>OZ023237.1:25396518-25458401 GCA_964006365.1 Trididemnum miniatum | reverse complement strand
CAACTTGTAACATCCTTGTATGCTAACGAGGATTGTCAGTCAGTATAGCGACATAATCAGAATGTTGCTTTATCCTCCTTAGAGCGGCATCATTTACAACTTTTACGGTCTTTACAATCGACTCCATTTCTTAAAAGGAGTTCGACATGTTCCAGGTGGTACCACGTTCGCTCAGATAATCATAATCCATAGACAGAGCTTCGAATATAAACCAAGAATCCGGACCAACTAAATCAACAACAGTTGTGTTTTCATCAATTCTCTGTCGCAAAACTGATTTTCCTCGTCGAAACTCTTCAAGATGAGGCACCTAGCGGAGTTTATCAGCAACCACACGTTTTGCTTATTTGCTGGCACTGCCAAACAACGATAATATCACGCTTTCTTCCACAAGATACCATGCATGGCATGCAAGCATGCCACGCTTTCTTCCACAAGCATGCATGCATTCGCAAAGCATCAACATGCATCCACAAGCAAGGTATCTTGTGGAAGAAAGCGTGATATTATCGTTGTTTGGCAGTGCCAGCAAATAAGCAAAACGTGTGGTTGCTGATAAACTCCGCTAGGTGCCTCATCTTGAAGAGTTTCGACGAGGAAAATCAGTTTGCGACAGAGAATTGATGAAAACACAACTGTTGTTGATTTAGTTGGTCCGGATTCTTGGTTTATATTCGAAGCTCTGTCTATGGATTATGATTATCTGAGCGAACGTGGTACCACCTGGAACATGTCGAACTCCTTTTAAGAAATGGAGTCGATTGTAAAGACCGTAAAAGTTGTAAATGATGCCGCTCTAAGGAGGATAAAGCAACATTCTGATTATGTCGCTATACTGACTGACAATCCTCGTTAGCATACAAGGATGTTACAAGTTGTAGAAGAGCACAGGCAAAAATTCCCTGGCTTTTCCAAAGCTGTACTTGCTAAGCCCAATGTAATGCGGTTTCTTCACTATTTACTGCCCTCGGCCCTTTGCGATATTAATTACAAATATTGCTGCATGCATGCATAGCATAAGCCTATCTCATAGATTTTTTTGCTGTTTGAATGTGCCTTGTTAGCATCGTTTTTTATTTTGCTTCCTTCTTTACGAAGATTTATATTTCTGTTTTGCCCAACTATGATTCTAATACAGTGCAGCTTTCCAAGCAAACGGCTAATTGGGTAATATCGTTCTTTACTGTAAAATAGTATTTCAAAATTGCATTATTATTAACAGTAGCATAAAATAATCAAAAATTTCAAGGTATGGGAAATCCCTTAAACAAAAAATGACGTCATCAATGACGTCACACATCGGCATAACTACGTTAGTCAATATAAACGCAAAAGTACTTCACCAGAGTAACATTAAAACAGTTTTTAAGCCAATATTTGAATTTTAAATTTGAAAGAATCCCCTTCGGGTATCGTAGATGTGTTTATTGTCACTATCTATTTTTAAGCGAACACTGTACAAGTAAATTGGTTACTTTCCATAGCAAAGGAATTTGTAATTATTAATTTGAAAATTTCGTTTTTTCTCGCGTAATTTTGTGATTACAAATTGGAATTAGTTACTTTATTATTGAAGTAATTTTACTCGGTAATTAATTACTTTTTTGGCCAAAGAATTGTAATTGGAATTAATTACTTTTTTTTGAGGAATTATTACAGCCCTGCTAAAAACAAACCGTGAAGATGAATTAACACAACAGTGGCACTGCTGTTCAGCTACTTTTATCTGCTTAACTTAATATTTTTTCTCGTTTTGAACTGCACTATGCTTTTGATGGTTCACCTGCCACTGATAACTGGCGTTAAATCAATTGAAATTGTGGCATTAACCTCGGTTGCAATCGATAAGATAAAAGAAACACAAAATCAACAATTTTAAGTTAAGACCAACAACATGGAGCCAATTGACAGCGCTGCATTACTTTTGCAACTACCAGTAACTCCTGTATGTCTTAGTGTTAAAAAACTCAATATTAACTCTCATTCAAGTCTGCTAATTCTCAGTGTTCTCGCGGACCCTCTCATACATTTTTATGGACCCACATCCCAACCAGATGGGAACTACAGCCCTGTACGAACTACAGGGGTACAAGCACTTGGATACGAACTATAAAGCTAACAGTTATATCACCATATTTTGCTACGCTTAAACATCGCCAAACTTTAAAGAGGTATTCACTCTAATTTATCGGCTGATCTACAGTATATATATTGTCAGTATTCCAAAAAATGTTATGGACTTTACGCAACACAGAAGTACAATCGACAAGTTTACAATTTTAATAGTACCGATAACCTATTCATAAATCATACCCTCATCTGTCTGCAAGTCTATAAAGTTCTAATGGACAACTGAAGTATCAAGCATTAACAACTATTTAGTACAAGTATCTACGGTTTTAAAATTAATTTCTAGTAGGCCTATTTCGACGCAGGAAAAAGTAAACTGTTCGATTATTTTTCAAGGGCACTAGAATTTGAATCTCAGTTTAGACAATGAGTGGTCTAAACTCTAAAGTCTAGCTTGCTAAACAATGACTTGTTTTTCAGTTCTAACTTTGACGTAGGCTTGTAGCCGAAGCTCAAGGTTTGCTCTATGCGTTACCGATGTAACTAATCTCTGCACTGTAATTTAGCGTGGGTGAATTAGAGTGATTGCGGAAAGGCTTCACTTCATTCTAATGTATCGCACACTGGCAATTCTTGTAAGCTCTGACTCACACAAAACAAGCTAGCTTTTTGCTTTTGTGTAGAGATGGTTTACGTCAGTTGCATAAAATTTAAATGCGTAACTTTCACATTTCTTCACTTGTATGATCACACTCTATTTTCTTGTAACATTCTGCATTGCCTGGTTTAAAGCCACGAATATTTACGCTATGTTGCTAAAAACGTGAACTGCCCAAACTTGCGTATGGCGTTTGAAACAAGTTACAAGCGCTAGCGGAACTTCTCGAATCTTTCAGATTCATGAAAATAACGAAGATTACTTATTTGAGCAGGAAATTTACTTCTTTCAATAATTAATTATTGTACCAAACAAACACTTGAAAATCGAGTGAGATACACAAATACAATTTTGGAACGAAGCGTAGTGAAGCCTATCGCAACTTACACTGGCGCAGCCAGGATTTTGAAATGGGGGAGATGAGAATGACGTCACATTTGACCATACATTGTATACATGAGACTAAATGCAAAGACGTTTAGACCTGGAAACGGGCGAAAATAAGCCTTTTGAAAATGTTTCATGTCCGGGGCGTATTCAGAATTTTTTTCAGGGAGGGGGCACACCAATTTTCGTCACTTTTTCAAGCGTAGTTTTTTCCGGCAGATCTAATTTTAAGCAACTTAAGTACCAAAAACGATTCTAGGGGGTCTGAGGGAGCATGCTCCCCCGGAAAAATTTTGAAAATTTGCATACTGTAATGACCATTATTTGTGCTTTTTGAACAATTTTTAAGGAAAGTTTGTCACATTTTTGGCCCCTAACTTTGAGTGCTTCACCAATGATGCATTTTGTTCGTACAGCTTCGATTATGTGTGCTTAAGGCGACTTAGGCATATTGTTATGAAGAAGTTCGAAATTATGGAAAAATTTTATTCATGCAAAACATTGTTGAAAATGGCTGGTGGGGGGATGCATACGCAGCATACCCCACATCCCCCCTGGATCCGCCCCTAGTTGCATAATAACAATAGATGGCCTCAAATTCAAGAGAGATGTTTTGAACTAAAAACACCGAAGGCAGTGAAGGCACGATTGTTGTAAGGAAGTTAAAGGAATGCTTTTTGGTGAGACTGATAAAACCATATTCAAATACTAGCGATTTAGTTCTTTTTTGATCTACAGTAGGCTACGTGTACATCAATTTTGCTTGAAATCGTTTAGCCTTTTTTCTACGGAAGGTCTGAGGGGCCGAAAACGGTTGCATGTACAAGTGTGGCACTGCCCTGCTAATAAAATTGCGTCATTGCTTTATTAAGCATAACAGCAAAGAACAAAATTCAGGAAACAACGCTACGTAATTCTTGTTATTGTGACAATTACAAGACCAGATTATCAATGACAAAGTATTGAGCACTTTGAAATAAATATCAAAAAATGAAGTAAGTATGACGTCATTTGAGGCTCAATGGAGGGGGTTGTAACCTCCAACCCCCCTCCCCGTGGCTACGCCACTGGTAACTTATACCCCTAGGCTGTGCGCTAATGAGATGCATAGCGGAAACTAGTGATTAGACCATAGCGTTGCTGAGAGTTCTAAAATCGCACATAGCTGATTACGATCTGGAAGTACTGCAATTGACTCGTTTTTCTATTTTTTTTGCCAGTGCTCTTGAATCTATCGCAGATTTATTGAATTTAACGAAACAGCTTCACAAATAGAAAAGTGAAACACACGTTGTTTGTCAAGATGCTGAGAAAGTCGATAATGGTCTCTGAAATACATTAATGGCAATGAAATTAGGGCCTGCTATAGTCCAACCTTTTCAATGTTATTACTTTGGACAGCTGGCGTAGTGATTAAAGATTTGCTGTCAGAGCGGGAGGTTTGGGTTCGATTACCGGCAAGTCAAATCGAACTCTGTCGTCCACGGCTCGGTGACGTTTCTTCGTAGCTGTGTTGCCTCAGCACTACTGTAAGTCGTGGAGATAGGCGCCGCCATTCGTAGCGCGCTTTGTTATAACACCGCGAGTATAATGAAGATTTAATTTGATTTTTTTGCTTTTGCATTCCCATTCCCACGCTTGTAAATCGAGCACTAATGTAATTTATGGTTTGCAATGATTGGCTTGGGATTTGTTGATTAATATTGAGACAGCGATGAAAATTACGGCCGGCGCAAATCCGCACATAGAGAACGCCTGGTTGGTTGTTCAAATTCCGGGCTAGCTATTGTCTGTATGTGTTTACTACTTAAACCAGGGGTGTGCAACATTTTTTATCGGTGGGCCTTATAACCAACTTAGAAATCCAGCTGGGCCACACCAAAAATTTAGTTTTTCCATTTACGCAACGAACTAAAAATTTTTCACAATGCAAAATACTAATCGTGTAACATTTTAGCGGGACTTTTATAATTCAATGTTCTTGCTTGGCAGACAAAATAGCGAATTGGATATCCGCATCGGAAAAGCTAGTGCAGTAATGCACCAGCTCCACCGATCTTTCAGGGGCGTACCCAGGAATTTGAAAAGGGGGAGACCGCAATTTTCGACGTCGAATTTACCGCCCGAAATCTAGTGCAGACCAAAAAAAAGGTCTTCACGTCCTCAGCTTATATTTCATCGGGGGAGGGGGGGAGGGCGGCCCCAGCGTCCCCCCCGCTGAAATATAAGCTGAGGACGTGAAGACCTTTGTTTTGGTCTTCAAAAAACTGAAACGGTAGCTTTGCACCAAGGCAAAGCTATCCATTTTCAGATCGGTCTATGTTCCTATTCTGACTTATGGCCATGAGTGTTGGATCATGAATGAAAAAGTGTGGTCTCGAGTTCAAGCAGCCGAAATGGGATTCTTGCGAAGAATTAGCGGTTCGGCCTTGTTGGACAAGGTTAAAAGTGCAGAAATTCGTGAATCTCTAAACATCGAATCGCTGCTTCTCCGACTAGAAAGATCGCAACTGCGTTGGTATGGACACGTGACACGAATGTCCCAGGAAAGAACAGCCAAAAAACTGCTCTGTTCGACACCGATTGGTCGAAGGCCTAGTGGCCGTCCCAGAACTTGATGGCGAGATTACGCAGATCTTAGTTGGTCTCGCCTTGGCATCCCAGCAGAGCATCTGTCCTTTGTTGCAGAGGATCGAGATGCTTGGAGGATGCAACTCGAGCTGCTGCCCCCGCGACCCCCATCGGATAAGCGGGTCCAGAAAATTGACTGATGTTCTTGCTTAGTTTGTTAACATCGGTTTTGAGAAAGGTTGTAGCAACCCGTTTTTAACTTTTCCCAACGACACAAGTAAACTTGCCGGCTTGTTCTCCACAACGTCCATTTATCGCTGAGCATCAAGAAGGGAAGCTGTAATAACCTATATTAAAGTATCTGACTTGACTGGATTTGGAATCAAACCCTAGTCTATAGAGACACACGTTGTATCGGCCATCTGTGACAAAGCACAAACAACAAATGAACTGAAAAAACAATGGCGGCTAACACCACTTCCTTCCTATTGCTATTTTATCTATCATCTATTTTTCTTACCTCGCGTTAATAAAACAATTGCTCAAAATCAACTGGCCTTCAAAGGATCTGTTTTATGGCAATCAATTAATTCAGAACTAAAAGAACTACACTGGCATTCTTTTAAAAAAAGTTATAAAAAGCTTTTGGTTGATCTATACTAAAGCAGCACCGTAAATTGGTATGAACGGATCAGTCTTTCTGATAAAACCTCGATATAATTTAAACTGCAATCTGATACAACACTCCTATGTGTTCTACTCATTTCATCTATGTGTCGTTTATCCTGCAATATTTGATATTTCACTGATGTGCTTGTTAGGAAATCTACTGTCGTTCCTTGCCTCAATGAAAATTCACTGTCATTCCTGAAATTATGAGAGTGTAATAAGTTGAATGTATTTTTCTGTACATAAATATTATTTTCGTGTCATTATAGTGTTGTTTTCTTGTGTTTTGTGTGTGTTGAAATTGTACCGCCATCAATTAGTGTTTTTTCTTTTCTCGCTGTGTTTAACTGTGCTTTGCTAAGTCAGGGAGCACCTTGACTTTGATAACCGTTTGGTTCTTCGGTGCTCCCTGCCTTCAAATCGAAATGTAATGTAATATGAGATTAAGTTCTGCAGCGCCGGTATAATGATTTGAAGGAAATCAATGAATTTACTTACTTACTATTGCGAGTAACACATTGTATCTAACGTAAATTTTCCAGATACAGCTGATAAGTGAACCAATCTAAACCACAGAGCAAAGGAATGCTTACTTCACGCACTATCGTAATCAAATTACTGCTCTTAGCTACGAAAAAATACACGAAGTGTAAATCGTCACTTCAATTAAACTGTCGGATTATGATTCTATGCTTTGATGAAGAAAGATAAGAGTGTTGATGAGGGCCACACTAAATATCGTGACGGGCCAGGTAGTGGCCCGCCTGTTACACACCCCTGACTCAAACAGTTTTGCTTTCTCGGGATAGAATAAAAATGCTACTAAATATATTAACTATAGCTTCATGGTTTAATTTCTTTGTCTGGAGTTAATTGCTGCTGCTGATGCTAATGGCAATCAGGGAATGGATTCCTTGAGGGCATGTTGTCCTACACACTGGTTGCCCGGTTTGCAGGCGACAAGATATTTCTAACTTTCACTGGAAAAGTTTATTTGACCGGGTTTAGTTTTCCATTAGTCCCGTAGAAATAAGCGATATACATCTGTAGTGTTGCTGTCACCTCTCGTGTCATAAGATTGTGCACAGTTCTCCATGTATAGGCTCATTTTGAATCCAATTGACTCACGTTTATGTTTAGTTCACTGGTTGTTTTCCAAGTGGTAATTAATATTGCATTAAAGTACAATCCAAATTCTTATTACGGTGTTGCTATTCTCAATTCTTTTACTAATTCGATTATCGTATTATCAATCGGCCAGAAGTAAAATAATCCTAGATTAAATAAGATACAACAAAATCTGCAATGTAGAACAACCGCCATTCATCTACAGCAAAACCAAACAATGTGCTCTAATCATTTCTCCTTCCTGACGTCATACACGCCATAGATCACCTATTACAATCAGTGCATACATGGGGACGGAAGCAAAGCGTAGTGACAGGCGAGGCCGACCACCACACATCGTCTCCTTCAGTTACAAAATTAGCAATGCTTTCATTCTTTTTGCTGTGACTTGCTCAGTTTTCACCTTTTCAACATTAATACCATTTCAGCCTCATTTAATGCCTGACCAACTAACTTCTCTGGGCCCGCTTATTCTTGGGGGATCGCCGAACAGTCAATAAAAATGATTTTATCAAAATGCGCCAGTTCCCGAAATTTGTGCAAATTAAATTGCCTTGAGATGTGGTAGTCTGAAATTTTTAGTTACGCATTGCGCCAAAAAAAATCTTCAAAGCTTTGGTGCTCAGGAGTAAACTGCATCCGACAATTTAATCCACATCTGCAAATCAATCGATTTCACACAGAAATTTATTCGGATTGCATGAAAAAGCTTGAAACGATGTAACGCGATATATAAATAATCACTTTCAAGTGCGACGACACACTGAAATAACAAAAAATTGAAATAATAACACAAAAATTTATAAAAACACGTTCTACACGGTTCAGCAAAGTTACGCAATGATAATCACTATTTTTGTTTTAATGTACATGACACTATCAAAGCATGTTCAAAAATAACTTTGTTTTGATAGTATATCAGTAAGCCTTAACTCATAAAATGTAAACAGGCGTTTTGATTTAAGCGTTATTGTTTTGGGGAAAATATGAAGTAAGTTTTCTCTGACCCAGCTGCAATTATTCTGGAAATAGTCCAACTCAGGGGTTCTCAATAGAAAGCCACTGGGGCAAGATTCGTAACAGTAATCAGCCTCTTATGACCAGAGGACCGCTGCAGTTAGCTACTGCAAATAAAATACCAATAAAAAATTTAATTTTTGTACAGGGGCCACTGGTGTTAAGAGTTTCTAAAAGAGGGGCACAATCCAAAAAACTTTAAAAACCACTGGTCTAACATCTGGTTAAATACTCGTCACATATTAAAATGACATTATGCAACTTTTCTTAAGTTTGTATAGTTTCCTGAGCAGAAAGTCATTAATAAAGTAAAAGTAATGAAACGATACGACGGTAGACGAAAATACAATTGGAGTTTATACTGTGCTACTGACGGTCGTGACGGAGCAGGGTGGCATGTTCTGCGGAGCTTGTTTTTTTCTCATTTTTGTAAAACAATTTAAAAACATAGATTTTACTCTTTTTTGCGTTGTATATGAGTAAATGAAGGGGTTTATTACGCTGTTAATTGGAACGGTGATCAGTGTAAAAGCGTAAAACCAACCTTCCGTAGTTTGGCGGTAGGTAAGAAACACACACAAATCTTGTACGGACGTATGAAAATTATAGAATATTGAAATAACTGAAATAGGAATCCAACAACAAAAATCCGTTACCACGATTAAAAACATTCTTCTACGAATCCGCTTGTTTTCTGTTTCTCTCAGTTCCTCCAGCGGATTTTTCACTTTATGAAACAGCTGAAGAAAACGATACCAACATGAACATGGGGCATTTCTATTGGGGGAAACTTTAAACGTTTTTTTTGCTATAGCGAGTTGGCCCAAAAATATGAGACCAAACGCAGCAGTATTAAAAGTTACAATAAAAAAACTGAAATAAAAGAACTTATTATTATAATGCACTAAAAATCTAGGCGCGCAAGCTTTAGTTGCCGTAAAATAACTGGCGTAATTTAACTCTTGTAGTTCATTTTGGTCGAAAAGATTTAGGTTCTTAGCCACAGTGAAGAGGGTTTTCCAAGATGGCCGACCGGACAAAGAATATCCATCGTCAGTCAAACCGCAGAATCTGTTGATTTCTTGCAGCAGATTTTGCAGGAGATACTGCAGGTGAAAGTATCGCAGTTTGATAAGCTGGCCGTTGTGTCTGAACTCTACTATATCGGCAAAATTCGTTTTCACTGGCTCAATATTTAAAAGGGGATAACCGCTTAATATAATCCAGAAGATCCAACTGATGAACACGAATAATTTAACTGATTTCAAGCTTATTTCCTTATACGGAAAGAAGGCTCCGTACAGTCTCAAAGCAGTGATCGCTATTAGAGCCGTAACGGAGCTTTGACCTGATAAAAAGTTAATGCTCCCGAGTAAGGAGCAGGCTGCGCTGTCGATCCATGTACACATATCCAATCGGTCATTCTCAGAGGCTGCATTCCATTCTGCTATGGTCGACAAAATGTATTTCAATCCTCCTGTTGCCAACCCAATCATGTAAATACTCATTAGGAAATCAGCTATGGCAAGATTTAGAAGCAGAATATTATAAGCTTTGATTTCTTTTGATGTTATCATAGGCTGGCGCAGTATACAACAACAGTTTATTATCACTGCCGTGTTACCAAACATTGCCAACAGCCCCAATATGATATACATTGGAGCCAACACTTCCATAGCAGTCCGTGCCCATCTCACATCACTCTTCTTTTTGCTCCTGTAAATGGACACGTTGGTACAACGATAATCCATACGGCAAGGCGTTTTTCCGAGCAGTTTGGAAACGTCTTTGGTCAAGCAGTTACTGGAGTTTCTGTAGCAGAATTCCTGTGAGGATTGTTGGGCGAACTCTCCTTGCCTGGTGCATTTCAGCAGAACATCATCAGAAAAATCTTGATTATCAGCCATGAAAACCTGCAGGCTCGAAGCTTTAAACCAGTTTTCAGGCTGGGAAAGGTTGGACGAACAAAGAGCGTGTTGAAGAGTTTGGGTTTGTTTCTCGTTGCAGACATAGTAAGCTCCAGGCTCGTAATGATAAGTTCTGTTGGTCCTCCGGCTTCTTTCACAGGATATTCCAATGCAGTCACTAAATCTTAAGAATTTGGCGCCGCGTGAGACAACCTCGACACCTAAAAATAAACAAAATTTGAATTTATTTTGTTGCATTGTGTTTCTTGTTTGTGGCACAATACCGTGCTATATTTACCAAGCGAAAATTTTCGTCGCCATCGAAACGTTTTTGTCATGTGAATCTTTTTGTGAATAGCAGAAGGCTAACCTTTTTTCCCTCATGTGTTAGTTAGCTAGCAGGATATTTATTATCTTCCTATCACAAGAAAGCAATCAAAGCGCTATGACGAGCTCGCTTGGAGTTGGCCGTCACCTGGCTGTCACTCTAGGACGAAGAAATCCACCAAGTGCCTTTCCCAACGGCACAAGTAAACTTGCCGGCTTGTTCTACGCACTGTCCCTTTAATGCCTGGCGTCAAGCAGGGAAGCTGTGAATACCAACTTTAAAGTGATTGGTTTGACTCGAATCGGGATCACACCCGAGTCTGCAACTACAGATGCAGGCGCTCTGATACTAGGCCGTCTGAGTCGGTCGAGCTCAGCTTTTAAGTTTTCGTGCAAATACAGCCGACCTGTAATAAGTGAGAAATCCAAGAAGTCGTTAAATAGTCGTTAAATATCTTGCTTTAAGTGCTTATTAATCGCGTTAAAAACAGTGTGATAATATGCAACCTGATCGACTGAAGCACTAATTTTATTCTTCAACCACGTCGATTAAAAATTTTATTCCACAATCATCTAGCCCAGGGCGCTTCATGATATTTACTGTATTCACTCTTACAACTTTAGGTTTAATGGACTTGATTATTTATAAATTGCTACGACATTGGGACAATCCAATGAACATTTAAAAAATTTTGTGATTTGTATTGCCCGGTTTGAGGGCAGATGAAACAAATTATAAATAAATATGTAACAAGGAAGAATTTAGGAATTTTTTTGAATTTTTTTTTTAATTCTGTCGGAAGATTTTTTAAATGTGTGAAAGAGCAATACTGGTTTAAGTAAGTCGATGCTTTCTATTTTATATTTAGTTTTTTGCTTTTTCTACTTCAAGAAACGTCCAAAATCTACCTAGCAAAGACCATCGTCGTGAAATTTCGCAACCGAATAGCTGACAGCGTAACTGGTGAAGTTGAATCTAGCTAAACCTCGCGACCATGGCGTTTCAAAAACTCACGTTGCCTTGCTGCCAACGTTTCTCGTTTTTTAAAAACTTCCTTCAAAGCAAAATATGGGAAAAAGCTTTGGTTGCAGGAATCGTTTCCAAAATGCATTTTAAGACTCCCAATATCACTGCGATTGAAAACGCGACTTTTGTTTTGCTTGATGGAGCATCTCGATTAGAAAACCTTTGGTTATTTACAGTAAATGCTTCCTGGCCTTGTAGCCTATAGTTGTATTACTGTATATTATTCGTCGTGTATCTTAAACGTGTGCTTCAAGGCAAATCAATAAAATTTCTGTTCTGTTAATGTCATTGTAGCCTACTGTACCAGTTGTTTATTGACATCATAAAGTTTTTGTTTGCAACTTAAACCAAACACCTTTTAAAGGTTTAAAGCAGTTCAACTTATTTCAAATGTCCATAGTCTCTTAATAGCATCAACGTCCTTGTCATGGACCGCAGCACTTATGAAGTAACAATTACACTATTGTTTTCGAAGGAATTTTTGAAGCATGTTAGAAAGAATTGTAAACCATTTGAAAAAAAATGTGCTTTATAAAATGATCTTCAGAACAGTATATCTGCTTTGCATGAATGAAACAGTTAATTTGCTGAAACAGTTAATTTGCTGCTGATGTCAATGGCAGTCAGGGACTTGATTCTTTTGAGGGCATGTTGTTCTACACACAGGTTGCCCGGTTTGCAGGCGACAAGATATTCCTACATTTTTATCTAAAAAGTTAATTTAACCGGGTTAGATTTTCCACCAGTCGCGAAGAAATAAGGAAGCAAAATGGCAGGGTCTCTTTCAGTTGCTTAATTTACAAAATTTGCAATATATTCATTCTTTTTGCTGTGACTTGCTCAGTTTTCAACATTCTACCAGTGAAATTTCAGTAAACAGAAATGATCTTCTTTTCTCTAAAATGCGTCTGTTCGTAAAACTATGCAA
Source organism: Trididemnum miniatum (assembly GCA_964006365.1). Taxonomy (NCBI): domain Eukaryota; kingdom Metazoa; phylum Chordata; class Ascidiacea; order Aplousobranchia; family Didemnidae; genus Trididemnum; species Trididemnum miniatum. The sequence goes on along the minus strand of OZ023237.1, from coordinate 25,445,712 downwards.
ATTAATTGCCTCAAGATGTGGTATAACCTGAAATTTTTAGTTTTGCACAAAAAAAATCTTCAAAATTTGGGTGTTCATGCAGGAGTAATCTACGTCTGACAGTTTAATCTACATCTGCAAATCAATCGATTTCACTCAGAAATTTATTCGTATCGCATCAAACAGCTTAAAATAATGCAACACGATATATAAATAATCATTTTGAAGTGCGACGACACTCTACAATAAGAAAAAATTGAAATAAAAACACAAAAATTTATAAAAACACGTTTTCTACGCTGTTTTATCAGTTGAGTTACGCAATGATAATCGCTGTTTCTTTGTTAAGAATTACATGGAACTATTAAAGCACGTCCAACAACAGCATTGTTTTTCATGTTAGAATATGAGTAAGTCTTAAACTCATGAAATGTAAACAGGCGTTCTGAGTGAAGCATAATAATTGTTGTGGGGAAAACAGCAAATACATTTGCCTTCTCCCAGCTGCAGTTAGCACAGACTAATTTAAGTAGGCCAGTTGGCATTGTGTTAAAGACATCGCTATCGGCATGGAGGTCTGGGAATCAATTTTGGACTGGCCAAATCGGACGCAGTGCCGCCAACGGCCCGCCACTCCTTAGAGTCCTTACACGCTTCGGCGTAATAATGCGAGTGCAAAAAAGATTTCATTTTTGATCTGATATTAAAAAAGAAAGATTTCACAACTTCATCAAAGTTCGTTCAGTTTTCTTTGCAGAAAGTCATTAATAAAGTAAAAGTAATGAAACGATACGACGGTACAGACGAAAATACAATTGGAGTTTACACTGTACTACTAACGCTCGTGACGGAGCAGGGTGGCATGTTCTGCGGAGCTTGTTTTTTTCTCATTTTTGTAAAACAATTTAAAAACATAGATTTTACTCTTTTTTGCGTTGTATATGAGTAAATGAAGGGGTTTATTACGCTGTTAATTGGAATGGTGATCAGTGTAAAAGCGTAAAACCAAGCTTCTGTGGTCTGGCGGTAGGTAAGAAACTCACACAAATCTAGGCCGGACGAGTGGAAATTATAGAATATTGAAATGACTGAAATAGGAATCCAACAACAAAAATCCGTTACCACGATTAAAAACATTCTTCTACGAATCCGCTTGTTTTCTGTTTCTCTCAGTTCCTCCAGCGGATTTTTCACTTTATGAAACAGCTGAAGAAAACGATACCAACATGAACATGGGGCATTTCTATTGGGGGAAACTTTAAACGTTTTTTTTGCTATAGCGAGTTGGCCCAAAAATATGAGACCAAACGCAGCAGTATTAAAAGTTACAATGAAAAAACTGAAATAAAAGAATTCATTATAATAATGCACTAAAAATCTAGGCGCGCAAGCTTTAGTTGCCGAAAAATAACTGGCGTAATTTAATTCTAGTGGTTCATTTTGGTCGAAAAGATTTAGGTTCTTAGCCACAGTGAAGAGGGTTTTCCAAGATGGCCGACCGGACAAAGAATATCCATCGTTAGTCAAACCGCAGAATCTGTTGATTTCTTGTAGCAGATTTTGCAGGAGATACTGCAGGTGAAAGTATCGCAGTTTGATAAGCTGGCCGTTGTGTTTAAACTCTACTATATCGGCAAAATTCGTTTTCACAGGTTCTATATTCAAAAGAGGAAAAACGCTTAATATAATCCAGAAGATCCAACTGATGAACACGAATAATTTAACTGATTTCAAGCTTATTTCCTTATACGGAAAGACGACTCCATACAGTCTCAAAGCAGTGATTGCTATTAGAGCCGTAACGGAGCTTTGTCCTGATAAAAAGTTAACGCTTCCGAGTAAGGAGCAGGCTGCGCTGTCGATCCATGTACACATATCCAATCGGTCATTCTCAGAGGCTGCATTCCATTCTGCTATGGTCGACAAAATGTATTTCAATCCTCCTGTTGCCAACCCAATCATATTGATACTCATTAGGAAATCAGCTATGGCAAGATTTAGAAGCAGAATTTTATAAGCTTTGATTTCTTTTGATGTTATCATAGGCTGGCGCAGAGTGCAACAGCAGTTTATTATCACTGCCGTGTTGCCAAACATTGCCAACAGCCCCAATATGATATACATTGGAGCCAACACTTCCATAGCAGTCCGTGCCCATCCCACATCACTCTTCTTTTTGCTCCTGTAAATGGACACGTTGGTACAACGATAATCCATGCGGCAAGGCGTTTTTCCAAGCAGTTTGGAAACGTCTTTGGTCAAGCAGTTACTGGAGTTTCTACAGCAGAATTCCTGTGAGGATTGTTGGGCGAACTCTCCTTGCCTGGTGCATTTCATCGAAACTTCTTCAGAAAAATCTTGATTATCAGCCATGAAAACCAGCAGGCTCGAAGCTTTAAACCAGTTTTCAGACTGGGAAAGGTTAGACGAACAAAGAGCGTGTTGAAGAGTTTGGGTTCGTTCCCCGTTGCAGACATAGTAAGCTCCAGGCTCGTAATGATAAGTTCTGTTGGTCCTCCGGCTTCTTTCACAGGATATTCCAATGCAGTCACTAAATCTTAAGAATTTGGCGCCGCGTGAGACAACCTCGACACCTATGAATAAGTAAAATTTGAATTTATTTTGTTGCATTGTGTTTCTTGTTTGTGGCACAATACCGTGCTTTATTTACCAAGCGAAAATTTTCGTCGCCATCGAAACGTTTTTGTCATGTGAATCTTTTTGTGAATAGCAGAAGGCTAACCTTTTTTCCCTCATGTGTTAGTTAGCTAGCAGCATATTTATCCTCCCATCACGAGAAAGCGATCAAAGCGCTATGACGAGCTCGCTTGGAGTTGGCCGTCACCTGGCTGTCACTCTAGGACGAAGAAATCCACCAAGTGCCTTTCCCAACGGCACAAGTAAACTTGCCGGCTTGTTCTACGCATTGTCTCTTTAATGCCGGGCGCCAAGCAGAGAAGCTGTGAATACCAACTTTAAAGTGATTGGTTTGACTCGAATCGGGATCACACCCGAGTCTGCAACTACAGATGCAGGCGCTCTGATACTAGGCCGTCTGAGCCGGTCGAGCTCAGCTTTTAAGTTTTCGTGCAAATACAGCCGACCTGTACTCCAAGAAGTCGTTAAATAGTCATTAAATATCTTGCTGTAAGCGCTTATTAGTCGCGTTAAAAACAGTGTGATAATATGCAACCTGATCGACTTAGGCACTAATTATATTCATCGACCACGACGATTAAAAATTTTATTCCACAATCACGTGACCCAGGGCGTTTTATGATATTCACTGTTAAAACTTTTCGTTAAATGGACTTGATTATTTATAAATTGCTACGACATTGAGACAATCCAATGAACATTTTAAAAATTTTGTGATTTGTGTTGCCCGGTTTGAGGGCAGATAAAGCAAAATATAAGTATGTGTATAACAAGGAAGAATTTAGGAGCTTTTTTTTTAATTCTGTCGCAAGATTTTTTTCATGTGCGAAAGAGCAATACTGGTTTCCGTAAGCCGATGTTTTCTATTTTATATTTAGTTTTTTGTTTTTTCTACTTCAAGAAACGTCCAAAATCTACCTAGCAAAGACCATCGTCGTGAAATTTCGCAACCGAATAGCTGACAGCGTAACTGGTGAAGTTGAACCTAGCTAAACCTTGCGACCATGACATTTTCGAAAACCAGTTGTTTATTGCCATTATGAAGATTTTGTTTGCAATTCAAACCAAATACCTTTTAAAGGTTTAAAGCAGTTTAACTTATTTCTAATGCTCGCAGTCTTAATAGCATCAACGCCCTTGTCATGGGCCCATAGGCGCGGGAAGTGGGGTGCCAGGGGGGGCTCAAGCCCCCCCTGAACTTTTTTTAGCCCCCCCTGAACCATTTGAGCCCCCCCTGACAATTAAAAAAATTATGCACTGAGTGCGACGTGATTAATGCTCGCAACGTACATACGTAATGAAGCAAATATTTTTTAAAGTGCTTTTAACCAACGAAGAATCACTATTCTTTTAAAAATCAGTCAGTTATTATTCACTTGGTCAACGTAAAATTTGGTAAAATTTTCAATGCTTGAAGTTCATTTTTAACCGTGTTTTATATCAGCGTTTGCAAACCTTTACAGCAGTCATGGACGATGGCCCAGTAAAAGTGTAATGGCTGTCAATTCTTGTAGCTGCCAAACACTTTACGCCAAACTACTCTGAATGCTCGAATGAAAGTCGCTACTGATCATGGGAATTACGTAAATCGTAAACGAAAATGCGGTGAAGTGCAAAAAAACGGTCCTCAATCCTTCAGATGTTCCGAATTCCACCAAAATTTTTGTGAAAAGCTAAAAAAAAGGTCTTCACGGCCCGGACGCGTTACATGAACTGGAAATGTTGGTGGCCAACCTGATTTGTGTACATGCCAAATTGACCCGCGATCGACAGCCAAGCATCCAAAGATCGACCGGTACATCGCGATCGAATGGTTGGGCACCCCTTATTTAGCTTATATGAGCTGGTGCAAGTTCTCTTCTGGTTGAGTTTTTTAATGGTTTTGAATTTTTTCTACCAACCCAATGAAGCGGCTAAATCACTACTAAACTGGCACCGATGATCAGTAGGCTACTCGATTTGAGGGGGATGCCATCCCCCTTGAAAACAACACCATCCCCCCCATAAAACATTTTAGCGTAAACCATTCCCTTACAACTATAATGACCATCTCTTTTTAGGTCTGCATGAAAAGTTGTAGCCTACCACCCCCCATAAGTGTTTTCACAACTCGAGCACTGCCGATGATTGTTACTAAAATTGAGCTAGTACGCCTACCTAAATACCTACATCTACACATCTCATTATGTTAAAAAATGGTTCAGTGCTATACTGTATTTTGATTGTGTGTTTTTTGTTATTTTTAAACCTCAATGGGGCATTGTTTGTTGCATGTAACTCTGATCAGCAAAGCAAAAGTTAGATCGGGCAAATTTTGTTTGCCTACTTTTTGGTTTTGTGATTGAGGTATTTGCATTTTACAAATACATGAGTAGTAATTCGAGCATGGTTAGAAAAGCCTAATGGTAGTAAGCAATCTTGTTTTCCTAATAAAAGATTATCCTGAAAAAATTCCGGTCACTTGAGCGGCATGCAATTGATGTCTATCAAAATAGGTCTGCTGAGTGTCCTGCTCTTAAAAACGTGCGTTCGAAAAAAGGGGGGTCTGGGGGGCTTCGCCCCCCAGACGTTGACACGATCTTACTATTTTGAGCCCCCCCTGTCTAAAAAACGTTCCCGCGCCACTGCATGGGCCGCAGCATTTGAACAGCAATAACACTACTGTTTTCAAAGCAATTTTTAAAGTATATTAGGAAGAATTGTAGACCATTTGAAAAGAAATTTGCTCTTGTAAAATGATCTTGTTAAATTTACAGCAATGTATCTGCTGTACACTCGTAACAATGTCTATCATACGTCAAATAAACATGTAAAAATTAAACTAGACAAGTGAACATCCTGTAATTAAAATAACTCTAGGTTAAGACAACTTGATGACCTCACATATCCTCATGACGTCACAACAACGTCACATTCTGTATTGTTATCTATTTTATTTGTCGTCACCTCATTAAGTCCAAAGAATAACGCACAAACAATTTTATCTGTTGCTTATGTGCGTAAACACCTCAACGACTTATCAGCTGTGTTATTACCTTAATAAGATGCGTAACTGTGAAGCCGCAATATGTTTTGCTTGATTGTGTTAAAATGAAAATAAAGAAGTTTAAACTTTGGAAACTACTGGAAAACTAAATCAACGTCGCTTTTACTTTTGGTTATTTAGAAGCCACACACAATTGTACCTTAGGTTTTTTATTGGTGAATTGGCCGATCTTTACGCAGGGATGTGCGGTCCGGGGAGGCAGGTGAGGCACTGTCTCACCTATCTAAAAAACATGGCGAAGCAGCAATTTTATCGCGGATTGAAAAAAATTCGGTTAAAATCCAACTATTTTGTTTTAGATAGTTAAGTCTTATCTCTTGAAGTATTTGTTGACGCCAGCTATTTTAGCTGTCATTTACAGCCCATTGTTGCTTCAGTGGTTTGTGGTTTCTAAGACGTTATTCGCACAGAGAATTCGCGTAGCTTTCTCCGCTCAAAAATATGCGTGAGGCAGTGACAAGTCCTGCCTCACTTCTGGAGCAAAATTTACATAACTTGTTAAAGCGCGCTTTTTTCTTCTCGAGTTTCTATGTTCCACTGCCAAATTCAACACGATTTGAGGCAGTGCCTCAAACGATTGTGAAGTCACTTAGGTAAACACAGTATTGTGCCGAGCTTGAAGTTACGCGCATTGCCCAACGAAATAAGCGATATAACGCCGATAGTTTAAAGTTAAGTAAATAGAAATTAAACAAACAATTTGAATAGAATTTAATGGACTTTTTAATACTGAAATATTAATTGAAATCTTAATAAGTTATAATCAATGGAAAGTCCATCTGCAGTTTTTATGCCTGAACTCAAAGCAAAAAAATAACTCCGCTCCTTTTAAGTGGATTGGTACAAATGCAAAGATTGGCTGTGTTGTTGTGATATAAAAAAAATGTCTTTCTGTTTTCCCTGTCTCTTGTCTTCAGCAAATAATAATGTTTGGACTAAAACGTGATTTTGTGATGTTGAGAATGTACCAAGATGTATGAGAAATCGACCGCTCACAATCAAAGCCAAATTGCTACACTATTATATCGTCAAAACTTGATTTCGCTTTACTTGAACAGCTGAGAATTGGCGTAAGCCCTTACCCTTCCGAAGTGTAAAAACCGAGAAATTTTAACCCTATTTCGCTTGGGGAGACAGAAAATGCTCGTGATATTTTTAAAAACTTGGTGCGCTAACACTACACGACACATCGTTTTCAAATTTTATGACTTTTTTTGTTTCGGCATTTGGCATAATTTCAACAGGTTTTCTTTAAAAGCTCCCACAAATGCAACATGTTCGCACCGAAAAAGAGCATCTTTCATCGCTAGGAACAATCTCCATCGAGATGAAGAGACTTCACGAGTTACGGAAAAATAAAGAGGATGTCTGCAATCGAGTGATACATACTTTGGTTCAAAAGATGGACGTATAGATTTTGTACATAACAAATAGATGTTGATTATCAGGGCACTATTTCTACTTGTTATTAAATACTATGAATAAAAATTGCTGGTAGCATGATGCTAAAATAAACTGTGCCTTATCAACCACGAACCTCACCGCACGTCACTGATCTTACGGAACTGTCGTAACTGGATCGATGCTCTACTAGGGGCAATTGTTCACGATGCCTGCACTTCACTAAGAGAAATCTACGTTGGCAATATAATCACAATGCGCCATTTCGCGGGCATAACTGTCGACATGAACCTCACCAACCTCGCATTTGCGGGTTATCGCGAAGAAAAAAATTGGAAAACTTTAAAAACGTATTATGATTTGATGAAGATTTGATAAACTTCTACACGTAAAAATTTGATATCAATTGATCATCTCAATTCAGATGACAACCTGAATTGAACTTTTGATTAACCTTTGTCGTCCGGTTGACGTACCGGTAGTGGTCAAAGACATCTTTATCGGAGTAAAAGGCTTTGGGTTTGATTTCCAGGGCGGTCATGTTGCAATGGGCTACGATGTTTCTGCAAGCTTCGCAGTAATATTTCGAGTACAATGAAGTTTTGATTTGATTTCACATCTCTTTATTGCCGTTCAGCGGTGCAGAACTTGCGATGCATTCGTTTAAAAAACTTCGATAAATTTATTGAAAAGCAGTAATGCATTCTGGGCTTTCTGGCAATATTACCACTGCTGTTTTTGTAGTTTGTACAATCGATTTTTAAAAGTACTTCGAGTTGCTGATGAGGTAACAAAAACCTTCAATACAGTGGCGTAGCGAGAAATTTCAAAAAGGGGAGGGGGCATAATTTGCACTTTTTTTTCGAGCGTATTTTTTTTCGGCAGAACAAAGTTGAAGCTGATTGAAAAACAAGAAAAGTTCTAGGGGGGTCCAGGGGCATGCTCCCCCGAAAAATTTATAAAAATTTACGTGTTGTAATGGCTATGCTAGTGTTTTTTGAGTATTTTTCAGGCAAATTTTGTTTAAATTTTTTGGCCCTACTTCTAAGCACTTTGATGTATTTTGTCCGCACATTTTCGATCATGCGTGCTTAAGGCGTAGGGCTAATTGCAATCGAAGGGGTACGAGATTATGGAAACATTGTATTCATCAAAAACATTTTTGAAAATGACTGGAGGGAGGATGCATACCTTTCATCCCACCCGTGGGTGTCGGCAGCCTGGCCGAGTGGTTCGGAGTGTCGTTTGTACGACGGCCATGATCGCAAGGTTGATGGTTCAACTCCCACCCAAGCCTCGTTGTCGCGTCCTTGGATAAGATGCTTCACGGCAGTTATCTCTGCTTGGTGGAATTCAACAAGCAGCAAATTGAAAAAGTCAGAAGCAAAATTCATGCGGAAAACTCGGGAACAAAGGCAACTCCTAAGTCCTGAGCGGTCTGGATTCGTCCTATGCGTAGCGCCTCCGTCGCTTTCTCGTGACAGGAGGATAAAAATGAAGAAATCATCATCACCCCCCTGGATCCGCCCAGGGTTATGAGCTACAAAAACTATCAAAAGGGCCTAGCATGTTTCAGCCACTTGGCATCATTAGTTTTGTTCTTTTTTACTAAAAGGCCGAGTCGAAAGGGGGGAGCATGGCACAATGCCTTCCTAAATACGCTCCTGTTTCAATATTATTTAACATCACCAATTATTTTCATGACTGTAAAATGCAAATGGTCTATAAATGTAAAAGACTATAAAATGTAAAAGATTATAAAAATGTAAAAGACTATAAAAAATCCTATGCAAATCCAAGCACAAAATTTAAGCAAACAACAAATGGCTTACCGTAGGTGTATTTCCAGTTCAAAATAAGCATTAAATGAAAACCTACTAACAATTTCATGTTTAATATTCTGCAAAATGAATCAATAAGTTTGCAATTTCACATTTCTTGTTAATGTGATTGAGTAAATTCCCAAACTATTTGCTCATCTTCAGTCAACCTTGAACAAAGAAGTATGTTTTTTAACTATTTTAGCATTTTGGCGAAAAACCTGTCGCAAATTCTGCAGACTGTTTTGCACCGATAACTCATCAGGGAGATAACATCAGCACCAAATTAAAGATTTGACGCAAAAGTTTGATTCCTGGGTGGAACCAATCTCATTTTGGCACACTTTAGAGTATTTTGTAAAAAAATAATGTCGCAAGAATGTTTTTTGATAAATTGCTTACAACCAGGGAGCGGAAGCGAAAATATTCCTCCGCTTCTGCTCAAGTATTTGGACTCCTTGAATGGAATAGTAAATCTGCAAAAATTTTTTTGCGTTTACCAATATGCCGAGAACTCGTGCGTAACTACAAATAGCTGAACTTGCACTAAAATCCAATTGAAATGCGATTCCAGTAGCGCAAAAGAAAATTGTGAAAAAAGTACATCAAGCGACACATTTTATGTTGAATACAAGCAAACGGTGTAGTTAACATTGGTAGTGATGGGAATGGTAGCGGAAAAGGTGGACGAGACTACCTCTTACTTTGCAAGTTCATCTACACCTTCAATTAAATTTATTTAGCATATAGAGCGATGATTCAGCGCAATCGAATATAAATTGCGTAACTTTAATTACCTATTCAGCCACGACATTTAATACTCTTCTGAGGACATAATTAGAAAATTTGTCGCGAAGTAATTATGATATGTTTTTGAAGTTGCTTTTTTTTCTCTTGGAGCTTCTTATGGCCGTATACTCGCATCATCATCCACTTAAGTCAAGCTCGACTAGCTTTCAATAAAACACAATTATCTTCCAGTTGGTTGCATAACTGTTCATTTTGTTTTGAATTACGATGTTTGCCATTGCCGAACAAGCCTATGACTCTTCGGGGCCAGAATGGGTAAATTTTTAATTTTCGCCTGGTGAGATCACAAAATACTTGCTTAAGCATGGTTTTGTGAGCACAAACAAATTTATATTGTACTCGCGGTATTACATCCAAGCGTGTAACGGGTGGCGGGGCCCATCTCCGCTGCTCAGTACCTGGGCAACACAGCTCTGAAGAAACGTCGCAGCGGTGGCGATAATGCGTGTGATTTGATCGACGCGGAAATTGAATCCTCAACCTTCCGCACTGATAGTGATGTGTTCAGCAACTGCGCTACTTAACTCAAATTTTAATGAGAAAGAATGAAGTAAAAACTGAGTTGAGTACTTCGAAAATCAACTTTATAACGTTTTTATGTTCATATGTTATATGGGTGTTATATTGAAAATCACGGCAGGAATTCGTTTGCTTTTACACGCTGCAGCGTATTACATGGCCTAGCGATATCGCGCGCAGTCTACAGATCCTACGAGATGGGTTCAACTCACGGCCGGAGCCGATCACATTTGAGATTTACACCAGGTGGCTGCTAACTTGAAGAGTGCAAGCTCACTTTACAGGCTCCCTCAACTACTCTTGATTTTCCAGCTCAGTATAAACACATGAGTGTAATCGTAGCAAATTAATAAACAGTTTTCGAATAAATCTAGATGCATTTCTGCAAAGAAAATCAAGCAAATCGTGGAGTTCGGTATCATCGAAATGAAAACATAACAAAGTAATATGAATGTAAGGTATCTTGCGTTTGAATGACTAAACGGTATAATATGCTTTGCGTTGTAGCGTCTTCCCCTTTGCATTTGTAGGTTGTACATGCAGTAGGCTCAGTGATGAGCGCGATAAACTTTCGGTACTAAAGCGATAACGGTAATCGATAATTTCAAAAAAACCCTGGGCGATACCGATAATCCATAAATCTCAATTTCTTAAAGCAAATATCGGTAATCGATAAATTATCGCCGATAAAGTTTTCCGATGAATGTTACTTTATATTTTCATTGTGTTTGACGAAGTTAGTTTTTTTTTTGTTAGTCAAATTGCAAAAATGTTTTTCTAGATTTTTCAAGAAAAGAGAGCAGTTCACGGACTCTGCCATGGCACCAAACAAACAAAGTAAGATTTTTTTAAATTGCAGCAAGACTTTGTGGACACTGTGTATTTTTTCAATGGCGCCAACTCACTAACTTGACAGTTTGCACTGTGCATAAAGAATCGTTTATCACGATAATTTATCGGCGATAACAAAATATATTACAAAAGCAATATGGGTAATCTCCAAATCAAAACTATTTTGAGCGATAACGATAATCGGTAATAATTTATCGCTGATAATTTATCGCCGATAAATTATCTAGATAAATGCCCATCTCTGAGTAGGCTGCATACGAAAATAAAAATCTTTTCAAAACATTTCGAGCTACAGTAAGGGTGGAAAACGGAAGATTGATCGCATAATATTTTCAGCGGGCCACATTCACATTTAATTTTTGTATTTCGCTTGAAAAATAACCCACTATTACGCAACGCAAGTTCATGGAACGTTCATAGCGAGTTCTTTTTTCACCGTGAAATCAAAGACTTTTGTGCGGTTTTAATGTCACAAGTATTGCATGTAGTTGAATGTGAATCGGTTTTTAAGAAAGATTAATATATTCCATTCTATCAAAGTGTTATACGCTTCAACTTCCGACGCGGACCCTCATACAAAGCTGAACCGAGCCGCAGGCTCCGTATTCCGGAGCTGCAAAACTTCAAACATATTCTATGTGGTCTCTGTTGTACCAAACTTCCACCTCACATAATCCAGTTTTTATTGTTTCAAATATCTTGAGCATCTTAGTAATAGTTCGTTTAAAGATCTTGCTCACAACTACAGTAAGCTTTTCTATGAAAAAATCTTGCTTTTCCGTTGAACTTGGGTCTATTTGTTTTGCAACTACGTAGATCCGGATCGAATGGTAAAACTTTACTTTTTAATACGGAAATATGTGTAAAAATTAAACTTGTCGTCCTCCGACCGAAAGCATCATCAGGATTACAAGATGCATGTTAAAACTGTTCTGTCAGCTTTGTTGCCTTCCCTGTAGCTACTCAAATAACTTTATTACTTTGATTTCAACTACCATAACAATCCAAGTATTTTACGAGATACTTCATCTTGGCTGGGAAGTAGCCCGGTGATTTTGCCATCGTATTAAAACTGCTAAATGATAGGCCTTGGCTGATAAATAGCTTGCGACAACTGACTTTATTAAATAAAACTTTATCACGTATAAATTCCATGTCAGATATAATTACCCCATACATTTATGAAATGAGAAATTAATTCATATTTTTGGTTCAAATTTATAATTAAGAAACGATATAACGGGTGTTTAAACCAAGAATCTTTGCTGCGAGCTATCTATAATTGGGCAGGAAATAAGAGATAATAGACACCTTGCCCTTCGTTCCATGTCTATCATAGTTAGCTATTGAGTGCTTCGTTGAATAGCAAATCATCTTCAAGTAAACTAGTTTAAACAAAGTTTTTGGTAAGGTCAAATTCATTAGTAAAATTATCATGATCTCATTAGTACGAGAGACGTGGAGATTTTACTCTTGAAGTTTGGACAATGTTAAGATTTCATTTTCAACACTAACTGGTTTTTATCTCTTTTTGTGCTTTCAAATTTCCAATAGTCATTTTTTCGAAGATTGTCTTTACTATTTCACTGACGTAATCAGAGCCGTAGCAGCCGCCCCCCAAATCCCCAATTAGGGAAGGGGCAAATTGGCTGAGGGCTCAAAGTTGTGTATAATAATCACAAGTTGCTTTGTAAAGAAGCGTTAAATGGGATTCTTTTACAATCACATTCTATAACTCAGCTTTAAAATGCTTTATCCTCATTTAGTTTTAATATAATAGCAATGTAAAATGCATCATGAATGATGATGTCACAAAGGGCAAGAATATGCCATGCTTATGAGATAGTAGGCGAAGGTTCAGAAAGGTGAGAGCAAAATCTAGAATCCAGACTAGACAGTCGATGTGGTGTAGCAGGGGGGTGGATCCAGGGAGGAGAATGCATCCCCCTACCTGCCATTTCTAAAAATGTTTTTGATGAATACAATTTTTCCTTAGTTTTTAACCTTTTCGATAATAATAAGCCATATGTCTTGAGCAATTGACGTGATCGACAAAAAAATTTGAATCAATCGACAAATCTTTCAAACAATCGAGAAATCTTAAAAGTTTTGTCGACAGGTTTAAGAGATTCGTCGATAAGTTAAAAGATTTGTCGATCGGTTGGAAGTTTGTCAATCGTTTAAAAGATTTGTTGATCGGGTTTAAACTTATTTCGGTGATTTGCACTTATGGGCTTCCGTATATTTTTGTGATTTGCTCTTATGGGATTACGTATGCCAGAAAGACTTAAAAAATAACTCATGATCGGTTGGGATTTTTTGCCTAATGAAGGCAAAATGGTAACAAAGAGAGCATTTTTTTAGCTATTTAAACGTCATGTTATCTGACAGACCAAGCTAGTGATGAAAGACATCGCTATTGAGGCATGGGTTCAATGCTCAACACGATCAATGGGACGTAGCGTCGCTGAAAACTTGCCACTGTTGCAACCCTTTTTTCGGAGTTGTGTTGTCCAGATGCTGAGCGACGGAGATGGTCCCACTACTCGTTACACGCTTCGGCGTGATACGGAGAGTATAATGATGATTTGTTTATTTTTTAGTTTTGTACCGGTATCTTTTCATCATTCGTAATTTGATTGTGCGCTGTGCAGCCATGCTGTACATGCCAAACAACTCTCAGGTACCGGTAGCAAAAGCCTATGACTGCGTTCGATTGCCGAGAAATGCAGATCCAGCTCAGTAGTTTTTGTTTACTGAATGGTTAGTTTAGAATTTGTATTGCCTAAGTGTTGGTTGTAGAGGTTTCGATTTGTGACGGCGATTCAGCGTATAAAGCGATTACAATAAAATGGGGTGGTAAGATAAATATGCAGAATATTATTTTTTTGCGGGCAAGAAATACGAATTGGCGCTGATAAATTTTTCTGAAACAAACTTTTTTCTCGAATTTACCACGGATTTTATCGCAAATGAAAATTGTTCTTTCAGTACTGGCGTAATCTAGTGCAAAAACAAAGAGGGCGCGCGACCGCTTGGCTTTGGAAACTCCTTCAATATTTTTCATTGATCAAAAAATCTGAAAAAAGTGCTCGTGTTTTTGACTAAATATGAGGATTTTTTTGTCGCAGAATTGCTTTGGAAAGCAAAATGCATGAAAGTTTTATTTTAAAATTGAGACTCCCTTGTCCCTCCTGCTGTAATCAAAAATCTGTCTCCGTGTTAAGACCTTCATTTACCGCTTGTAAGTATGAATTATTAGAATTGTTATTAACTTAAAGTGCCTCTGAGACTTCTGGCTGGGCCCAATTAAAAATAATTATCAACTATCTCGCTGCTTTTAAATCTAGGTGCTGTCATTCAACAGTGAAACATTGTGCGATGACACAATTACTACACATTCAATGATTCCTTGAAATTATGAGCACACAAAGCAAACTTAATTAAGGCTGCTTCGCGTATTGGTTGAAGACATTGTTATGAGAGTGGGAGGTCTGGGTTCGATTCCCCCGCCGTTCACATTGGACACACTGTCACCACCGTTGCAACGTTTCCTCGGAGCTGTGTTGCGGGGCGCTGAGCCTCGGAGATGGGCCCCGTCAGTCGTTTCTCGCTTCGGCGCAATATCAGGGGTATGATGAAGATTTGATTTTTGAAGGGCTGTTCTATCGCCAGCGACACCGCGGATACCATTAATAACCAAGTAGCCTTTTGCGCAACCTGCCGGGCGATGAAACGAGAAAAAAAGTATGAGAACACAATTCGTTGTTTTTTCCTGGTGTTTGCCGGTGCCTTAGTTAGTTAGTTGCATATTTATCCTCCTATCACGAGAAAGCGATCAATGCGCTATACGAGCTCGCTTAGGAGTTGCCGGCCATCTGTCTACCACACCAAGATGGGGGAATCCCGTATAGTGCTTTTCCCAACGGCACAACAAGTAAACTTGCCGGCTCGTTTTCCACACTGTCCCTTCAATGCTGAGCGTCAAGCAGGGGAGCTGTGAATACCAATGTTAAAGTCATTGGTTTAACCCGACTCGGAATCAAACCCGAGTCTACAGCTCAAGAGACAGACGCTCCATACCACTCGGCCATCTGAGCTGTTTGAATCTGAGCTCACCAAAGCTTTGCGGGGAAACAGACGTTTAAAATAACTAAAAATATGAAATTGTCGCGTTATTGCATGCTGCATGTTAGTAAAAAGCCTTATCTAATATTGTTTCAAATCAATCAACTAAAAAATCACTAGCGTCTCTATAGAAGTGAGCTTGCGCTTTTTGAGTCAGCGCCACCTGAATTTGATTCGCATGTGACCGACTTCAGCGTGAATGGAACCCGTCACCAAAGCTCCGTAACCCTCGCGTGGGCAGCCTTATGCGTGTTGCTGCTGATCATTTTTTTTATGATGTTTTCACTCTTTTCACGCTTCGGGGTAATACCGCAAGAATAACGAAAAATGCATTTTTTTACTCCACCATTGGGGGATTGGTTGTTGTCACAATATGAATTTTTTGCATTTTAATTTCAATTTGGCTTCCTCATAATTTTGTGATCTCTTTAATTGCTGATCTAAAAATAGCATTGTCAATCTAAAATGAAATTAAAAGTTTATTCGAAATTACATGTTAACGGAGCGTCAGAAATTAATTGCTGTCTGAAAGTATACCCCTCACACGAGACTGTCGGAAATAGTTGCGTCTGTTTTAATCCGATACGTCCATTACACTAGTCATTTTTGCTTCTCGTCGTAGCACCGACGCAATACTGATATTATAGTACGATAGAAGTAAGGCACCTAAAACCATTTGCTTAAAATAACTACATAGCGTGATGTTTCATTTTTTCAACAGCTATAAATTAGTGACATGAGTGACGCGGTAATGCTGTTAAGCTGTTTTGCGTGAAAAGGTAATCCTAGCTTTGATTCCCTAGTTAATCAGGCATTTTGGAGTGTGGTAAGTGATAAATGTACTGAATGCGTTGACGTTGGTGAGATTTAAATTTGTCGATGTCTAATATATTTTTTGCTTATAACGTTAAAAAATAATAAAAACAAACACCCCTTTTGAGTCATTGACCCGACTTGGAATCGAACCCCAAGTCTCTTTTTTATAAGCCTATTTCCAGGTGACAGTCATTCTTGTAACGCCATCAGTGGGCCACTTTGCATTTGACGTTTCATTTTTGCTAGTTATACATCGTTCCACTAGCATGTTGCTTAAAAACATTGCTATCAGTGCCGGAGGCAGGGGCGCAGAGAGAAATTTCGGGCCCCGGGGCAATATTTTCGTTTGGGACTTTTGGTCAGTGGTGCCCCAAAATCACGTGATGAGCAGAAAAAGGTCATAGCCTCCGCAGATGTTCAAATTTCGGCTCAACATCGCGTCCGCAGGCCGTAGTTTGAGCTGATGAATTTTGCATTCTAAACCTGACAATTCTGAACCCCGGCTCCCCTGTGTCCCCAGGCCCCCGGACAGTGACCCTATCGGCCCCTCCTCTATCGGCGGGCCTGGCCGGAAGTCTGGTGTTCAGCTCCCTGGCCGGTTAAATCGGACACTGCGTGGCCACCGTTGCAATATTTTTTCGGTATTGTATTGCGCAGGCGCTAGGCCACTGAGATGGACCCCGGCACTCGTTACACGCTTTGGTGGAATACCGCGAGTATAATGAAGATTGGCGGGCCCTATCTCCGCGACTTAGCGCCTGGGCTACACAGCTCCGAAGAAACGTCGCAGCGGTGGTGAGCCGTTGGCGGCACTGTGCCGATGTGACCGGCCCGGTTTCATCAAACCCCAGACCTCCCGCACCGATAGCCTGTACGCTAAGCAACTAAGTAGTAGTAATGTCATTTATTTCCGCACCGTCAACACAATTAAAGAATACGATAAGAGTAAGGGAATACAACGAACAGTGTGTATGATGAAGACTTGAGTTCTAATATTTCGTTCCATTTTTGCGCGTGGTACACTATTGGTACAATTTATTTCTTTTCGTTAAATTCATCAGTTCATGTTGTTTGTTATCAAGTAAAGAGCGTTGTTTATTGTTAAAGTTAGTATCTTATCATAATTGTACATCTTACTAAAGCTGCTTTGAGATACTTATCTCTCAAAACTCTTTGAAGAAATAAAAACCACACTACTTGTAGGCAACTTTGTTGCTCACAAGAACAGATTTAAAAGACTGTGTGCAGTGTGTAGACAGCGTAATAATTGTAAAGCAGCAATTTTGTTGTAAAAGTAAAATACAGATTTCTTATGGGAAAATATATCTTATTTAATGCCATTGGACACGGACATTAAATTTGACCACACACGAAAAAGTAAATATTTTGATATTACGTCAACAATCCTCTATTGTACATGTCACTTTGTGCTCGGTAAGCAAGCTGATCCAAGGCAGTCTCAATGATATATTTAGTAGCTAGAAGAAGCTTTTGCATTAAGCGAAATGAAAAGATGAGCCCTATTTTCTTAAATATACTCTGAGATGGCTTGCTGATTGCCGTCGTGTTGCCAGAGCCTGGCAACAGTGTTCGTTTGATGTCACTGTTAATTCAACAGACCTTGCGAGATGGTCACATTAGCACTGCCATGTTGTTATGTCAGCGTGTTTTGATTGAAGCTTCAGTAATATAGAGTGAATGAAGAAGCTATGAGTATGTTTTAGACTCAGGATCACCCGCCAAGCTTTATGGAAGGTTGATTCAAATTTCAAAAAAAGAGCATTATAATGATAAAAAGTCGGAAAAGAATGTATAGCTCACAAATTTTAAGTCCGAAACTTAATATTTCGTCATGATTTACACGTTATGACGCCTTATGCTACTGAATCATGGATTCAAACCGGCCGGTTGGCGTTGTGGTAAAAACATCGCTTTCGGTGTTGGATGATTCCCGGCCCGGTCAAATCGCGTACAGTATCGGAACCGCTGCGATGTTTTTTCGGACTTTAGAGTTATGTTGCCCGGGCTATAAGCCGCAGGGACCCCGCTGCAGCTGCTTACACGCGGCGGCGTAATATTGCGAGTATAGTAAAGCTGAAAATTTTTGATTTTCAACATGTTAATTCCACTGATCTCACTGAAGGCATTTACCGATGTCGAAAACGACAGAGCAGTTGCTCAATGCAAATACACGGAGACCTCAAAAAATGCCACCCATAAAAATTTGTTGATGTTTTCATGGGTGGCATTTTTTTGGGTGTCACCATAGTATATTGTAGCGCGAAAGGATAAAAGACTTAAGCTATCGGGGGTCAACTCAGATTGAGACTCAACAATTCAAACTCAGTGAGAACTCAGATTTTTGCTCATGGTTTTAAAACTCATTAGGCTTAAGTCGTTGTACTAGAAGCTGAGATGTAAAGGAAAAGTTGAGAGTTGCTTCTCCGAGTGCCTAAGATAAAATTAACTGAACTTCAGATGTCCCCTAACTGCTGTAAAATTTTACCGTTGGTTTTCAGCAAATTGGCTGTGTGGCAACCATGAGCGGCGTAATTGTGGGGGACGCGTCCCCTCCCAGAAGATTTCCAGAAGGGGACAAGGGTGACGCTTTTTAGGTGAAAAAACGTCTAGCTTTAATCAGTATCGTACAGTGTTGCCCTACATATAGACCTATCCGATTAAAAAATAACTCAGTTATTGAACTAGGGTTTCCCTTTTTCCAGGATTTTCAACTTTCCGGAAAACGAAAAATTTTTTAACAATTTCCCGGGAATCCCAAAAATCCTCGGATTTGCCGGGATTCGGGGATTTCCCGGAAAAATTTTCCGAGTTTGATCATTTTGACATTTTTTATGATTTTCGGCATTTCAGATCTAATTTTTAGCATTTTGATGTGTTGTTTGCCAAACTTAGTTCGAGTTTTTTAATTTTTTCGACCAATTGAGAAAAAAATTTTGATCTTACAAGCATTTCTTCTTAAAAAATTAAGCGAATTTTGAAAAAAAATTTTTAGTAAACAAAAAAATAATTTCAAATTTGCAGTAACGCATTTTTTATGTCGGAATGACTGATATCAGTACAACTGAAACCCTTACTAATGTAAAAAAATTTCCCGGGATCCCAAAAAAGTTTCAAATTTCCCGAGATCCCGATCCGGGAACGGGAAATTTAATTTCCCAATATCCCGAGCCAATTTTCCCGGTAACGGTAAATTTACAAACAGCAATGCAAATTGTTTTGTGGTGGGTATTTATAAAAGCAGAGAGAAAGAATGAGTAAAAGATTGAAAAGTTTTAAATTTCCCGGGAAATTTCCCGTCCCGAAATCTCGAAAGGGAAACCCTTTATTGAACAAATTTGTCTTCTGGATCAATATTTTACGTCAAATAATGACGATTGTTTAATGTACAATCGCAAGTTGTACTCTGACTATTCCTTCTGAAAATTTATTTATGATGATAGGCTACAATCGTCCATTCCGCCGATCTTTCTCTCCTTAAAAAGTAGCCGTTTGAAAGTACTGGTAGATCAGCTTCTGCGCAGTGTGGCAACTAGTTTAAGCTAGAGATGAGCAAGGGCGAATCCAGGGAGGATATGGGGTATGTATCTTCCTACCAGCCACTTTTCAACAATGTTTTTGATGAATACAATTTTTGCATAATTTTGAACCTCTTCGATGACAATAATCCTAACACCTAGCAAGCATAAATCGAAATGTACGAACAAAATGCATCACATTTGGTGAAGGACTCAAAATTAGGGGTGAAAATTTTACACAAAAATTTTCTTAAAAATGGTACAAAAAGCACTAAAATGGCTATTACTCTTCCTAAACTTTCAGAACATTTCCAGAGTAGAATTACCCCGTACTTCCCTAAAGCTGTTTTTGTTCCTCGATTTGCCTCTGCCGGAAAAAATATCAACATGTGATCCCCTTCCACCTCCCTGAAAAAATTCTGAATACGCCCCTTGCACAAAACATTTTCAAAGTGCATATTTACGCCCTTTTCCGGGTCGAAAAGTCCAACATCTTTGCACTTTGTTAACATTCAACCTAATTTAAAATCTCATCCCCCACCACAATTTTTTGGGTCCGCTCCTGGAGATGAGAGGTCAAAATTTTCGATGATCAATCTAGGTTGTTTCAATAAAAAGCAGAGTAAAACAATCGATAACTATAGCATGCTGAGCTGGCTAGCAATGGGATGCAGGCTATCGCTTCGCCTTGTAAGCGCATGTTTCGTACGTAGATCGTTTGACAAATTTGTCAACTCCTTGTGAGATTGTGTTGGTCAACTGTTTGTTTTAAGAACATAGGACAAATTTGCGATAAGATCTTACTTTCATTTTTTTCATCAGTTTTGTACATTTATTGCCAGTAAATTTTGCAATTAATTCATTCTGCTTTTCAATATTTGTTCGGGGGAATCTCCGCAGATTCTTCCACAAGGGCTCTGTTCTTACCCTACCTCATTGCTGCGAAAAATACAATATTTCAAAAATTCTTGGATCCGCCTTTGAGGCCGTCCTGCTCCCGGTAAAATTTTGTCACGCCGCCCCTGGAGGCAATATTTTTTGACTTCAAAGATTGCAAATACTGATGTTTCCTTTTTATGATATGTTTTGTTCATTTGTTTTACCAAACTTCAAGTTTTGGTACAGTCCTGTTGCTTCAAGAATGAAATTGTTTGCTGTTTTTGTTGTGTTGTGTATGTTAATGACGTCACTTTTTGCGTCATTCAATTGTTCTTTTGATGAGAAAAAGAACAGATTATGCAAATGGAAAAGACAGTGGAATGGAGCAAAAAGATCAGCTTGGCGGATCGGAAATATAATCGGACGAAAAAAACTTGCAGATCACACATCAAAACATGGTATATTTTTGTTTATACAGTAGAATTTGCCTATATCAGCACCTCAGGGGGATTGCAAAAAAGTGCCGATATACGCGAACTGCCGATGTAGACAAATCACTATAAATCATTCCGAAAGTGCCCTTTAATTCAATATAGTGTTGCGTTATTTAGTCAGTTTTACCGCATAATATCATAATAACATGAAATCAGCGTAAAGTACTGCACAAACGAAAACATATGTGTTCATTGTACTGCATTACAGTACTTTCCAGCGAAAAAGTCATTTATCTTTAGTTGTTTGGTTTTTGCAATTGATTTATCTACAACGTATTGCTGGATTTTTGTTAGATGACGGAGCATTTCTTTGTCCTTTGCTGCCATGGACAAAAACAAATGCTTTGTTGTAACTTGCGTCGCAGCGGAATTAACTCGTAGAAGAGATTACAGTCTGGAAGTATCAAGAAGCAAATGCCGAGATAAACGAACAAAACACTTCTGTGGAATAAAAAAGAGTGCCGGTGTAGGCGAAATGCCGATATAGATGATGCCGATAAAGACGAATTTAAACGTACGTGAAACATAGGAACTCTGCCGGGATCAAAGAAATTGTGCCGATATAGACGAACTGCCGATATAAACCAAGCCGATATAGGCGAATTCTACTGTAGTTGCTTGAACATTAGTCGGCCCACTGATTTACGGAGCATTCTTTCACAATTACTGTACTGTAGGCCTTATAATTAAGAGTTTTTAGGATTTGTCGTAGTAGCACTCTAAAAATCATTGACAGTTTCACAGTTGCAACTTGAACACGATAAAGTATCTTTTTCAAATATTTTGTTTTAGAAAGTAGGCTATATCGCCTTCAGCGACATGGCGTAGTGGTACCTTGTTTAAGTTACCGATTCTACGTGATGGGTTCGATTCTCGGCTGCAGCTGATCGCTTTTGACGTAAATACCGGGTAGCTGCTTGTTGACTCGAAGAGTGCAAGCTCATTTCGCATTCTCCCTCAATCTGTTCTACTTTTTATTAAACATAATTTGAAAATACTCTCAGTTGCTTCATAGCGTTGGTTCAACTTGGGACTGGTAGCCAAATTATATATGGTAGGAAAATTTGCGTATCTAATTTCGCGTAGTCGCCCAGCCGGTTTCCATTTCACACTCCGTAGCCCTGCTGTGACTCCGCAATCTGGATCATGTTTAGTGTTTTGATGGGCGAAAAAGCGACCGACTCATCGAAGAGACACACTAGCTCTGAAACCTAAGCTTTATTGCAACACTGCTGTTTGTATCTACAGTACTAGATCTTGTTTAAAATCTTTTGTCAACTTGGGCTACCACAACGGGTATACTGATAAATCAATCAGTCTTTTTTCAAGGTTTGTACTGAACAACCATTAAGAAATTTTAAAAGACGGCTAAATGAATTTACAACGTAAAGCACAGCTTTCTCACTATTAGGTTGAGATTCGGAGGTAGATTTTTAGGGTTGGGTAGGACTCGAGTTCAGATTTTGAGAATTCGGATTTGGATTCGGACTTGTAACTTTCATTTTGGACATGGACTCAAGTCTTTTTTTTTTTTTTTGGTGTTTTGGTTTCGATGTTGCGAAAAAGTGATGCAAGTAGTGGTGAGGTTTTTGATTTTTCTATCTATGACAAAGTCAGCAGCTGCAGCAGCATACAGCACATCATACCAAGGTTCTTTTTTGTGATTTTAACGTTAATTTGATTACGTTATTTTCTATACTTCTTACTCGTTGTTTCCGGCTGGCAGCAGCATGTGCCTGCGAAGGTGTCAAGAAAGCCGAAATCAAAGAATCCACACTCTCGTCTAGTTCGTTGATCGTAAATGAGAAAAAAACGCGACAGAATGCACGTTGTAGTCAGTTTGATTTGATTGTAGAGCAAATGTTAGAGCTTTGAGGTGAGACCACAGACAGAGGAGATGGCTTGGGAAATAATTTTGAAAGTACGCCAACACTTGACATAACTGAATTTCGATTGCTAGCTAATAGTTGTTAACGTCTTGGTTAATTTGTATTAACATGTAAGCAAAAATTTCTGCGTTGCATTTATGTGACTTTTACAAATTATTGCAAAATGAAGTTCTAAACGTATGTTCCCGTTTTTAATCAATTCAAAAACTTCATCGCTCGAATTCAGCTGTGGAGTTAAGTCAAAAGCAAACAAGGCGCATCCTTTTTTATACTGCTCTCGTGATATATCGTTTCCGGTATCGTGATAGTATTGTCCTGTTTGTAAATACAATCCGAAATAACTGCGAATATAACAATCACTAGCAAAATTCGGTTGTAAAGGTTTGCTGGTGATTTGAACTCCGTCACGATAGATTGCCGCGAAGTTGATATCGTTATGCTTAAAATTAAAAGGTGATTTTGTTATAACTCTGTTGTAAGCATCGTTATCAACCACACCAAACGTTGGTAGCTGTCCTAAAAATAAGTTTTCTTTCGATATAGAGCGATTTCCTTGTGGAACAGTAAATGTCTTCCCCTCCTCACGTCTCAAAGGGTATTTTGCAGTTCCATGTAACAACGCTTTCGTGTGAGCCAACTGAACAGCCGGGTTAGGTTTAACTTTGCGGCAAGAAAGCGCGACATCTTTTAAAGAAACTTTGGTGTTAGCATTATTGCCGTGTAGACAAAACTGGTTTTTGGGCCGTATTAAACGAATGCGAATTTCAACACCGTTAAGAAGATATCTGTTTTGAATGGCTAAATCCAGATGCAAACGTCCGATCACATCTATTTGGCGACTATTCGCAGCCAGCTCTTTCCGTTTTGTGTTACCTAGGTTTGCGTCATCTCTTTCATCAAAATGTTCGACTGCGTTTCGATACCATAAAATGGAAGATAATTGAGAATCTTTCGCTTCTTTTCCAAAACTCAACAAACTTTCAATGTAGGCACGGTAAGGGTAGTTATTGTTAGATTGGGTCATTAAAGTTCCGTTTAAAAACAAATCACATTGAGACCATAACGTGTGTAAGAAATTACATCCAGGTGCTACTTGTTCATCAGCTTCAAGATTGGTCCCAGCGTCTGTGGTCACCGCCGCTTTGACATAAAGAAACGTGTTTGCAAAATCAATGTAGTTGGATGCTTCAGCTGCGATACAAAACTCAATGGGTCCTTCGCTTGTGAGAATCGATATAGGTCTATATTCTGTAAACATACCATCGTCTAAACTGGTTTGGCTTGCTGGGACTGAAAACAAATCCAATTGCGAAGTAACAGATTCTGCAGAGCTCGGGTGTACTAACGACGCCATGGTTAAGAGAATATGTCCTTCTTTCGCCTGCGTTTTCTTCTACAGCTCGCTGTAGAAGATTTGAACCAGCTGCTTTAGCACGATCGATAGCGGCTTGTTTCACGTTTTTCCCTTGTAAAACATCTGACGCAAAACCAACGCCACTCTTTAAAGCTTCTTTCCCGTCGCTTTTGCCCCGCTGCTAAGAAAAGGCATTACCGTTTCTGAAATTGCATTAAAAATTCCTGATAACCCTCCGTACCCACTTTGGTATCTGGACCCACTAAAATAAGTCTCTCCCCTTCCCACTTGGTTCAGGTAATAATGCTCGTAAGCTCTAGTATCGCAACAGTACGTATGCCTCATCTTGTTATACTAAGATCAGTCGGTTATATACGCGTACTATATACACTATAACTGTTCAAGTTTTCTTTTTCTAAAATGTAAAGTGACTGTGACTTTTCCTCTTTCGAAATTAAGTTTTTCTCCCTGATTGTTTTTCTAAGAAATCTAAATGTTGGTAAAATTTTTCCGTAATAGAGGGTGGTAATGTATTTTTTCAAAGCGCTTGTGAATATAATCTCCATGAGAACTTTCCACAGGAATAGTTGTTAATAAAGGCGTCATGACGTCTCCAACAATTCTCGGTTCCACTACATCACAGTATACAAAGATGGAATAGATTCCTTGGAAGATATCAATTTCTCTATCTGTGTGATATGTCGTACGACTTGTATATTCCTCGCAGCGAGCGCCTAACATGTTTCCTAAATCTTTACTAAAAGTTACTTTTCCTCCAGCCATTTGAATCTGGATTTTGTTCGCAAATTCCATGTACAACAAACGAACTCGTAAAGGTTCATCCGCATAATAAAGTCTTAATCCTTTCATCAATTCATCCACAATATCTTTAGGAGAACCATAAAATCCTGCCTGCAAAGTTACGCGGACAATGCGACGTTTATATTCATATCTTAGCCAATATTCACGCTCTCGAGATATGTTGTACCAAGTGTGAGGGTAACCAATTTCAGCGACTCCAACTTCCCACGAACCTTCCAGATTAATCTCCTGCGGGAGTTTCGTTGTACTGTATATTCCGATAATGTGTTGTTTGGAAAATGATTAAAGGAGCTATTGCTCGGAAGCGTCAGATAAAACATTGTTCCGGAGATTTTCGGTTTAGAATAGGGGAGGGAAGTAAATATCCGACGGAACTACTTGACAACGAGATCCAAAGCTCTTTATTGGTATCCCCTCGAGTCAGGTTGTAGAGATTAATCATGACGACTATGTACACAATCAAACCTTAAGCGATGAAAATAGCCGAATTACTTGTTGACTCCAGGATATTACGCATAATGAACAAGATCGCTCTTCGCAACCCCACTATTAAATGAGTCCGGAAAGGAGCTCCACTTGATTAAATATTCTTGTTTTTTACCGCGTTTACGTTTTTTCAGAATAGATTCAATTTTATACAAGTTGTCTGTTTTTACTACTTTTTGTAGTTCTTCACCATAAAAAGTACCTTTCAAGATTTCGTTATTTAAATCTTTGATTTTATAGTAGGTAGGATCCCCTGCAATTGCTTGAGCATCTCTGTCCAGCCGGGAAGATAACCTTTATGAAACGTGGTGCAAATAGTCGATAATCGAACTACAGTATCCTCTTTCAGTTTTGGTTGTTTCACTTTTTGGTCGCCGTATAGAGTTTGCCAAACCTGTTTTTGATTTTTAAAGCTCACTTGTGCAGGTGTGCAGATAGACGAGTGTTTTGTGTGATTGTACCAGAGCTGGAACGAGGATCTAACCTACCAAGACCGACACGAGACATCATAGCTTTGCGACCGAGACGAGACTTTAAAGTTACGAGACACGAGACTTTATAAACCAAAAATTAGAAAATATAAAAACGATTGTAATACTCTGGAGTACGGGCTCTACTAAGCCAAGTTATTGAAATAACTTTATAGCAAAATGACATTAGCAAAAACAAATGAAGCAATGAAGCCGTCGCGGTTATGAACTGATGTAGCCTATCATAAATGTGCTATTGGTCAAATCCTTTTAACGATTATAATTAATGATTTAACGAGTTCACCATAATAACAAAGAAACAGCTTGTTATCACAGAAGATTTAAGTCCTTGTAGCTTGCAAGGCAAGCAATACCTCTCGCAGACGATTACACGGCCCAATACTCTTTTTTAATCTAACGAAAAAGATGTCACGAAAACTTTAAATAAAAAGTCATTGGTGGGCTATGTAGGTCTAGACCAGGGATGTCGGCATTGCAGCCCACTATCCTCCGTTAAAACAATTTTTTAGCAAGTTTATCAAGTATTGAGCACGAGAGTGTTCATGAAATTTAATCAAGATACTTTATATTTGATAAATAATAAATTAATTAACATAAACATTTTAAAGTCATTGCGACACCATGCATTTTTGAAAATTTATCTAGTTAAAAACTTTCTCATAAAAAGAGCTTGCTCAAATCTGGAAGCACTTCCCATGTCTGTAGCCAAATTTCCTGCAACTGTAATCCCTGCACTTTTTTCGATTTGAAGCCTTTTTTGGGCCTGGACTACTTTGAATAATCTTTTGATAGCAGTTGTAAACCAGACGAAAATAGCATCTTTCACAGGGAACAAATTTGCAGAAATCTTAATTTCATGACATATGACACGTTACTCTCTTGAAAATTTTTTGATTTGACACACCGTTTGCCCATAAAAAATAGGCCTATATCAATTTTTTGGACGTGGCTAGCGGTCTTTATGTCTTTGAGTGAAGGCCATACTGTTAAAAGTTAAAACCAAATTAACATTATAGGATTAATTGTTACATTAATTAATTATATTAATGGATTTTTATATTTTCTTGTTAAAAAAGATGCATTTCCAGCAAAATGCGGCTCAGTACAAGGCTTACCTATCAATGGTTAATTTTTTTTTTGTTAGAGCTATAATATGAAATATTGGAATTCTGGTCGCTTTGCGGCCCAGTTATATATTTAATTTTACAATGGGCCCCTAATAAATTAAAAGGTTAGACATCCCTGGCCTAGAGTAGATTATCATCGAATGCATACGCTCAGTGGTTGAAATGGATCAGTTTTCATATATGTTGCTCACAAAAAGAAAGCAAAAGCCTGCAATTCTGCAGGCGTAAACAATAAAGCAAAATATTCTAAACAAAATGGGGCCGACTGTTTTTGCAAAGTGTGAAATCACGCACAATGTTTTACTTTGAACACCGGTACATCGGGTAAGTACCATTGTTGCTTCCGTATCAAAGACCTGAATGCTGTTTCAAATCCAAAATTTTTTCATTTCTCGATCGAGACATGACCATTTTCCGACACTTTCAAAGTCCGAGAATGAGACGAGACATTGGCATAGCGAAACCGAGACACTCAAAAACGTGTCTCGAGACGTGTCTTGTGACCTAGACACGTCTCGAGACATCCAGCTCTGGGTTGTACGAATGTTCTAGATCTTGGATGATGTCGATGTATCGGGGTGTATTGGTGTGGGTAAAATACCGCCAAAGTCTTTCGTTTAACGTTCTTACGACTTTTTCAACGATTCCGCTCTGAACATCGTAGTTATGCGAATGAAAAAAATGAATCTTTTGTTTTTTCAACCAAGACTGGAAAGCATGATTTGTAAATTCGCTTCCTCTATCTGTTTGCAGCGACCGGAAATGCTTACTACGCTTTAATAATTTTGAAAAAGCGCAAATCATACTCTGAGCTGTTTTATTTTTCACACATTCAACGTAAACACACTTGGAAAAAACATCAATCAACACAACCACATAACGAAAACCGTCATTGAATTTTTTCAATGCAGAAAAATCGATTAAACCTGCTTGCATTTGCAGTCCCAATCCGGAAACGATAGTTTTCCTTCTCGGGTATGTTTTTTTAACAGGTTTGTGTAACGTGAACGCATTTTGCGTCCATTTTACAACCATAATCTAAAAGGTTTGGGGAAATTTTTTGCACCAGAAAATGACAAGGGTTTTTTGATATCGTAATATTCTACAAAGTCTTCCAATCAATCAATTTTCTAGACCCGCTTATCCTTGGGGGGTCGCGGGGGCAGCTGCTCAAGTTGGAGCCTCCAAGCATCTCGATCCTCTGCAACAAAGGACAGATGCTCTGCTGGGATGCCAAGGCGAGACCAACTAAGATCTTCCACGTAATCTCGCCATCGAGTTCTTGGACGGCCTTCGACCAATCGGTGTTGAACAGAGCAGTTTTTTGGCTGTTCTTTCCTGGGACATTCGTGCCACGTGTCCATACCAACGCAGTTGCGATCTTTCTAGTCGGAGAAGCAGCGATTCGATGTTTAGAGATTCACGAATTTCTGCACTTTTAACCTTGTCCAACAAGGCCGAACCGCTAATTCTTCGCAAGAATCCCATTTCGGCTGCTTGAACTCGAGACCTCACTTTCTCATTCATGATCCAACACTCATGGCCATAAGTCAGAATAGGAACATAGACCGACCTGAAAATGGATAGCTTTGCCTTGGTGCAAAGCTCCCGTTTCAGTACCACAGATCGGTGGAGTTGGCGCATTACTGCACTTGCTTTTCCGATGCGGATATCCAATTCGCTATTTTGTCTGCCGTCACTTGTGAATGAGACGCCATAAAAAATCCAACTGATCCCAACCTGCTAACGTTTTATTTGGTTTGTGTAGAGTTGAGCGCAGCAGTTTCCTGATGTCACGGTCAGAAATCACTTGATTGTTAACAACGAGGTTACCTTTATCGTTCGAATCGGAGTATTTATTGTCGCGTACAGCTTTCACAATTTTTCTAGGTTGTGCGGTTCTGCTGAGCTGTAAAGAGAACTAAAAAATTGTAGTGATGACTGTACACGGTAAAGATTTTTGTGATTAATTCTCTGTTTGAATTCATTAAATCATCTAACACCACCAACTTCCTTTCGGGGGAATTTAATGTTTCTACACAAGGCGCTCCTTGAAAAAATTCTACACAACCGCTATATTCTTCAAAAAGAGGTTGCCAAACTTCGTAGAAATATAAAATTCTTTCTATCTTTCGAGTAACGATTTCATCTCGATGTTCAATGAGACGAAAAATCCAAAACGTTTTACCTACTCCGCTCGCGCCAGCTAAAAGGAACGAGCTAGGTTTATCCACTTTAAGAGGCATAGCAGAAATGATACGAAACTGCTCTGTACTACAATAAACACCATTTTTCAACACACTTTTCATTTACAAACATTACACGAACAAAACACGCAAAAAAATATCCGTTCTGCAAAAAGGGCATCGGTTTAATTGGTCAGCGCGCTTCGCGCAGCAGCCATAATGCAGTCATGGTAAAAACAACGTTTCACGGGGTCGATCCCAACAGATCACACACTGCAAATTGTGCTCGAGATGGAGCACACCCTCAACCTCGATTTCCAAGTCTCTTCTCGGATGCGCTCTTTGTCCGCTGGCTGCGATTTCTTGGACTCTTTCAGGCCCTAACCTCTCCATCATAAAAGGACAGGTGGGACAGTTTCTGAAATACAAAATTTTAATCTTGTAAAAACAACCGTAAGAATTTTGTAACTCGTCTTAACCTGTATTAATTTATAATAACTCTGATAGACCACTAGCAACGCTTGAATAAAATATCGCTGCATGTTTAATTTTTTTTCACGCTATCAAGTTGCGTTAATTCACGAAAAGTACTCAACCGGCAGCGGGCGCTATCTGACAGTTTACAACATTATACTTTTTGCGTACGAATTTCAAATAGAGTATTCACGCTTGGCAGGGGCGAAACTAGGCAATGCGGTCCCCCCCCCCGAAATCATCTTCCGGGGCCCCTTAAAATTTTTTTCTTGGATGGTGATGCAAAAGAGCGAGCCCCGAAGGGGCGAGGCATGCCCCCCCAGAAAATTTTGCAGAATTTCACCTTATTTTGGAGGCTTTTTGTGCGTTTTGAGCCTTTAAAATTCCTTAGTTTTAACAAGGTTTAGTAGTCTGTTTAACTAGGTCCCTTTCAAACCCACTAAAATAATGCTGCAACCAAACTCTAACATTTCGGTACCTATGCGACGTAAAAACGTTTTTAAGGCTTATTTTTGCGCCTTTCACTTGAGAATGAGAGGCCCTTGGCAGGAGCGGATCCAGAAAGTTTTGGTGGGGGGGGAAGTGATTTTAAATTAGGTTGAATGTTAACTACATACAAAAACGTTTAGACCCGGAAACGGGCGAAAATAAGTCCTTTCAAAATGTTTCATGTCAGGGGCGTATTCAGAATTTTTTTCAGGAAGAGGACACCAAGTTTTGTCACTTTTTCAAGCGCAATCTTTTCCCGGTACAGTTATTTCAAGCAACTTAAGTAACAAACACGACTTTAGGGGGGTCCGGGGGCATGCTACCCCGAGAAATTTTTGAAAATTTGCATACTGTAATGGTCATTTTAGCGCTTTTCGAACAATTTTCGGGCAAAATTAGTACATATTTTTGGCTCCTAACTTTGAGTGCTTTATCATATATGATGCATTTGGTAAGCACAGTTTCGATTATGCGTGCTTAAGGCGACTAAGGTTTATTGTTATGAACAGGGGTGCGAATCTATGTTGAGCATTGGGGGAGATGATTTAGCAAAATCGACCATTCTTTGACATTGGGGGGGATGATTTAGCAAAATTGACACGTCTGCAGATGTCCAATTTTTTGCCCACTATGAAGTGAAGACCAAAAAATAAGGTCATAACGTTCCCAGATGCCAATTTTTTTGCCCACAATGAAGTGAAGGCCAAAAAAAGGTCATCACCTGCGCTGACGCCCAGTTTTGGGACATGAAAATATTGGGGGGGATGCTGCCGGGATATTGGGGGGGATACATTCCTCCATGGATTTGCACCCATGGTTATGAGAGGTTCGAAATTATAGAAAAACTATATTTATCCAAAGCATTGTTGAAAATGGCTGGTGGGGGGATGCATCCCCCACATCTCCCCCCTGACCCTTGGCATGCTACTAAACGTTTGTTTGCTAGTTTTGCGACTGCTATTTTTCGAAAAATTTGCAGGGGCTTCCCAAGGCCAA
Organism: Trididemnum miniatum; assembly: GCA_964006365.1. Classification (NCBI taxonomy): domain Eukaryota; kingdom Metazoa; phylum Chordata; class Ascidiacea; order Aplousobranchia; family Didemnidae; genus Trididemnum; species Trididemnum miniatum. The sequence goes on along the minus strand of OZ023237.1, from coordinate 25,414,460 downwards.
AAGCATAAATATGGTATGGGGGGCCCCACATCGCGCGTGTTAAGACAAAAAATATATATTGAATCTTAGAATAAGCTTATTTAGAGCACCTTTATCTTACGTTGATTAAATAGTACTACGTACTGACTATTTACGGGGCCCTCTTTTTGCGCGCCCCCCCCCCCGGTTGGGGGTTCGGGGGGCGCTAGTTTCGGCACTGACGCTTGGTACTAGGGATGTGCCGGATAGCAAATTTGCCGGATAGCCGGATATCCGGCAAATCCAACTTACCGGATATCCGGTATCCGGCCGGATATCCAGTGCGTCACTATCCGGCCGAACACCGGATAGTAGCACTAACCAAAATTAATATTTTGATGTTTTTTGTCCACGGCTTCACGCTATCGTTTTGGTTGACTAGCGAACCATGAAACTATTGCATGAGGTCATGTGACACACAGGAAACTTTCAAAAGCGTTGGGTCATTAAGAATAACTTCATTACTCTTAAGTCGGCCGAATCGGCAACGCGGTCGAGCGGTAGGAACTCAGTTGATATAATGACCATCTTATTGATCGCTTTTGATTCAACTACGATCCACGACACTGCGTTTGTGTATCAACACGTTTTCAACGTTGGGCTTTAGTTAAAAGAGTGGATTTTGGTGAAGAGTGTGCTGAAAATCGGACGCCAAGTCAGTCAGCCACCATAGGCGTCTAATCGGCGGGAGCAGGAACAGTGCTTCCTCAGGTCTACTACCGAAGGAGGCAACATATGTCCGGCCTCCGGGGTGTTTTCATTGTTACATTAAAAGTTGACTGCATGCACATTGCAAGGTGGCTAAAACACTTCCAAAATGTAACAGCGCAAAGTCTTAGCATCGTTTTCACGAAATTTTGCGCTCATGCTATATATCAGGGATGGCGAACCACTGACCCGCGGGTCACTAAGTCACCCACTTGCAGATTTGAGTGACCCACTTGTAGTTGCGAAAACTGTAGGAAAAAACGGTAACGAACATTTACGAAATGAAGAAAAGTTTATCTGCCGTTGCTGTGGCATTGAAGACCTTTTATTTGCTGTTCATACCCAATAGCCTATTTGCGGAAAGCTGGGAATTTATGAGGCAAAGACTTTTTTTTTTTGCTCTTCGCATACATTTCGGCGGAATTTGGGACATCGGAAGGCGCGAAGACCTTTTTTCATATTATTTTTTGCGTTGCTAGTTAAAGCCCCTCATCAATATCATTACATCCGTGACCCACTTTTTTTCCTTATTTTTGACCCACCACTTAAAAAGGTTCGCCATCCCTGCTATAAATAAAGCGAGAGGAAAACTATCAAGCGTGTGGCCTGCGTCAGCGACGTGATTTTACGAGTAAAGCAATCGAGTTAAATATTACCACATATTGCGTTGATTTTTGCGGTTTTGCGCTTGTGAGCAATTTGTGATACCCATCGAAAGCAAGCTTTGAAATATATTAAATCGTCATTATACTCGCGGTATTACGCCAAAGCAAGTAGCGAGTGGTGGAGCCCATCTCTGCGCCTGTGCAACACAACTTCGAACTCCGAAAAAAAAAACACATCGCAACAGTGGCGAATCTCCCTCACCGATAGCTATGTCTTTAACCACTACGCTAAGCGGTCGGTAAAAAACAAGTTTGAATTTGAATTTTCCCTTGCTTTGCGCTATCATCAGAGCTACTAAAAAACGCAAGGTTTATAGTTAATAAATACCATAAAATTACTGCAAAAAATTGATCATGCGGTAAATCTGCAATGATGGGTGAATTATGTCAAACTTTTAAAAACTTTTACAAGCGAAGTACTATCCGGCCGGATACCTCAAAAAGCGCCGGATACCGGATATATATCCGGTATCAGGCACATTCCTACTTGGTACCGTGTTTTATTGCTGTTTCAAATGAAAAAATCTAGGACTTACCGTACATGGACTTCGATGACATCTATTCCCGGGGTCCAGTCGTACAACACTACCCGGCAAAAATAACACCGGGCAGCGTCTCCATGACGGGAGTAACGCTCTCTGTAAAAGCCAACCGTTGCCATCATTACAGCGATTTCACGATCCTTTGCAGTAAATGAGCGTAATCTTTCGATAAAGTGTTCCATGGTGATTTTCAGTCTCTCAACGATCTCTCAATAATGTGTAGGGAATCACCTACCTAGCACATATACAGCTATGTCTTCTTCAAGTCTTCTGTAGAAAGTTGATAATTTCTTTAACCCTTGCCTTAATCTTCTTTCTTCTCGTCAACAATTCCTAAGTCGTTGATTTCAATGCAATTGTACTAATTCTTGATTATATTAGATAAATTTAGACTATCCGTAAACCTAACGAACAAAGCACATGTTACTTCAACTGCACGTGAGCAAGAAGTCTTATTTTTTTCTTGCTTCACCGCTCGTATAAGACGATCGGTTCAATAGCACGGACAACAAAAAGGAAACTGAACACATACTGTAAACAGGGCAACAGTGGTAACATGCGGTATAGCACTATGAGCGTGTATAAAATCACACTTTCACCATGAAATTGAGGTGACAGAAAACTCGTAACAGCAATACTAATAAGTTGCACACTGGCGTAGAGCACAGTCAATCAGCTACTGGAAAAGGAGCACTGAAAACAGAGCAAGCAACAAAATAAAAATAACAACAAAACAAAAGGTGAGTGTCGGGTTCTATGCAAGGAATGGAATCAAATGATGCACTGTTTTACTCACTACATAACAAAATCAGAAAAAGAAGTGGGTCGTGGAGCATGTCTTAAATCGTAGTGATGTGAGCCAAAATGAGCAGTCATGTCAGATGAAGAGCTGCAAGAGGAAGCAGATGTCGTGAAAGGAAAATGGAATTCATCACTAAGAGGGGATGGTAAAGGAAAAGCAGGCTTGACATTGTTGATGGCGACAGCATAGTTGTTGTTGCGCAGAACGGTAAAAGTCTTGTCGGTCTTGTTGACAACAGAGGAAGTCGTCATGACTTCCCGTCCGGTAGGCCAGGAAGGACATTGCTTTTTTAGTTGTTAACAGAAGGACCATCATAAGTAGGCGTGAGATTTGCCTTTATAGGATCATTTCTTATGTAAATGTGTGTGCAGGTATATAAAGCTTTAGGAAGATGTGCACAAGATAATGGGGCAACACGAGTGTCAGTAGGCTTGCATGCATTAGCAAACTTTCTCATGGCAAGAACCATGTCGGTGGGATAATTCACTCGTGGCTGAAGAAAATCATAGCATAAATCACCTGGAAGGCGAAGGGTTTGGCCAAACACAAGCTCGGCACTGCTGCATTGCAAGTCTTCTTTGTACATATTGTTGATAGACAAGATAATGAGTGGCAGATGTTTTGTCCAATGATTCTTGTCCTACTTAGCAGTGAGAGCAGTCTTAATGGTTTTGATATATCTTTCACAAAGTCCATTGGACTGCGGGTAGCGAATGTTACTTAAACGATGTGCAATGCCTAAGAATTTGCAGTATTCTTTGAAGATTGAAGAGGTAAATTGGGAACCGGAATCAGTATGAAGAAAGGAGCAGGTTCCAAAAGTTTGAAGACAGAGATGGATCCAAAGGGGGGTGTGGGGGGTGCGCACCCCCCCAAAATATTTCAAAATGCCGCGACACGCGGGAGTGGGGAAGGAGGAGGGAGGTGGTGGGGGTGTCCATTGTGTGATTGTCACCATTAAATGTATTGTTATTTTAGGAATATTAATCTTTTTTCTTTCCATACCAACTTTAAATCATGATATTTATTTATTTTTTAGATTTTGATTCACAATAAAAATATTTAAAAGTTAGGGTTTCGTAGAAAATTAACATATATGTAGCGTAAGTATGCCTGCAACCAATATTTTGTCATATTTCCGAAAGCGGCCCCGGCTTCATGCACCAAATTCCGATCCAATTCCAGAATCTTATAGCAACAATAGATCATCTTCTAATAACAACAACTCATCTCAACCGGACTCATCTTCTAATAACAACAACTCATCTCAACCGGACTCATGTTCTTCAAACACAAATGAACGTTCAAGCAATACATCTCATTCATCACAAATTTATTTACCCAATGATATAGGCAGCAAAGAATCTGGACCAGCTCAACCAATTCTTCCTGTATATCCCCGAGATGCGAACATCACAAACCCTAGATACTGCAAATTATTTCAGAAAACTTGGTATCAAAAACACAAATGGATAATCTATAGTATTTCCAATGATAAAGCATATTGTCATTGTTGCATTCATTTCAGCACACATGCGTCAGGGCACCAAGAGCTGGCATTTACGGAAGAAGGATTCAGAAATTGGAGCAAAGCAGTAGGTGATCAACGGAAAGGTCTGGATAAACATGCCCGAAGTGCTCATCATTTACAAGCTGAGATACTATGGAACAACTATCACTGCAATACAGTCAGCATTGATGATAGGTTGGTACCTCACTGGGCACAGCTCATTGAAACCAACCGAAAATATTTCAGAATTCTCCTTTAGTATATCCGATACTTTGTTTTGCAAGAAATTCCTTACAGACACTTACATGAGCATGATGAAGATGCCTTGAATCAAGGAAATTTCGTGGAGTTATTGAAGATCATTTGTGAAATAAACCCGGTTTTTGAAGATTTGAGAAGCAGTGTCATGAAACAGTATTCAATCCATCAAGACTACTGGAGTAAGACGATCTTCAATGAGTTTGTAGAAGCTATGGCTGATGAAGTTCGGACCCAGATTGGTAAAAGTATTGCTGAAGCTGGAATGTTCTTTCTTGTTATTGACGAATGTAAGGACAAAGCTGGCCACGAACAGTTGTCTTTGTGTGTTCGTTATTCCGTAGGCTCAACTGCAAAAGAACGTTTCATTGGCCTTGTTCGGTTGTCAGAAAACCTTTCAGCTGCTGCTATTGCTGAAAAGATACTGCCCCTCCTTTCTGCTCTTAGTGCAGACTCTGTTTTTTGGGGCTTGACAACAGATGGAGCCAGTGTTCTATTTGGAGTTTACAGTGGTGTTGCAACTCGTTTACGGAAAGTTTATGGCTGGATTGTGAATATCCATTGCACTGCACATCGTTTGAATCTTATTGTTGGTCAAGTTGTTTCTCAAGTTCTGCCCTCTACTCTTGAAGTTATGAAGTCATTACATTCTTGTTTCAATGCCTTAAAAACTGCAGACACCTTTGAAAAGTTACAAAAAGAACGCAACGAGAAAGTTCGAAAAGTTCCAGGTTATATTGAAGTTAGATGGAGTTCATTGTTTGAATTGACCCGAACTGTTGTTGACAGATATCAAAGTATACTGATGACACTAGCTGAACGGAGTAATGACACTGACAATCAAGGTATTGTGTGTGCAGGTATTTACCAGAAGATGGCTAACTCAGCATTTGTTAAAGATCTTTTAGTGTTTTATAAGGTGATTGCACTGCTACAAACATTATCAAAATTGCTTCAGGAACGTTTTATCAACTGGCACCAGGCTTGTGCAGAGATCAGATCTACAAGGAAAGCATTAACATACTTAGAGGAAAACCCAAGTTTTGTATCCTCCCTTGTGGATTCTATCAAGAAGACATGTGAAGAATGTGCCATCCCTTTGAATACAAACAGTGCTTTGTATCAAACTCGTTCACAAAGCGACGAGTTATTAGAAGGTGATGGAAATGTCCAAATGCATATCCAAGTTCAAGATACATTGAAGAAGGTTGCTCAAGCTGTTCGAAATTTTTTTGATCAACGTTACCCCACCGACAATATGAAACTTCTTGAAGGCTTAGATGCATTGGATCCCTGTAGTGATCATTACATGTCATTTGAAGGTGTCAAGCCATTAATAGATAGGTTTGGTGAAGCATTGAATTTCTGTGAAGCCGAGGTTGAAATGGAAATGCTAAAGTTCAACAGTGGTAGCGGCCTTGCTAAACAATGTGTCTAGCCCTTGCATGAGGCTGATGTAGCTAAGAAATACCATTGCTGTATCTTCTGCAGAAGCTGAGAGATCATTCAGTTGCATGAATCGCATCAAAAGTAGAGTGCGTAAACTATTAAGTGATGAAAGAACATCAGACTTGACATTGTTGTCTTTTGAGGCTGATATAACTAAATCACTTGATTTAGACACAATCATCAGCTCATTTTCTGTACAGAAAACTCGCAGAGTGCCATTGTACGAGTAACACATTTCATCAAAGCATCAACTTGGATCTTTTTTAGCCCCTTCAACTAATATTTCATTTTTTTTTACAAACTGCTATTATTTTAATAAACTAATGGTATTAAGATCTACTAGTATTACTTTATATTTACATAGCATTTCATTGATTTGATAGATAGCATAGCATTTGTAGTATTTTATATGAGCATGTAACGAATTGATGCTGTGTAGATTATGGAATGCGTACCAATGGAAATAATCATGTGTTTTGTACTGCTCATGTTTTTAAACTTTAGAATATTTCCCAAAATTTCATCACGTTCTTGAATTTTGTTATACCATAAGTGTTTTTTTTTTTTCATGCCTGTTTTGAAGACTTGATTTTTCATGCACATTTTCTCCGTTTTCAGGTCTTTATTAATATTAAACAAAAACATCTGTATTAACAACATGAATGCTTATCAGTATGCCAAATACAGCAGAGACATATTTTGACAGTGCCACACTGATGGACCTCCTTGAATGAAAATAGATTTCAGCAGCACCCCCCCAAAAATTAGAGGCTGGATCCATCCCTGTTTGAAGATGTTTTCCAAAAGCAGTGATAACAGATTCAGTAGACTGGTCGCTCATTGGATATGCCTCGACTTAACGCGTAAAACGATCAACGCAAAAAAGCAAATAGCTATTATTTTGTGATGGAGGAATGAACCACAAATATCAAGATGTAAGGAATTAAAGCGGTCATGGGGTATGGGGATGGAACGAATAGGCAATTTTACATGAAGAGTAGTTTTCGACCGCTGACAGGCAACACAGCTTCTAACTAGATCGCGTATGCGTTTGCGCATGTTGTAAAAAACATACCGTTGCTGAATGCATCTTTGGGTAGCTTTAATACCAGTGTGTGCAAGATTGTGATAGTGCCAGATTAGCGCATTCTGTAAGGAAGGTGGAATAATTGGACGGGGAAAGCCTTTACTTACATCAACAATTAAGGTGAGATTGGAGTACGAGATAGGTTCTCGTGAAATGGAAATGGAAGAATCAGGAGGAAAGTCAAGTAAGTTAGGACAATTCTGCTGCTTAAGAGCAATTTCCGCAGCAGAAAAAGGAATTTGATCTTTTTGAAGAACGTGCTCAATGCTAACTCTTGATAAGCAATCAGCGGTAACATTCTCCTTACCGGGAATATGCCTGATGTCGAAGTCAAACTGAGTTAAGTAGCTCAAATGTCGAACTTGGCGAGGAGAGTGGTTTTCGGAAGGTTTGTCAAAACTGTTAACAAGACTTTTATGGTCCAGGTAAATGATGAAAGGGCGATCAATTAAATAATGTTCAAAATATTTAATGCTGAGGTAGACACTGAGTAATTCGAGATCATAGGTAGAGTAACGTGTCTGTGGGCCATGTAATGCTTTTGAAAAGTAGCCCAAAGTTTCAACTTTGCCTTTGTAAGATTGCTCAAGAATCGCGCCAACTGCAACACCACTTGCATCACATTTTAATTGTAACTGAGCTTGGTCATGAGGATGTGCCAAAATAGTAATATCTTTCAAAGCTAATTTAGTGTTGAGAAAAGCATGTTTAGCAGAATCAGTCCGTTTAATGCGATCAGTATTCTTGACTTTGCCTTGCAATAAGTCGTTAAGAGGGCGCAAGAATTTAGCAGCATTTTTGAGAAAGCAGCGTTGATACGTCATCATGCCTAGAAACTGACGTAAGGACTTCACTGTGGCAGGCAATGAAAACTTTTCAATGGCACTCACTTTGTTTTGAAAGGGCAAAATTCCTTCCAGAGACAAATGATAACCAAGAACCTCTATTTTTGACTGACCCAGTTAAGTCTTAGACATATGTAAGGTCAGGCCGTATGCGTCCAATCTACTGGCAATGTCAACCAAGTGAGCTTTATGTTGTTGTTCATCTTTAGAAAAGATCGTCTATGAAGGAAAAACAGAAGGGTTCGGTTCCCTGCAAGACATGATTCAAAAAGTGCTGAAAGGAAGACGAGGCATACGTCAGTCCAAAAGGCATTTTATTAAATTCGAAATTCCCGCAGTGAGTCGAAAAACAAGTATATTTTCTATCGCTGGGTTTAACATCCCATTGCCAAAAGGCAGATATCAAGTCTAAACAGCTGAAGATGGTGCAACCATGAACATTTGCGGTGAAGTCTTGAATTCTGGGAAGAGGGTAGTTCACTTTCCGGGTTTGTTTGTTAACAGCTCTGTAGTCAATGACCAATCTATAAAAATCATCCTTCTTTTTGACAAGATGAACTGGGCTGGCCCAAGCACTGGTTGAACTTCTGATAATTTGTAATCTTAGCATCTCATCAAGTTGTTTATTCAGTTCCCTAGTCTTTTCGGGGCTAAGGCGACAAGGTCTATAGGCAACTGTAGGTCCCATGACATCAACTGAATGCTCAAACCGGTGGACTTTTTTGTTCACACGAAGCTCACCAGAGACAAGGTTTGGATATAGGGCTAAAACTTAATAACGTGAGCATATGAAGATCTACATTCGGGATAACAGGTATTTGGGTGGATGACAGTGAAAGTTCAACAACAGAGACAGTGTAGAAATGAGTATTAATAATCATGTGGTTGTTGCGCAAAAAATCAAGACCTAAAATTGCATTCGAAACATCAGCAAGAATGAATGTGTGTATAAACTTATGATTAGGAAAAGGATAGAGTCAGATCAATTTCACCCATCTGAGTGAGAGGCTTGTTGTTGGAAGCAAATAAGTCACAAGAGGTCACACCATTATGAAAATCAGGAAAAAGGTGCATGGGAATCAATGAGCGAGGGCTGGCAGTGTCAACATGAAATGTCAAATCATTACGCTGATCATGCAATAAGATATAAGGGGTTTTCTTAGGCGATGCATCTAGCGGTGTGATTGAGAGGATGGATTGCAAAATCTTGACACACCGCCTTTGGAGTTCAAAGAATTGTCATGGTGCATGCAGCCAGCAATGCAGAAATGTGGATTCTGTGGATAAGTGTGATGGTAGTAGCACAAACCGTTGATAATTGTGTTGCGATCAGCAGATCAGTTAGATAGCTGCACATTGGAGGCATAACGTACTGGCAATCGAATGCGATTAGGTGAAGGGTAAACAGAGGGAAGATATTGTGACTGTATCGGAGGAGGGTCAACGATGTCCACGATGTTTGCGATGTCCCAAATTGCGATGTCTGCGATGTCCACGATGTCCGCGATGTCCCAAATTGCGATGTCCGCGATGTCCCAAATTGCGATGTCAACGATGTCCCATATTGCGATCGATTGCCATTTGGGACATCGCAATTTCGCTGATCGTTGACATTGCAGACATCGCGAACATCGTTGACATCGCAATTTGGGACATCGCAGGCATCGTGGTCATCGTTGACATGGCGGACATCGTTGACATCACTGGCATCGTGGACATCGCAATTTAGGACATCGCGGACATCGTTGACATCGCGGACATGTACTATTTAGTAACACCGGTGGTAGCAAATGTAGAGGGAATAGAAGGAGTGGAAGAAGGTGCAGGGGCAGTGGTAGTAGCCACTGGACTTAATCTGTTAATGGAGGTATATATAACACTGGATTCAGTGAGGGGAGATGTACCGGTAGGTTGAGAAAAAGGTGAAGAGGAAATAGAAATAGGCATTTGAGTATGTGCTAAGTGTCGAGAAGGTGAGCTAGTACCAGTAGTCATAAAAGAATGCGCAGAGTCAAGCTTAGATTGACTTCTTGTCTGTAGTTGTGGCATTTGTGAAAAGAAGCTTTTGAGTGCAACAGAAGTGAAGCTAGGAAAAAGGCAGTGAAAAGAAAACAAACACTGAAAAGTAATGCACAGCTGGAAGACTGCTTTGTAATTAATCTTAATCATGCAAAAGAGTTTTAATATATATGTAGCAAAAGTCACAATTTCAATTTTGAACAAAAAGAAAAACACTCAAGTCACCAATACTAGCTATAAACATCTAAATAGCAAAACCAACAGGCTTTAATCAATTGGCTGCTAACCACACAGCAATTTGGGGGTATCACAGTATTAGTTCAAGCAATTGCAGATTAAGGCAGTAGCCTACTGCCTAAATGAAATGGTTCCAGTTAATTGGAAACCAAAACTGGAAATGGTGGCAGGTCCACAGATTCAAAATCAGGCTAGGTAGGTTAATTCACAGTGCCAGTTCAGAAATGCAGAATGAACTGAGCAAAGTTGTAGTCTACTGGTATTGTGGTAATTGGACAAAATTTCAAAATGCTGACTTACAGCAATAGTTCGTGCGTTGTAGCACTAGGCTAGTCGAGGTCACCACTTTTTGTAGGGAATCACCTACCAAGCACATATACAGCTGTGTCTTCTTTAACATGGCCTAGCGGTACCGCGCGCAGGTGACAGATCCCAGGATCCTGCGTGACGGGTTCGATTCACGGCTGGAGCCGATCGCATTTGACATATATAACGAGTGGCTGCTGACTCGAAGAGCGCAAGCTCACTTCGCAGTCTCCCTCAATTACTGTTGAATTTTCAGTTCAATATAATTTGAATTTCAGTTCAAGTCTTCTGTAGAAAGTTGATAATTTCTTTAACCCTTGCCTTAATCTTTTTTCTTCTCGTCAACAATTCCTAAGTCGTTGATTCCAATGCAACTGTACTAATTCTTGATTATATTAGATAAATTTAGACTATCCGTAAACCTAACGAACAAAGCACATGTTACTTCATTGCACATGAGCAAGAAGACTTATTTTTCTCTTGCTTCACCGGTCGTATAAGACGATCGGTTCAATAGCACGCCGGTAGCGGCAAAGAAATAAAATAATTGATACACACAATCTGATGATACAAGGGGAGTGCCTTCGCCTGTAGTGCCGGATACTGCAGTGCAGTCACTTCAAATGATCTCAGAATAAATGAAGAGCGATTATTTACCAGAATATATACACCCTAATATTTTTTTTGCAAAACGTTCGTAACTTCTCGCTGTAGCATCACGAAGCTGACTTACGTAAAAGAAAAACAGAGGAGAGACAGGATGTGAATTCCCTATTGTCACTCTGCGCGTTTCAAGTCAGTGGCGTACGCACGGGGGGGGGGAGTTTCGGGGGTCAACCCCCCCTCCATTGAAGATCTTAAAAGAAATGAAAACCTCTCTTTTTGGAACGAACCGCCCTTTTTCATACAGAGATTGCCGAAATTGCTCTCATGTTTTTCTGTGCTAACCAACTTGCTTATAAAATCTTGAAAAACTTTCATTGTGATGCAATAATAGGCCTACTAATAGTCAAACTTTGCTTGTGCGCTGCGCTTGACGTTGACGATTGCAGAAAAAGTGAAACCTTTCTTGTTTTTATGGCAAAATCGTTTTTACGCACCGTTACTGTCTCAGGAGCTGGAGTGCTCTGTTTCCCAGACACCCCAATTATGTGCTTGAGAGTATCACGTTATATCGACGCTGTGATTTGGTTGAAAAATACTTAGATATAATCGACGCTGTTTTTGACCTTAATCACATGATTAGAGATTCCTCTCGCACGTAATTTATTGTAATTTAAAAATGTTTCGGTAGGAGGACAGTTTTTGCTCATGCTTCACTGTCTTCAGTTTTCAAAACAGGGAAAACTGCCCCTTTTATAATGAGAGCATATTAAATGTTTTTATCAAGGTTTATATGCGTTTTTATATCAATGTTGGTTCTTGAAAATATTTTTTTGGAGGGAAACAATTACCTGTTTTACCCACCTGGCTACACCCTGTTTGTGACGTTGCGAAAGCTAGCTTACTTTAGTCATTTAACCTTCCTATATGGCCCAAAAATGAAGTCGACTAAAATTTTTTAGTAAATTTTTAACCACGACTTTAACCACGACTTTTTGTGAAATCTTTTCGCTAAGACTCCTAAATGAAGAATCCTAAAAGAATCCTAAATGAAGAATCCTAAAAGAATCCTAAATGACTCCTAAATGAAGCGCAAAGAATCAAGCAAAAGTGTGAATGAAGTATCTGGATTGTTTTCTTTGTTATGGCATTATAATAGCTGTGACGTCACTGCAACTTACGTCATCACGATGTGACGTCACTGAACCCCCCATTGAAAAATCCTGCGTACGCCACTGTTTCAAGTTATAGAATGGCAAATGTGAATTGCAACGAGACTCTTTAGCGGTAAGCACTACAGACTTACTGAATTTGTTTTATTAAGACACACAAAAATACAGTTTTAATCAGTGTAGACTTCAAAATACAGTTCCAATCAGTATAGATTTCAAAGTACGGTTGTAAAATGCATTCATAGCAACAGTTCATGTCTAGAGAATCTATGCAACGCTGGATAACGTGTGTGACGTCACCAGAAAAGGGCGAAAGAAAACTTTTGGAACCGCAAACAGTTTTGAAAAATTGGTTTTCTAGACGTTCAAAATACAGTTTTAATTTGCTAGATACACGGTATACTAACAATAAAAGACATTTCACAAATCTAGAGGTATAGTTTCGACACCGTTCCCTAGAACTTTTCGCTTGCAATAAAAAGAAGTTAAACCTCGTTTTTTTTTTGGATATAAGAGTACATTTGATGGTTTCTACTTCGAAAACCTCGATTTGTGATGGTTAATGGATTGTCGGATGTTAAAACCTGTTGGTACTGATCAAAGGTAAGAGGATTTTGATTGATGCATACTCCTTTGGAAATTTGTTTGTTTACACCGTTTGAACTCGAGCAAAAATAGCTTTAAGGTCCCAATGCTACGATCTTTTCACTTTCGTGTTCTGTTTTAAAAAGACCGGGTTGTCTTTTCAAATACTTGAACTGTTCTTGGCAGCATGGACTCGGTCTCCATTCCATATTCGTCATTTTCGCGGTAATAAAATCTTCTTTGTGTAAGTTGCAGACTGCTAAAGACATCGATTTGAGTTTTTTGGATAAAGTAATCTTTTTTGAATTCGGGTTTCACTCAAAGATCAATGTCTTTCTCAGCCAACGCGCAGTAGATCGAGTCGGTGTCAGTTTCGATAAGACAGTACTTTTTGGGGTCCAAGAACTTCTTCATAAACTCATAGTAGAATTGAAACAAATGCAATTTCGCGTTTAAATAAACAAAGAGACCGATCTGAAGAGCCTGATCGTTGGTGATAGTTTTCTTCGAAGTCTCCACTTTGTACACTCCTGGCGCTACCACATCTAAATTGACAAATCGCGGGTTGTTAATGGCTTTATTGACTGTTGAATTATCGCAATACTTAATGTTCCAATGTTTCTCTTTGTTCAGCAACGTGGCAGAGTACAGACTGTTTCCAATTAATTTCGAGGTCATTCCCAAAATATTTTTGGAGATGTCAATATCAGCTGCTTTCCTGTTGTCTGAAATTTCGTTGGCCAGCTTTTCGAAACATTTTTCGAGGTGAAATTGAATAAGTTCATAGATCCTGGTAATTTTCATTCCTTTTTCTAGAAAGTATTTCGCCATGTCGGTGTTTACCAAAACTTTCACACCAAAATGAGAGCTAATCAGAGCGCGTTTGGGTTTTTTCAAAAAAACTCGCTCTTCTGCGGTTTTTGCCATATACTCTCCAATATCCTCGCGACTCACTGAAACGTTTTTCATAATAAGAGGAAAATCGTCAAATTCAGGTTTCAGTTCTTCCGGTGTGTGGATATCGATGATAGCGAGACCAAATAAAGATTCGTCTTGAATTCCTTTCAGAATTTTTTGAAACGATAGTTGTCGTTTTGGGGTTACCGTTTTCAGTGTTTTCAAAAACGAGGCAATGTGAGGTTTTGTTTTCATTTTTTTCCATGTACATTCTCGCATTCTAACAACTCGATATCCCGCATCTTGGAGTCTTTTCGGATTTTCTTCCGTCATTTTTCGGATATCTTCATGTTTCAAATTGTTGAAAGGATTTATTTCTTGTAGACTTCCGTCTGGGTTCCGGTTGGTGGCACAAACTGTGCAAGAATGAAACAAACATCCGTCAAACTGAAACACGAGCTTCTTCTCCTCACAGCATCCATCCACTGGGAGAGAGTATTCGGTATGACGGACTTCTCTAGAGTTAAACTTGTGCTGTATTTTCTTGTTTTGGAAATGTGAAATTCAGCTCAACCATTGAAAAGATAGCAAACCAAATTTACAGCAAGGGTTTGGTTTAAAATCGTTTTCTTCGTTATACCTGCAAAAGTAGCCAGTAGGGTTTGGTCTTCGAATAGCATGCAGGTACAACGAATTGGCATCATAACCAACAATCTTGGCAACTTTGTAAGGGTTTTCAAAACGGTCGGGTTTGATGTAGGTTTCCCCTGCAATAGCAAGTCTAGTAAATATGAGAGACAAGCCCCCGGTAAGTTGAGAACGCAGTTTTTGATATAAATCAGCATGTCTATTTGGAAACAAACAAAAAAACGAATCTTGAGCCATTTCTTTCAGCATTTTCAATTTGGCAACACCGCTCACAGTAAAGCTTGTTTTAAAAATATCAAACCCATCCTTAACATAGGGATCTAGAAGTTTTTGGACAGCCTCCACGAAAGGATTGACGTCTAGCAAATTGTAGTAAACAAGTAGATCGCGTAAGGAGGTCCAGTTTTTCTCTGTCCAAGTCTTTTTCACCAACTCATAATCAGCTTGAGTAATGTTTGATTGAGTAAGCTTGCTGAAAAAAACTTCGTGAGGGGGTACTCGAGGATAATCCAGTTTTTCTACAGAATCCACAAACTCGTATGGAAAGAAAAACTTCCCGCTTTCACACCCGTAAGCTTCCAGAAATTTTTTGTAAGAGAAACCAGGTGCCAGGAAATTACAGTACGAATACCAAGAAATCTGAGTTTGTCTGTTTTCGAGCACAGATATGTA
Organism: Trididemnum miniatum; assembly: GCA_964006365.1. Lineage (NCBI taxonomy): Eukaryota > Metazoa > Chordata > Ascidiacea > Aplousobranchia > Didemnidae > Trididemnum > Trididemnum miniatum. The sequence goes on along the minus strand of OZ023237.1, from coordinate 25,399,437 downwards.
TTGGCTTTCTTGATAACAAAATCTATCTTGGTGAGAAGGACTGGAATTAAACTTTTTTTGATTGATTGCAAATCATAACGTGCAGAATTGAACCCAAGAACTGGAATTTCATGCAACTATTGCTCAAATTTTTTCTGAAGATTTTAACATCTACAGTTTTGGTTGGTGCTGAAAGCTTCAAAAACATAGTCAAACTTATTTTTCAGGAGAGTATAAGCTGCATCTGAAATTTCTTCCAGGCACGTCACCATCTTACTGATCAAATCTGTCGCATTTCCATCGGTAACATGACAGACTCCATTTTGAAACCCGGGTACATTAGAGGAAATCGCAAAATGTAACGCAACATGTCGTGCTTCAAACGTAAGCTGCGGACCATTTTTAGGTAAGTTTTCAGTGTCAAAGTAACATTCAAAATCAAAGCATGCAAAATACGGAAAAAATCGGTCTTTAAGTGGTACGGTTATACCAATCATAGCAAGTTTTTCAAAAATAGTTTCTTTACATTTAAACACACCTCCTGGGTATGTTTGACGCGTGATGAGTTTACATGTTTTACAATGACGTAGGAAATTCTTTCTCTTGTACCACAATTCGTCACAATTGGAACATTGATAGACAGTGCAATATTTTTCAAAATCAGTGATCAAACTCAAATGGTTTTGATATACCTTTAATCTCAATGTTTCGTCATACAATTCACGGCTTTTTTGTATCAGTTTGGCAACATTTTCGTCAAGTTGATAGATCACAATATTAATTTTAAACAAATCTTCAATTTGAGGTAGATCATTGAAATCGATACCGTTAAAAACATCAACAGGACATTGCGAACGAAAACGTGAAAATAACTCTTTACACACAGTTTCACATCGACGCGTGTTCGCACTTTTAAAAACAGCTAGACATCGGAAGAAACATAAATTAAAAGTGCCACTGACATGTTTAAGTCCTCGATTAAATTTTATGTAGTGGGGTAATTGTACATCTCCACCCAGCGGTGCGTTTTTGAAACCGTGATCAAAAAACAAAATATTTGTCGCCTGATAAATCTTCCACTTCGTATCTGGACGAGAAATGTTATCAAAAAAATCTTCTTCGGAAATGGTATTCAGAAAATCCATCAGCTCTTCTTTGTTCGAAATGAGTAAAGCCGTGTTCAAAAAAAAACGTTATTAGATGGATGATAATATCTAAATTCACCAGTCTCCATATCTCTGAGAACATGACCAACTGCGAAATTGATCTTAAATTGGTTCTTTCGGTTATGCATGATCGCTTGAGCTATTCTTTCAACCATATCTTTAAAACTCTGATTATAGTAAAAATTGTACAAACTTTAATTTGTCCTTTTCGAATAAAGCTTCTAATTAGAAGACTAACGAGATTGAATACCAGTGGCGTAAATCCGTAAAAATTATTGGGGGGATGAAACATAGCCATGAAAAGTTGCACATATAAATAAGCGTATAGGCCTAGCTGCGTAGCTGCAATATCAGCCGTACTGCGTCTTGTACGCATCACATCCGCCCAAGCCTTTGGTTACTAACAACCAGCGGTGCAGCCAGGGTTTTGCAATGGGAGTGTGTTTTGTATTGCAGAGACGAACACTGCAAAAGGGTGCGGGGACGAACTTTGCAGCTGCAGACGCGTTTCGACCTTATTATGGTCTCATCAGTGCAGCATAGCAACCTCCCACCTTCCTGGAAAAGAAATTCTAACCTTCAAAAGAACTGCACTTCTCCCCCCCCCCCCCCAAACTCTAAGCCTCTACTCGTTATGCTCAAGGTAGAACATTTGAAATAAAACCTTCAAGGAATTAGTACATGCTGGATTATGATGTCACAGATTCCCTGTAAACAATCGACAAGAATAGAAATGAAGGTTACTATGCTGCACTGATGAGACCATAATAAGGTCGAAACGCGTCTGCAGCTGGAAATGAGTGGGTTGTCATGGGGTTTTTTAGTGATGTGGGCTAGTTAGGCTACCGGTAACTTAGTTTTGGGATAGTAGTTTTAGGCTTTTTCATTGGGTATCGTTGTTTGGGGCCAGTCGCCTGCTAAAAATAGGGCAAAACCTAGAATAGAGATGAAGTCGAGATGTCCAGGTAAAGCAATGCAGAAAAGAGTCTTTACAGTCTGGAATGAGTTCAGCCTGGATAGGCTGTGCGTAGCAAGGCTGACGAGACTTTTGTTATAGTTGAAATATTAATTTGTCCCTTGAAATCTAAATGGTTGTAGCGCTTAAATTGCTATAGTCTTAATTATTAGCGCCAGGGCTCTATGGCTGAGTACTGAACTGTTGACGACTAACGAACGTATCTTCATTTTTCATTTATTATAGTTTGTTTCTCCGCGCTATTGCTGCTACACTTAAAAGCCCCGCATTTAGCAAGACGACAAGAAATGAAATGTTAGGTTTTTTTATGGCGCTTTTTAACTGCCACGGTTTTGTAGCGCCACGACTGATTTGTAAATACGACTTATATCTCATTCACCATTTCTATTACATTCTCCACGCTAACCCTGGTGCTGAGCGCTAAGCTGGGTAGCTGTAAATACCATTTTTTTGAGTCTTTGATATGGCTCGACCGAGTATCAAACCCAGTCTCCCAACTGCAAAGCGAAGTCTCGAACCACTGGGCCATGCTTTTTTTTTACTGTCAGCAACGCTCGTCCCTTTTTTTCTTACTGCATCTCTGTTCCGCTGCATAAAGAAAGCAGAGCTTCATCTTTTTTTCTGCAATGCGAACGATTGACGGTTGTCCTTTATTGATTAAGTGCGTGAATAAAAAAAAGGCTGTACCAATCCGTAGCCATAGCAAGAAACGGGAGGCCATTAAATCCGCAAGATAAATCGTCAAAAATAGCAGCGTACGATAAATTATTGGGAGAGATGGTTGGGGGGGATGCATCT
>OZ023237.1:25369018-25394018 GCA_964006365.1 Trididemnum miniatum | reverse complement strand
GTTTCTTCGGAGCTGTATAGCCCAGGCGCTAAGCCGCGGAGATGGGCCCCGCAACTCGTTACACGCTTCGGCGTAATGCGGCGAGTATAATCAAGATTTGATTTGATTTGAACCAAAGGTTATATTTCTTTTACCTGATTCATACAAAAATAATAGCTTCACTAGCTTATTCCCAAATTGCGGGAAAGTACACTGTGTGACATATCATATTTTAATTCGTAATACATGACACCTCTAAAAACTTGCTTAAAGTTATTATAAATAAACCAGAGGTTATTTTTCTTTTACCTGATTCACACAAAAATAATAGCTTCACTAGGAGTCTATTCCCAAAGTGCGGGAAAGTACACTGTGTGACATGTCATATTTCAATTCGTAATACATGACACCTCTAAAAACTTGGTTAAAGTTGCTAGAAAAATATGCTTTGATAACCAGAGGTTATTTTTCTTTTACCTGATTCATACAAAAATAATAGCTTCACTATTCCCACTAGAATTACAAGAAAATATACTGACGTATCATATTTCAGTTTGTAGTAAACGCTTTTAAAAGCATTGGTTATGCTTCGTTAACCATAGGTTAAATTCATACTGCACATTACGAAATAGTTAAAACAAAAGAGTAAACGTTTTATCAAAAAGAAAATAATTATTGAACCAATATTTCTGGACTATTATTTTTGATTTCCAGACTCAAGCAATCCACCAAAAACGAGTCAACACCAAAAACGAACCGCCAACAATGGCGCACGTGAGCCACCACCGATAACACACATGAGTCACCACCAACGGCGCACATGAGCTACCACCACCAGATGTGGAGGTGGTGGGCTTGAAATGGCTCCGCATATACTACTGGCGTTCTGTTGCCAGTTTTCTGTCTTTCTTTGATTGGATTTGCTTCCGTAAATATTTGTCGATCTTGGACAAACAATCAAATCGGAAGACCAGCGATCAACATCTACGTCATCCGGCGTCACTCAAGAGCAAACGTTTCGGCAACACATTGAGTGATATGAGAAGCATATTTTGAACCTTTCACAATATGAACTGTCGGACTTGGAACGGCTTGTGCTCTCGCATGGACTGAACTTTGGCTTACCGCCTAAGTCAGTAAGCAAAGAACAAACCTTTGCTGATTTCGAGTCACTTTGGGCCCAGCTGAAACACTACACAGCTGCCAGCAAAGAACAGCGTGACTCGCTGAAGGCATGTTTTGTTGATCTTGCATACATTTATTGCGAAAGCAAAATTGATGCCCACGACTTTGTGATGAAAAAAGAGTGTTTTTCCGTTATCAACAAATTACGAAGAAACGACGACATCGTTATCACCATACCGGATAAAGGCTCAGGAGTGGTCATCTTGAACAAAAACGACTACATCAAGAATATGGATAACATTCTAGTGGATGAGACGAAATTTGAACGCATCGGACCAACTTCGACTTGTGACAACACCACCGGGATCGAGTCCCGACTTCAAAAACGACTACTTAGATTGCTCAAGTTTAAACTCTTATCTGAACACACGTACCAAGAGATACTTCCCACAGGTTCCCAGAGGCCCCGGATGTACGGATTGCCGAAGACACACAAGCCGAATGTACCTTTACGTCCAATTTTATCCATGACCGGCTCAGCTCACCATCAATTAAGCAAATGGTCAGCCAGCTTGCTCCAACCGGTATTGGACCGTTTCACAGCACAATGCATTCCTGACTCATTTACATTTGCCGATTATATCCAGAAGCTGGTTGGGCAGACTGACAGTTTCATGTGCTCATTCAATGTTAGCAGCCTTTTTACGAATGTCCATCCGGATGAAACCATCAAGATATGCGCCGATTCACTCTATGACAACCTCGAGTCCCAACCGTGTATTCCAAAAAAAGTGTTTGTAGAACTAATGCACAGCGCCACAAGGACGGTTGAGTTCAGTTTTGACAACATCATCTACAGACAAATAGACGGAGTAGCAATGGGCTCACCACTTGGCCCTGCTCTGGCCAGCGTCTTCGTCTATGAAGAAAAACTATTTTCTGAAATATCTAAACCTCTCGTCTATTTCAGATGCATTGATGGCACTTTTGCCATCTTTCGAAATGAAAAAGACTAAGAAGAATTTCTAACCCGACTCAACGATCTACATTCATCGCTGCGGTTTACTTTTGAGAAGGAGAAGAACAACTCCCTTCTTTTTCTGGATGTCCACGTAGAACGCACAAAGACCAATTATGAAACCAGCGTCTACCGCAAACCTACGTTCACTGGACAATACGTACGCTGGGAGTCCTTTTCGCCGATGAAGCGTAAAACTAGTCTAGTTTCAACGCTGGTTCATCGTGCTTTGAAGATCTGCTCAAAAAGTAAACTGAAAGAAGAAATCAATTTGATAAAAGAAATCTTACTTGACAATGGATATCCCGAAGCGTTTGTCTTGAAAGAAATATCCAAGAAAATCACCCCGTTTTCCACCCCCAAACGGTTTGGCCCTGACAAGTGTTCAGTTTACCTCCGTGTCTCCTACGCTGGAAAGGCGTCAGAACCGCCGTTGAAAATTGCTATGGATCCGTGACCGTACGGTCTGTATTTGTTTCCAGACAGATGCTACCTGCAAGTCGGAAAAATGTTCTATTAGCCAATCAGAAGAGTTCTGTCACCTACGAGTACAAGTGTCACTGTGATAGTCGGTACGTCAGAACAGTGGCGTACACAACGGGGGGGAAGGGGGTTCGGGGGTCAAACCCCCTCCCTTGTCGATTAGAGATGCAGTGAAAACTTATCTTTTTTAAAATGATACGTCTTTTGTTCGCCCTTCCTTCGAGCTAGCAAAAATTTCCAACGTTTCGTCTATTCCACCCAACCGACTTTTCTTCGTGCAGAGCTTGCCGAAATTGTTATCATGTTTTTTCTGTTTGGTTCAACTTTCTAATTTAATCTCGCGAAACTTTCATTACGACGCGATATGCAACAATTCTGGTAGTCCAACTTTTCTGATGTGTTTTGCTTGAGCTGCATTTTTGTCATTGATGCTGCTGCTGTGAAGCAGTTGGTAAGTAGGAGTTTCCTTAAATACGGTGTCTCTGCAGTAGCTATGGCTGCACACAAAATTTTTTTTTAAATCAAATCAAAACTTCACTGCACTCCTTTCATTAAACTCGCTGCAGTACCGAAGCGTGGTAGCGAGTGGCGGGGTCCGATCCCGCGTCTTAGCGCTTGGGCAACACAGGTCCGAAGAAACGTCGCAGCGGTGGCGAGCCGTTGGCTACACTGTGTCTGATTTGACCGGCCTGGGAATTGAACCCCAAATCTTCCGCATCGATAGCGACATCTGTAACACTACGCTACAACCGTCCGGTTTGATGAAAAATTATTATAAACGTTAAAAATCTAAATTGACACTGCCAGTGACGCCACATCGTGATGACGTAGTATTGCGGTATTTTACGTCATCACGATGTGACGTCAGTGAAACCCCCCATGGAAAAATCCTGCGTACGCCACTGCGTAAGAACGACATACCAGCGACTTCAAGATCGTATTAAACAGCATGTTCCGAAGTGGCTTCGACAACACACAGGCTCCCTACGAATGCAACTAGACCGAGCGTGCAAGAAAAACAATCCACTCCAGAATGAGATTCAGCCATTGGACAGCATCTATTAGAAAACGACCAATGCACTGCCAACTACAATTGAGACCAATTTTCCATTCTGGACACTGCGCGAAGTCGTTTCCATCTTCGTTTGCTCGAAGCCAGCTATATCAGAGTATCGCGACCTAATCTATGCAAACAGAAAGAGTTTGTTTACAGTTACACTCTCAATTTGTTCAAGTGGCTTTCAGGCGGTCGCGACGTGTCCAATCAAAAGTAGCGTAACGATCTCGCATCTGATTGGCCAGCGCTCTATTGCTTCGCGGACGTCCGAAATTGCAGACAAATACCTCAGCTTGCTCTAGAGTTTTTACTTCGACGCGACTACCTACTGATCAGTGCGTCACGAAAAGCTTATGGGATAAAACAGCTTTTTTCAAAGTTACCTAAAACTCAAAAGAGTTATGATAGAATATTTCCTCAAGCCGAATGTGAAAAAAACTTTTTTCAAAGCTATTGTGAAATTTTGAACCACCAATCAATTATTCAATAATTAAACTAACTTTAATCCTGCAAACTGACGCAGCTTGAATTTTTATTACCAATCCGGCGGCGACCCCCGAAGAAAGAAATTCAAATAAACACTCTCAAGTCGTCTACCTGAATAAACAAATTGGGTTTTCCACAAGCACATTGGGCTAACTTTGATTTGCATGAAAAATTTTTTAGCGTGCATTTTACTGCACGATTAAACGGAACTTTGTGTGGACCACTAGAAATTTAAGTCGGACCACTTTTGGTCCAGTGGACCAAGGTTGATAATCACTGATTTAGACTTATATATCATCAGTTTTAGAAGGTTAACATGAAGAATAAACATTCCAAAAATACTAAAATAATCTCCACTCTGCGCTGGCGTCAAATTTGTCTGCAAAAGCTGGTAAAAAAGGGTCTTTTCAGCCTCGGGAATGAAATTCCAGGTCAACATTTCACTTACCGGAACGTCGTTAACTTACAGGCGCATATTCTGGGACTATACCGGTCAAACCAGGACCTCTAGCAGGTCTATCATTGTTTGTTCATGGTGCCTTAGTGCTTGTATTTTGTTGCTTTGTCGCTCTGTATTTTTGTGATTAACTTATGACCATTTTTGTGGTTAGACTAAAGGCCTATTATGTTCAGTAAGGCAATTTTATGTTTTGTTTTGCTATTTGGTTGTTACCGCGAATACAGCCAGGCTGGTGAATGCCAAAGACAGGTGACAGCTGAAGAGTGCAGCTTCAACGCAGAGACGATGCTGTTGTATGGACTTAATCTCCAATACCAGTTCGCACACAACCCATTTTGTCGGTTTTCTTTGACGAGAAGATAGTGCTAACTTGCTGATCTTCTTGATGAAAATTAATAGCAGCAAAATGCATGTTTTGGTCGATATCAACTTTTGAAGAAAATAATGGCCAAAGAATTAGCGGTTTCGCCTAATTGCGGAAAGCAATTTTTGTGAGCTCAAGTGGACGATGTAAATGTGTCTTAATCGTAAACCCTTGCTGCCTATGCGAAGAGCGTACGCCGTATAGTACACGCTACATTTCATTCTAGATCTGTAGGCCAAACAGCGCTTGGTTTTGAAGTGTAGATCATAACTTATAGATGTTAGCCTACTACCATGCCTACTCTTACTCCAATTTCCTCTTTACTTCTCATTTCCTTTTGTACATGTTGCAGACTTAATCCGTTTTGTCGACATTTCCCTTTATTTTATCGTTTTGATATGTTATCGCAATGACGGTGCTGAAATGAAATCAGTTCCGAAACTAGCGCCCCCCGAACACCCCAACCGGAAGGGGGGGCGCACAAAAAGAGGGCCCCGTAAATAGTCAGTACGTAGTACTATTTAATCAACGTATAATAAAGGTGCCTGAAATAAGCCTATTCTAATATTCAATATATTTTTTGTTTTAACTCGCGCGATGTGGGGCCCACATACCATATTTATGCTTTTGGCCATGGAGGGCCCCTTCAAATTTTTCGAAAAATAGCAGTCGCAAAACTAGCAAACGTTTAGTGGCATACCAAGGACCAGGGGCGGATCCAGGGGAAGATGTGGGGGTGCACCCCTCACCAGCCATTTTCAACAATGCTTTGGATAAATAAAGTTTTTCTATAATTTCGAACCTCTTCATAACCATGGGTGCAAATCCTTGGAGGGGTGTATCCCCCCCAATAATCCGGCAGCATCCCCCCCAATATTTTCATGTCTCAAAACTGGGCGTCAGCGAAGGTGATGACCTTTTTTTGGTCTTCACTTGATAGTGGGCAAACAATTGGACATCTGCAGACGTGTCAATTTTGCTAAATCATCCCCCCCAATATCAAAGAATGGTCGATTTTGCTAAATCATCTCCCCAATGCTCAATATAGATTTGCACCCCTGTTCATAACAATAAACCTTAGTCGCCTTAAGCACGCATAATCGAAACTGTGCTAACAAAATGCATCATATTTGATAAAGCACTCAAAGTTAGGGGCCAAAAATATGAACAAACTTTGCCCGAAAATTGTTCGAAAAGCGCTAAAATGACCATTACAGTATGCAAATTTTCAAAAATTTCTCGGGGTAGCATGACCCCGGACCCCCCTAAAGTCGTTTTTGTTACTTAAGTTGCTTAAAATAACTCTGCCGGGAAAAGATTGCGCTTGAAAAAGTGACAAAATTTGGTGTCCTCTTCCTGAAAAAAATTCTGAATACGCCCCTGACATGAAACATTTTGAAAGGACTTATTTTCGCCCGTTTCCGGGTCTGCACGTCTTTGTATTTAGTTAACATTCAACCTAATTCAAAATCACATCCACCCCCACCAAAACTTTCTGGATCCGCTCCTGCCAAGGGCCTCTCATTCTCAAGTGAAAGGCGCAAAAATAAGCCTTAAAACCGTTTTTCGTCGCATAGGTACCGAAATGTTAGAGTTTGGTTGCAGCATTATTTTAGTGGGTTTGGAAGGGACCTAGTTAAACAGACTACTAAACCTTGTTAAAACTGAGAAATTTTAAAGGCTCAAAACGCACAAAAAGCCTCCAAAATAAGGTGAAATTCCGCAAAAGTTTCTGGGGTGGGCATGCCCCCAGACCCCCCTTGCTTGGCATCGGCCCTTGGGGGCTCGCTCTTTTGCATCACCATCCAAGAAAAAATTTTTAGGGGGCCCCGAAAGATGATTTCGGGGGGGGGGGGGGACCGCATTGACTAGTTTCGGCCCTGAATAAAATACACAACTACTAACTACATCAAGCGTAGGCTGCAGTGGTGCTGAAATTCATTTCACATTTTCTTCATTTTAAAAATAAACGTGCTTTAGAGTTCCAAGTTTTAAATATTATATTTTTGAAGTATCGTGGCTTGTGCTCGTTAACCTCTTTCCAAGAGCGTCACCGTACTACACAAAAGCGGTGGCTTTGTTACATCAATCGACTGCTCTTGCTTGTGCTGCTGAGAAGAGGACCCACTCTACAGAGACTAGACATTTTCTGCTTAAGTCGAGACGAGACACGTACGAGACTTCTAGAACCAAAAATAGAAAATATGCTAACTTTATACACATTACAACCAAAAATTCAAGTTTTACAAAATCGCCTGATAAAAGGTAGGCCTACCTCTAACAGCCTACCTTTAAATTTAAAACGAAGCTGCTGCCTCTTTATCAAAAGCTTAACATCTTAAAATTTCATAACATCTATAGTCTGGAAGTAATTAAATTTATGATTAAACACAAAAATGGAAAGCTGCGTGCAAAGTTCTCTTTAGGGGTTAAGCAAACCACACCACATGACTCCTCCGTCACGCTTGACTGAGGCGACTCAGAATTGAAGCAGATTTGTTGATGCAGAGCTCCTGCTGTAAGCAATTATAATAAACAATTTTTAAGGGGAAGTGTAGAGGGAAGAGTGGGAAAATGTGTTGGGGTGTGGGAAGTGTGAGAGGAGGTGTAGGGGGTGTGAAAAAGTGTGTTGGGGTGAAAGGGAAGTGTGCAGATAGGTGTAGGAAAGTGTATTGGGATGTGGGGGAAGATGTGGGAGAGTCTACGGGGTAAGCGTGGGGAAGTGTGTTGGGGTGCGGGGGGAGATGTGGGGAGTAACACGGTGTGGGGGAAGGTAAAGAGAGGTGTGGGGGTGAAGAAGTGTGGGGAGAGGTATAGGGGGTGTGGGGAGGTAAGGAGAGATGTGGGTAAAGGCATGGGTGATAAAGGGAGATGTGGGGGAGGCAGGGTTGGGAATCGATACCCAAAAAAGTAAAGAAATAATCGATATTCGATAGTTCACCAAAAAGTAAAGAAATAATCGATTTCGATGGTAGTTTAAAAAAGTAAAGAAAAAAGAACATTGTAATCGATATTCGATATTACACTGAGCATTAAGCGGTGTACGCCAAGCCTTTTTGTGATGTCCTCACATTCACGCGGTAACTTTCATACAAACGACGGACATCGTAGGCCTATACGACATTACCGATACGAAGCAACTTTGCTATTGAAAATATTTTTTTGTTTGTTTTTTTGGCACAAAAAATTTTATGAGGAAAAACAAGGCATAATGACAAACCGACGATTATTTTAAACTTACTAAAGTGAGATGAAGCAACCTGGACAAAAAGAATCGAACATGGAATATTGAATTGCGCTGAAAAAAAAGTAAAGACAAGGCCATATTCGATACTCATTCAAAAAAGTAAAAACTCCAGTGCATTCGATGAACAAAAAGTAAAGAATATCGCAATCGAATATCGATTACAATCGATTTTTTCCAACCCTGGGGGGAGGTGTGGGAAAGATATGGTATCAATATGGAAGATGTGGGGAAGTGTGTTGGAGTGTGAGGGGAGGTGAGGAGAGATGTGGAGAAAGGTATAGGGGGGGTGTGGGGTAAGGTAAGGGGAGATGTGGGGTGTGTGAAGAAGTGTGGGAAAGCGTATAGGTTGAGTGTGGAGGGTGTAGGGGAGGTAACATGCCATAATACTAGTCCATTCCGAGGATTTGGGGGATTCCGGGAATTTCCCGGAATTATCGAGAAATTTTTTGAGAATTTTCCCGTTTCCCGGGTAATTGAAAATCCAAAAAAAAAAGAAAACCTTAAGCCTAACTGTTAGCAGGACGTTTTGTCGGTACGCTAACGTCCCGTGCTGATGCATTTTCCAGCATTGGGCCGCTAAAGAGCCGCAACACCATATTGAAAACCCTTAAAATTTATTTAATTTTAATGATACGCTAAAGCTATTTAATTTTGAAAACTAAAGCTTTCTTTGTTGTGTCACTTGTGTTTAATTTTTGCTTTGCCACTCGAGGTTGGGTGCTGCGAATGTAAGTCGTTCGACTGGCTCAATGTAGGCCTACTGTAGATTTGGGTTTGATCCTTAAATGTATCAATTTGTGCAAGGTTTTTGTGGCACGCTATCACTTTGACATTTTTAGTAAAATATTAAAAATCTTTTTTGTGTACCGTTGCTGAATGCTGACACAATGAATCAATCACCTTCGTTGTTGATCTCTTATGGCGATAACTGGTAAAGTCGTAGCTCTAAATTATAATAACTGTAAAAAAGCAAACTGTTTCTCCCGATTTGATATCAAAATCAGCAAAGAATGGGTCCTTTTATTGGAAGGTTACCTATTTTCAGTGATGGGATTCAAAATTTTAAGAACAGGTTCTCTTTTGTATCGTACTTACTAACAACAGGTTCCCTCATGAAGGTCTAATGTCTGTAAAAAAAGTAAGGACAGGTTCGCTGATTATCCTGACATTCCAAGAACGGGTTCGCGCGTACCCGTGCGAACCCCCTGAATCCCATCACTGCCTATTTTCTGATAGTACCTAGCGGACCCTTCTTGTTGGCACAGCAAATAAAAAGAATATTAAAATACAACCCTGATTCGCATTAACTTACCATTTCAAAAAGTGTGTGACCAAAATACTCTCCCCATAAACGTGTTTTTCAGCATTTTACTCAACCCCCGATGTTCGCAATAGCAATACGCAGCAAAATTACGTAGCACTTTATTAAAAGATATCTGTTAAACTGTTTAACACACGAGCAGGCCTGTAACAAAAAGCCAAAGAATAGAAGAAAAAAAGTAAAAAAACACGTTTTTTTGTTTTTTTAGAACGTGTTTTTTTGCAGAAAAAAAGACTCGTTTTTTTGACTACAACACTAGTGGTACCACCTTCTGTGCTCAGTTTCCGACAGCGTTGCATTGGTACCGGAACGCACCGGAACGACGTTCCGGTTCAAGATAAAGCTGCCAGAACGGAGTTCCGGTTAGCCAGCTATGCTACTTACTTTGTTTGTAAGATAATATATTGCGTTACGCTACGTGTTTTCTCCTGTTTTTAGATTATTTCAATGTTCCTTGCCTGTACGTTTTCGTTACAACGACACGTAACGTTTATGCACTTTGGCATTATGGCCGAGGGATTGTCGTAACGATTCGTATACCGACAGTACATATAATAGACACGGTGACGTAACAATTTATATAACTGTTCGAGCAGCCAAGTTGTGCAAACGTGGAAGTACTATAATTATGAGACAAAAACTGTTCGTAATTTTGATTTGCTTCTTATTTTATATTATGGTTTGCATGTGTTAACATATATTGCTGTACGCCAGTGGCGTAGCCAGAAAATTTTTTTTTGATGGGGACAAAGTTCAAGTAAAACTTAGAAAAGGAAGCTCTAGTTTAGAGCCACAGAAAATTTGTTTGAAGGGAGATCACCTCTTTAAAACAAAACTTAGAAAAGGGAGCTCTGGTTTAGAATCCACCCGGTAATTTAAGAAAAAACTGCTTGAAAATAAAGTGTTGGGGGGGGGGAGGGGACATGTCCAGATTTGACAGCTAATGCAGTCAAATCTCGTTACCATACCACCTCGTTACTATGCCACTCTTGATAGCCTACTACACCACTTTTGATCATCCCCAACAAAATTCAATACAAATTGAATAGGAAATAAATTTACTATGCCACTCCTTACACTCGCTGCTATGCCACGTGGGATTTATGGATACTGTACCGCATACAGTTCTGTGGATAAAAACACTTTTGTTACATGACAATGCACTGTACAAAAGTGTACAACCACAGAGCTGGCATACTGGCGTCCTTAATTGATGCGGCAGTGAAGCGAGAAACTGGGTGTAATGCAATCAAGTGATTGCGTGGAAAATGAAATGCATGATAATATGTGACAGCTGACGATTCTTTAGAGCTGTGGCCTGAGTTGCGTAACTTGGGGAATACATTGCGTGTACTGTACAAAGTGTACATATACTGTAGTCGTTTATCCTTTTGTTCGTTGTATTTATTGTTTCGTCAATGCTGCAGCAAGTTATTGTTACTATGCCACTTTGTATTATCTTTACAACTCGCCAGCTGCTTCGTGAACTTAGTCTCATTAGCATTTAAACTGAGTTCACTTTCGATATTGAACATGTGACTATGCCAACAGCTGCTGATGATTATTTGATTCGAGTTTGCAGCAGTAGGACCGGTATCCACCAGACAATCATTTTGCTTTTTTGCACCTCCTATCGCTTGTAGGGAAATGCCACTCAGCCGTAGGAAGTAGCGCAACCAGGATTTTCTTGAGGGAAAGGCTGATATTTTTTTGTGATTACGTTTACTTCATTGTATAGCTCATCATTTTTTGGTACCGGTATTACGCCTGACTGTCTCGCGAGATGACGTAGGTCTCGTCTATTTCAACAAGGAAAAGCCACGGCTAGTTTTTTGCTCTGATCTGGGGATTAAAACAGAAGAAAGTGTAGCGTTATGTCCGAAACTACAGTACTTCAACTAGGAAAGCGAAGTTAATGTTAAAACTGAAAATTTAGTTTATAAACCATCCCACAACGGCTCACGAATAGTCTTTTAACGTTTTTTCCACCAAAGGTAACTTTGTCTATATCAACGAAGAAAAAATTATGCTAATTCTACTTGAAAAAATTTATGCGACCATGTTCAACATGCAAAGTTTCAATTATTATAAGTGATAGGTCGTGGTACTGCAGCAATTTTGGACTCGGTGCTTGTTGTCCACGTCATCAAAGCAAATTTAAAGAATAAAATGAGATCTTCTTCTGGCACTCATGAGCGGTTCCAGAAAATTTTGGTGGGGGGATGCAAGTTTGAATTAGGTGAAATGGTATACAAACACGAAGACGTAGGACGTTTAGACCCTGAAAAGAGCGTAAATAAGCCCTTTAAAAATGTTTCATGTCAGGGGCGTAGGCCTACTTCAAAAAAATTTTAGGGAGGGTCACGTACCAAATTTCGACATTGTTTAAGTGTGTTTTTTCCGGAAAAATCAGTTTGAAGCAAATTCAGGTGCACTAACGGCTCTAGGGGGTCCGAGGGCATGCTCCCCTGAAAAGTTTTTGAAATTTTACATACTGTTATGGTCATTTTCCTGCTTTCTGAGCATTTTCGGGCAAATTTTGTTTAAATATTTTGCCCCTAATTTTTGAGAGTTTTAACAAACTGCGTTTTCTTCGCACATTTTCGATTATGCGTGCTTATACGAGGGGTGGGCAGAAGGGCTTATTGTTGTCGAATAGATTCGAAATTACGAAACAAAAATTATTTACCAGTACCGAAAACATTTTTCAAATCGGGATGCATCTTCCACTTGCCCCCCTGGATCAGCCCCTGTTGACTGTTGATCATTGACAAAATAACGATTACTGATGCTTGTAAATTTTTTGAAGATGGTGTATCTACATAAAACTAAGGGGTGGCTACAGCCCCCCCCCCCCCCTGGTTGCGCCTATGGCCATAGGACAGCATTTCATAGTAACTTATAATTAAATGAGAACAAAAATATGATGACGTCACAAAACTTGGACATATAACGTCTGGAGCTTGCGTTCCGGCTGGAAAAAAATTGCCAATGCATCCCTGGTTTTCGGAACAAAAATCAGGTTCACTCATCTTGTTTTGCCCAATATTTCTTTATGACCGATCAACTTAATTGGCGGTTGCGACAAAAAACAAACAATGGCAAGCAATTTCATTATTTATTCGAATATAAACTGCTTGTCGCTACTTTATTTTTTTTTTACGTAGTTAAACCATGGTTAAACTATCTGCGATGGCTCCTAACAAATTTTAGAAACAGAAAATAAAAACAGCAAATTTTGAAAATGGCAACAGTTTAGCTGAACTTCTTCAAAAGGTAGGCACTGAAATAGACCAAGGGTTGTGGTCTGTAGAATGAGATTTGAAAAAAGTTAACCAAGATCACGCTTGAATGACAGGGGTGCAAATCTATGTTGAGCATTGGGGGCAAGGCGATCAGCCTTGATTGGGGGAATGATTTAGCAAAATTAACCATTTTGGGATATTGGGGGGATGAAATTGGATCGTATGGGGAATTTTCCACTTTCATGAAATATATTGGGGGGACACATTCCCCTATTCCCTCTGAATTTGCACCCATGTTGACTGAATTTCCGAAAAACTTTGGCAAGTCACGTGACAAATCTTATCCTACAGACCAGAAAACTTCGTCTATTCTAGTGCCTACGGTACCGGTACCTCTTCAAAAAGCAAAATTACATCGGAGTACGTGACAATGCTTTTTTGTTGAGTGGGCCCAGCTGTACCTGTAAGAAGTATAAGTACACTATGGCCTAAGTTTTCTGCAGCATTGTAGTAGACTAGCCAAAATCTGAGAATGGAGGTTACCGGTATATTGTATGCGAATGTGGAATGTCAGGTAATCCAACTTTTCGGTTACCTTGTAGACTAGGTCTAGGCCTACTGATGGCGATAGGATATGCATTTAGCAGTTTGGAGCTATCTGCAGCAATTAGTCTATTTTTGTTCATTTCACTTTCTACATTCTAACTCTGGCTAGTTTCATCACTGAAAGTAGGCTACAGCAGTGGCGGCTCGTGCACATTTTTAATGGGGGGGCTGCAGTTTTCCTGAAGGTTGGTAGCTTACTCTTACTTTTCTTGGGAGTCTAATCGTCTTACTAGTTAAAACTTTTACGATTTATTGTGGCTTGAAGGAACTAGAAGTGGCATAGTGTTAGCCTACATTAATATTTAAACTAAAAAAAACACGACCATGTTAATACAGCCAATTTCGTGCTATGGTAAAAATCACAAGAATGAAATAAATACTTGTAAAGAAGAATATAGTACGCAAATGCAAAACACAGGTGGGAGGTGGCAATCGTGGCATAATGCAAGAAAATTATGCGAATAAAACGAAAAAGCAACAAAGTTTTTAATCTATCGCAGTGTCTCGGCATGTAAAGATAAACAAAGATTTACGCCATACCGTCAGACATTGCTATTTATTTCAAAAGGGAGCTAATTTAGTCCTATACGACCGTGAGTTTTGTTGAAAAGTTATGCTCTTCAATTTTCATATGTACAAAATTGAAAAATCAAGATACAATCAAATAAACACTAAAAACAACTTTATTGGCACTGCCGTAGTTATGGCATTATTGCGGAAATAGGTAATGTTACTAACTACAAAATAAAAAGTAAGAAAAAGTGAAGCAATAAAGACATATTGTACAAAAGTTAAAACTGATTGTTTGTGGTTTATACAGCAGAACTTTTATGAACAGCGGCTTACTGTTTTGCTTTGTAGCCGGAAGAACTCGGAAGTGGCAAACTTCTAGTCGGGACTGAAAAAATAGCATCGCAGACCAGGCTTATATTTAACTTATGTAAAGAAAGAATTTAAAAAGAGCCAAAAGTCATTCACACAATCAATATGCAATGTGGAAACGTTTCCCAAGAAAAATAATCACATAATTTTCGCAGGTTTTGTCATGAAGCACTTGATACCTTAGTATGTTAATGCGATTACGTTACTTTAGTTTCTCTCTATGCAAACACGATTAAAAAATGGAGTGACCAGACGTATTGTTTAAGTTTGACCATCTCTAGCAATATTTACTTATAAACGAATGCCACCCTACGATTCTTTGCGCTTGCAAAATGGTCGATAACTTTTTCGTTGAAGTCCGCAATGCCAGCAATCATACTTTTTTCCACTGAAAGCATGCACAATGCGGATAGTCTTTCGTTCTTCATTGTGGATCTCAGAAAGGTTTTAATTCTTTTCAGGGTGGAAAAGTAGCGCTCTGGTTCAGCTGTTGTCATCGGAGTAACAACAAGAATTTTAAGCAACTTTAAAATTTCAGAGAAAACTTCGTGCAAGTTGTCTCGAGCAATAGTTTTGCCTAATGCAACTGCAGTTGAATACGTCCACATATCATTTCTTTTGTAAAACACAGACAGTTCGGTTTTCAGCTTACCTTTATTCAGTTCAGGATACGCTGTTACGAGTTCCTCTAATATTTTGTCAGGAAAATCTTTTTCAAAAGATGGCAAATTATCCTTCGAAAGCAACTGACCAGCTGCAAGATGACCTTTAAATCGAAAACGTTCACTGCATTGCGCGGTAATGCTGTCACACACTTGTATGGCATCTGGAACATAATTTGAGCACCTACGTTTACGCCTTGGTTGGTTAGCCTCGGAGTCTGATGTAGAACTGGAGTTGCTAATCTCATTTCGAATTTTTTCGATTGATGTGTTGAAATTAGCGATGGCTGTGTTCGCAAATGCAGAATCTATTGAACGTGACTGCATCAGGCCATATAGCAGATCAACATGAGGCATAATCTTTGAAAAAAAATTCAACCAAAACTCAAAATCTGGACTTTCTATAGTATGTTTGATACCCAAAGCCACGAAGCCCGTGTGCTGGGATTGTGAGCCTGATAAGTTATCACAACATGCAATTATAGCTTCTCTCATTTCTTTCACCGCGTTCACAGTGCGACTCTGAAAATTCCACCTAGTACTGGGCGATGACGGTATCCTACGTCCAGCAATTTGCTCCAAAGCAGCCATTCTTTGCGGAGATTTTGAAAAAAATGGAGGAATACCGGACAAACTATTGAAAAATATTCTCACTTTAGAATTTGCAGATGTAGCTTTTTGGAGAATTAAATTTAATTGGTGAGCATAACAGTGAATAAAATGAGCCTTTGGATATACGGCTTTAATTAGCGCCTGTACGCCATTTCGAATACCGCTCAGTGCGGCAGCGCCATCATACGTTTGAGCAATAAGCTTATCTGAATCATGCCCCACTAAACCCTGCAGTTCTTCTAATAAGATACTCGCCAATGATTGTGCTGTTAGGCTGGTGGGCTGAAAGAAGCCCCAAAACCTTTCAACCGGTTCACCATTTTTTTCGTACCTAAATACAATTACCATTTGGCTTTTGTCAAAGATATCAGTTGTTTCATCACACATAACGGCAAGGTTTGTAGATTTACTTACTGTATTTCATGTTTAATTTCTTGTTTACACATTTCCAAAATTGACTCCAAAAGTTCGTTCTGTATCGTTTTGGATGAACCTTTAAAAACTGCCGCTGATTCCAAATGCGATTTAAAGCTTGTATCCAAACTGGACGTGAAGTCTAGCAATCCTCGAAAAACTCCGGGGTTAAGTGAGTCATTATGCTCGCCATGCCCCCTTAACGGCAACTCAAAATTACCGTAAAATTTTATGCAATTGATAATTTTCGATAAAACAGCACGGTTTTTCTTAACACTCTCATTGTGACGAGCTACAGATAAGGCATGCCCAGTGTCTAAAGCTGCTGCAATATTGGCCCGCCCAAGATGAGATAAATCGATGGCGCAGTTAATATGCCGAGAAGACTCATTGTGCTTTTTAATTTTTTCTGGTATTTTCTTTAAATCCGTTTGTCCTATTTCGGTCCAGGCAGTGTCGCCATCATGAAATGCAAATAAGAGGCACGGAAAACAAAACAATGCGTTTGAGTATTCACATCCACATATCCACTCACACCGTTGATAAATATTAGCGTTAAACTGTCTGGTGTATGTCTTACCTCGACTTTTGGCAGTTTGGGTAATTTTCAAATTTGGAGTAGGCCTTCCAGCTTGCTTGATAGATAGTTTTTCTTGTAAAGTTAGTGTACTGAATTTTATATCCTGAAGACGCTTCACAGAATAGGAAATTGACATGCTACTACGGTAAGTGTATTCACAAATCAACGCAACGAGTCTGGCTTGTTCATATCATAACCTTGCGCATGTAACATGCGACTGAGTTTCGCGCGAGGGACTGCAGAAATTTCGGCCTAGCTGACGTTTTCTTTTTCAAAAAAAGAATCAAAGTAAGTGAAGCGAAAAACTACCTTTTTTCTATTCTCACTTCGATGTCATAAAAGCATTATTGTAACATGTGAAGACTGCGAATTTGCAGTCCCGCTCGTTACGGCGTTTATGGACTTGGCACTCGCTGCTTTTGCTGTGCTGCCAAATTTCTTCGAATTTTCAGCTCGGTACTATCGTGATCAATAATAATTATTAATTTTGTGCAAAAATAAATTACAGTTGGAATATTTTGGGGGGGCTGCAGTCCCGCAGTCCCCTTAGACGAGCCGCCCTTGGGCTACAGTATAACCTGCTGCACAGTACACAGGTACAGCTGTGCAGTGTGACACTGTCAAATACGCGGTAGTAACAATTATCTGGAAGCATTGATTAGGCTAATTAGTTAAGTGTAAATGTATTAGGTACAGTATTAGTATATTTTGTTATCGTCCTGAAATAACAGTTTACAGGTTTACTTTGATTTACTTTGCCCACCTTGAGTGAGCAAATAAATTTTCTTAAGTTAGAGTTCAGTTCTTAACTTGCCGAGCACTTAGCAGCTTAGCCCATCTATCTCAGCTGTGATTGCACACCAAAGTAAAAAAGCAGAATAAACCCAGAGGCCAAAACCATTTAGTTTTACATCAGTTAGTAGAGTACAGTAGCCTAGGTCTGCAGCGAAATAAAATTTTGGGAAGCAGCTATCGGGCTATTTTCTGATTTTTTACGGGCCCGTAACATTTGTCTTTTTGGTTTATTTAATTACTGTACCAGGTACTTTGTCACGCTCTCGTAGAACCGGGAGAGCGCAAAGGTACCGGTATAATAAAAGAAACCAAGCGCTTATTTGCATATACGAGACCATACAAATAGCCACTGCCAAAATTTTAAGGAAATCTAGACTAATTGATCAAGTTATTGCTATTTGCACTCTATCCCTGCCAATAGAAATGGTGATGAACTAGGAAAATATGGGGTTTGTTTGAATTAAGCCATGGTTTGGGTTAGGCCCTTACCCCTTCTAATAACTAACTAGCACCCCTAGCGGTCCTTGTGCTCATGATATATTCACCTGTTATAATATGCGGCTTGCAGTAATTCAAACAAGCTCCAAAAATATTGTGTGATGCAATGTCGGGTGTTAGAGATGAAAATATAGTGCAGTTAAATTTTAAATACATACCGGTATTCAACTCTAGACTTGCCGGTATTAGACTATTCTGTATTGGTTAATATATAAAAGTAATTTTTAGATCTTGTTAGTGTACAACTTTTTGTTTGATTATGGGAGGTGATCCAACTTCTTTTTCTAATGCTGATCAAGCCAAAACTGTTGAGATAAACATCAACTGGACTGTTGATTTTACCAAGAAAACTCTCCGCGGTTTTGTTGATTTAAAAGTTGAAATATTGCAAGAGTCTACTTCTGAAGTGGTAAGTTTCAGATGCAGAACAGTTGGCCCAGACTATGACATGGTAGTCTAGTTGAGTTAAATTATAAGTATGTATAAAAGACTTTTAATTTTGCTTGAAACTTCAGTTTATAAAGCTTTTTACTTTAACTGATTGACATGGAATTTTGATGTTTTGGGGAATTGAATGGTCTCATGTCAGTATAGATGGTTGCAATGGTGACATCAATAACACAACAATATCAACAACCAATAAGTTACAATACTCAATGTTTTTATGCAAAGCTTCTATTTCTACTCATTGCTGTGTTGTCAGCAGGAGGGTTTTCAAAAGATCATGAAATGATTTATGCTTCAGTATTCAGGATTTCATAAAATGACATACAAAACAAGCAATGTACTGGATTTTCGCCATAAAAGATTTGAAGAGTGACCTTTTTTTTTTCAATGACTTTGATAAGAGATACATCCATATATTTTTAGATTCTTGATACAAGAGACTTGCAAATTAGTGGAATATCTGTGGAAGGAAATTCATGTGACATTGATTTAAAAGAAAAACATAAGAAATTTGGTTCTGCTTTGCATGTTCCGTTACCTACCAACACAAAGTATATTAGATTAAGTTTAGTTGTGAAAATTGTGATTCATTGAAAATACCTGATTTTCAGCATCACTATTGTTTGGAACCTGACACAATTATAAAAGTAAAAATTGTGAAAATTATTAGGTTAGAAACACTGCCATCTTTTGAAGTTAAGCTACTTATTTTTTTGAGATTTTATGTTGTATTGATGTTTTTTTCTGTGTGTGATTGTCATACGTTCTTCACTTTATAACTAGCGTTATGGAAATGTGATTTTTGCTTTAAACAAAGATGACTTTGCGTGATATTCGAGAAGGATTGTACTGATGCTTATGAAAAACTGGTGCAGTAATATTACGTGTGTTAAAAAAACACTATTATTTTAGAACTGGTGATAAATTGACAGTTCACATTGAATATGAAACATCAAATGAAGCTTCTGCTTTGCAATGGCTTGAACCAGAACAAACTGCTGGAAAAGAGCACCCGTACATGTTCAGCCAATGTCAGGTAGTTTGTAACTTACATGAAAAGTTTTAGTGTGATCAGAATCCGGCAAATTTTAAGTAAATAAAAATACCATAGCCATTGAACTGCCTGTACGGCTGATTAGCCAAATTGCAGGTTTTTAAAGCTGTGTTATGTTGCAAATGTGATTGCTTAAATACAGTATTATTGCAGCATAAATTCCATTGAACATCACTGAGCCCACTCACTTATCTAGTCATCAAACTTCTCACTTGTTAACAAACGTGTTTCTGGGAGTTGCAATCATGCCTACTCCTGTTTTTTCAACTTTTCCTACCTGCGTGCCATAACGTCATTCGTTTTGTTGGCTCTTCCCTTTTCTTGTGCCGTTGTTATATTTCCTTCGTCGTTGTCTTTGCCGTGTTGGCGGTACCAAAATAAAAGACACTACTTCTAGTGCTGGCACCAATGCTTTCGATTGTTTTTATGGCAGGCAATCCACGCTCGTTCTATTCTTCCCTGCCAAGACACACCTTCAGTGAAAGCTCCCTACAAAGCCACTGTAAGTGACTATTGAGTATATTATCGTTTAAAACTCTTAAAAATTGTTTCAGATGGTTTCATTATGTATTTGTTCAATTTTTCTCGTTTTATATTTAAAAATAAACTGGCAGCACTTATTTTCAAACGATTCAATTCAAAATTAAACAGTGAATTGAGAAAGGCTGCGACTTGAGCTTGTTATTGGCTTCATTTATTGGCGTGTATTAAAATGTTACCATTACAAACTTCAGAATTTTTGCGTGACTGTATTTAATTGCATCCTGAAAATTCTCAGGATTCTTGGCGGCAAGAGAAGTGACTAAAACATTTTTTCTAAATTTCAGCATTTCTAATCCAATTTTAAGCATTTTTTAATGTTGTTTTGACGACCTGAGTTCGAGTTTTTCACATTTTTGAACAAGTTAAAGAAAAAAATTTTGATCTACCAAGCATTTAGTCGTAAAAACTTTTGGAAATTTTGAAAAATAATGTTTAACGAGGAAAAAAAAATTTAAACTTTACATGAACGCATTTTTACGTTGGAATGATAGTCATCAGTCCCACTGAAACCCATAAAATGTAAAAAAAAATTCCCGGGATTCCGACGTAAATTTCCCGGGAGACGGGAAATATCAAAGCCCCAAATTTTCCGGCAAATTTCCCGTCCCGGCTTACCGGGAGAGAGCACAAAATTGCATAGTTTTTCACTGGTATGGTGTGTGTTATTTTGTTATGCTCTTTTGTTTTGAATTTCCGTCAGAAAAAAGCGTTTCACCAATGTGTTTTTGTTATTATTGTTATTATCCATGAATCGCAATCATCCCTTGGATCTTTATTGATTTAACCCATGTGTGATGCTGCTACGGTCACCACTGATAACCAGGGTGTACTGATTGAAATTATGCTGTCACAGGTTAAAGTGCAAGACCCTCTTGTTGTTTTGATGAGTGCGTTGCAATGTTTTGATCGCAGAGCGAAAGAAAATGGAGAGTTTATGATGACGTATTCGTTTGAACAAAAGGTGGTTTATTATGTCATAATTAAGACATCACTAACGATGTGCGGGAGGTATGGGGTTTAGTTCCCGCGCCGGTCATATCGAACCAGTGTCACCACTGCTGCGATTTTTCTTCGGAGCTGTGTCCCCCAAGCTCTAAGCCGCGTAGATGGGCCCCGCTACTCGTTACACGCTGCGGTGTAATGCCGCGAATGTAATGAAGATTTGATTTTTATGTATTGTTTTGTATTTCTGTATTAAAGCAGAAATGTCATACCCTTCATATTTATCATGTTGAAAAATGAATAGTTTTGAAATTTCTTCAATCAACTCAACATTTTGGTTTATCTTCATTCTGTTCTAGTTCTGGTAATCTGTGCGGTAATTTTTCGCTGAAGCTAACTTCTTTACAGTTGGCTAGTACTTTCCTCCGTATTGTAGATGCTATTTTGCATATCTAGGAGCACTTAAATGAGTTTTGTTCTAACTTTAATAAAAAGATTATTGCCAGTATATTTGCAATCCTATTACAAACGTTTCGTTAAAACTTATAGTTTATACCATCATCAGTGTAAATCGGTAGTTTAACATAGATGTTTTGGTATAAGTTTTAACGAAACGTTTGTAAAAGGATTGCAAGTAGCCTATGTATATATACTGTAAGTAGCCTATGTATGTGTATAATCGTTTCATTTTGCATTTATTAGGTTCCCATGCCTTCGTACTTGATTGCAATTGCGGTAGGTTTGCTCAAAAGCAAGGACATTGGTCCACGTTCGAAAGTGTGGTCCGAAGAATCGATGGTCCAAGATGCAGCTACTGAATTTGCGGAGGTCTGGTTGGTATTTTCATTTTTGCTTTTTCATTGTTTTAGAGTATATCTCCCGCAGCATGTGACTTTGTAAAAGCTGATTTTATGCCATGATTTTTTTTCAACTGGCGTAGTGGCTTAAGACATCGCAAGTGGTGCGGGAGGTCTGGGGTTCGATTCCGGATTTGACGACCGGTTAAATCGGACACAGTGTCGCCAACGCCTCGCCACCGCTGCGATGTCTCTTCGGAGTTGTACTGCGCAAGCGCTAAGTTGCGGAGATGGGCTCCCCCATTTGTTACTCGCTTGGGCGTAGTAACGCGAGTATAATAAAGATTTGATTTTAGTAAATATTCTTGACTTTTTTTTTATTTCCAGACTGAAAAAATGCTTGCGGCTGCTGAGGAACTAGCCGGACCTTATGTTTGGAAACAATATGACCTCCTTGTGTTGCCCCCTTCTTTTCCATACGGCGGTATGGAGAATCCCTGTCTTACGTTTGTCACTCCTACTTTATTGGTGAGGCGGAGCGTTATTTGTGTTAGAAATATTCATGTGTTGGTATTGATTTGCTTTTTTGTTGTAATAAAAACTATATGGAACTCGCTTACGAGTTTCTAGCCACCTGTTTACCACTCTAAGGTCGGAAATACCGTTCAGAGTATCTTTGCTCGTTGCAACAAGTTTTTTGTGTTTTTAAGTTGATTGTTGTGCGAATCTTTTTATTTGTAGTCCTGCTTTGTATTTTTTTTTTTATTTTTTGATATCGATATTTTTGGATCTATTCAGATGTGCCGAATGATTTTTTTCTATTTTCTCGTAGCACGTCTTGAATTAGTAGGGAGTACCTCCACAGTTCAGATTTAACACTGCCCAAGCTGTTTGTTGGTACTGCAGGGTGTCAAAAACAATGCAGTAGTACTTAGCCACTAAATTATCTCAAAAATTTGATCAGTTTTATTGTTCTATCGCAGAAATAATGGTAGTGTAATTAAGCACACTGTGTTATTGCAGGCTGGAGATGGCTCCTTGGCAAATGTAAGTTGTGCTTGATAATTGCTTATATGTGTGCTATGCGTTGTTTTTCAATCACTTCATATGTTTATTTTGTTTACGATAAATTCGCTAATTATTAATGAATTTTAAACACCGGCACTCAATGTCCAAACGCGAAAATTTATCGTCACAGTAGCGTTAAAATAATTGTATCATATTGCTGCTGATTCATTTAGTACAGTGGTTCTTAACCTGGGCACTGTTAACTTTTAGAGGTGCGGAAATACTCAGTTGCGTTACATGCAGAAGGTGTGAATATATTTTGTGTCATGAACAATATATGCACGTGCTCTGTGCATGTGTATAGGTCTGCTAGCTCAAGGTATAGACATCTCCCGACGTGATGATCTTTTTTTTTGCACTTCACTGATTTTTTGTGGAAAATAGGACATTTTGGTGGCAAACTAATGAAACCTTTGAAAAGGGGCGCTGGGGGAAAAAGGTTTAGAACCAATGATTTAGTATTTTCGTTAAAGCTAGCAGCACAGTCCTTTGCCCTTTTCAAAAAAGAAGAACACTTGCTTTGTAGTTGCTGCTTACTTCATCTCTTAGAACTTTATGTTTTGTGTTAAGATTTTTGCCAAGGAAAGAGATAGTTACTGCTTTGATTGAACCTGAATTGTGCAATCATGGTTTTTCAAAGAACGACGATCCGTGCAAGCTAACATGCCAGCAGTTGCATGTTAGAAACTTAGTATTTGTATCACGATATCATTTACTACATTTGTGCTATTGTTGGATGTTATATATCGTTATTATTCACTAAACGTCGCAAAGCCCAAATTGAATATTAATATCTCATTGTTTTTTTATGCCTGGCGTTAAAACAATAGCTGTGAATACTGTTTTTATGAACTGTACTGGATCGAACCCCGGACTCTCAGCTCCATTGCAGACGCTGAAATTGTAATACTTGTCTTTGAATTACCAAGGTGATTGCCCATGAAATCTCCCACAGCTGGACCGGAAATTTGGTTACAAATCACACCTGGGAAGATTTTTGGTAAGTTGGTTTTGTGTCGGTTCTAAAGACCAAATGAACAACAAAAATCAAATCTTTTTTAAGGAGGAAAAATAAAGCCGCTGTAAATCTCAAAACTGGACGTTTCGACAACATAAATTCAGCTGTCATCGTCAGCAGTGTATGTAAGGCAGTGCAAAACTGCAAGAACTAAAATTTACAATTCTAACTACAAGTAATAGCATAACCCAGGCAACGGGTCAACATAAGTAGTATAATTATAACGTCATAAACCAAAAGCTAATAAGAAGAATGACGGAGTTAAATTAACAATTAAATAAGTAGAGAGGAGCGGATTTGGAGTCAACGTTAAGCAATGGCTCGTATTTTTGAATAAAAAGTGACTCAAGAATTAATAAGCGTGCAGAATCACCAGAGCTACTAAGAATGTTCGGTTTGGCAAAGTCCACTTTATGGTCAGGATTGTCCATTAAATGTCGGCACACCTCGGATTTATCCGAACTGGAATGCTTCATTCCAGTTCGGATAATGGACAATCCTGACCATAAAGTGGACTTTGCCAAACCGAACATTCTTAGTAGCTCTGGTGATTCTGCACGCTTATTAATTCTTGAGTCACTTTTTATTCAAAAATACGAGCCATTGCTTAACGTTGACTCCAAATCCGCTCCTCTCTACTTATTTAATTGTTAATTTAACTCCGTCATTCTTCTTATTAGCTTTTGGTTTATGACGTTATAATTATACTACTTATGTTGACCCGTTGCCTGGGTTATGCTATTACTTGTAGTTAGAATTGTAAATTTTAGTTCTTGCAGTTTTGTACTGCCTTGCATACACTGCTGATGATGACAGCTGAATTTATGTTGTCGAAACGTCCAGTTTTGAGATTTACAGCGGCTTTATTTTTCCTCCTTAAGCTATTTTCGTCTCATATTTATTGTATTACTCCGCTAAAGCGTATGACGAGTGGCGGGGTCCATCTTTTCGACTTAGCACCTGGTGCTACACAGAAACGTCGCTGCGGTGGCGACTGGCGAGCCGTTGGCGACACTATTTCCATTTTGACCTGCCCGGGAATCAAACCCCAGCCCGCACGGATAGAGATGTGCTGAACTAATCTTCATTATACACTCGCGATAATACCCTAAACATGTAACAAGTAGTGGGGTTCGTCTCCGCGGCTTTGTCCGAAGAAACAGCGCAGCAGTGGCGAGCCGTTTGTGACTTTGTGTCCGATTTGACCGAGTCGGGAATCGAAGCGAAGACCTCACGCTCCGATGTGTTTAGCCATTCCGCCAGTCGGCCGGTAGGACTAAATGAATATCTCTGAAAA
>OZ023237.1:25046084-25368818 GCA_964006365.1 Trididemnum miniatum | reverse complement strand
AAAGAAAAATAGTTTCGAAGCTCTACGGCGAAGACACCAGACATTTTCAAGCGTTAAGTGAGTCTACAAAAGTATTGACTGAGAACACTATAAACAAGTGCTTCTCAAATTTTCAAAATCTTGAAAAAAACATGCCCAAATTCTTCAAATTTGCTTAGTAATATTTGGGCTATTTTACCGTCTACCTGCGTAGAAAGGTGCATCACTGCATCATGGTGGATTTTCAAATTTCAGGGCGTCAAACGTTTAGAGCTCTCCAATGTTATAACCGTGATTAGCTATGAGATGTGCCATGCTTGTGCCATGAACCAGGCTAAGCCATGACCTAATCTTGTCTTATGTTATTCTTCTACCTGCATCCAGTAACGTGTGTCGTTTTGTTTCCTCTTCCCTTTTTTTGAATGTTACATGTTTTTCATCTTTTCGCGTTTTTATGGTATTGCTGACAGCACTACTACCCAAGAGCAGCCCCCCCCAAAGTTGGAGAAGACGCCGGCCCGACACCTGGTGTAATCTCCAAAACCGTATTAGAACTTTTGGGAGCACGGGGCTGATTTTTTGGGTTTCCAAGTTTTTTCGCATTTCTAATTCTGACTTCAGGAGCAGACCTGCAATTTACCGAGAACTACGGAGCTGTAGCCCTCCCCCCCTAATCCGGCCTGAATAGTCATCCCTAAAAAAAAGGGAAGAAGTGGCCAGCTTTTTCGAAGTGTACAGGTTCTGTTCTGGCTTGGTCCATCTCTTGAGTTTTTGGTAGTTAAGACTGTATTTATCCTTCCTCTGGCTTATACAGTGATTAGTATTTGAAAAATGCTTGACAATATGTTTTACAGACGGTCTTCAATCTCTCAGCTATTCAGTAAGTTTT
The DNA here is from genome assembly GCA_964006365.1 of Trididemnum miniatum. Lineage (NCBI taxonomy): Eukaryota > Metazoa > Chordata > Ascidiacea > Aplousobranchia > Didemnidae > Trididemnum > Trididemnum miniatum. Next base: position 25,367,950 of record OZ023237.1, on the reverse strand, counting down.
GTTTTTAGATGGTTTGACATATCTACGGTCCTTAGTAAGTCTTTTATTTCATGTTTGTCATTTCAGTGCACAATATCAAATTTCTCATTGGTAGCATGCCCAAATTCTTCAAACTGCTATGTTTTGCTTGTCAATTGTAATTCAATACCTCATGCTTTTTTGAATTTAAATTTTGTTGGTGCATGATCTCTCAAATTTCCTAATGTTGTTATGCGGAAGTTCAATTTGTCACAGCGATTTTTATTGTTCCATCACAATATCTTTTTGTTATGAACAACCTGACTTTCCTTCAAATTCGTATTGTCACAGAAAATGGCAAGTTTATTACTTGTGGAATTATGCAATCAAATGCTGCTATGATTTTTGTGATTCATAGTGATAATAATAAGCAGCGGCTGGTTGGCATAGTTGTTGAAGACATTCCTATCGGCGCAGGAGGTCGCGGGTTCGATTCCCGAGCGGTCAGCGGCTGCTGCGATGTTTCTGTGTTGTACAGACACAATGACACGAAGACGGGCTCCGCTGCTCGTTGGCGTAACAACAACAGTACGTAACAACGCCTTTGGCATAACAACGCCAGTACGATGAAGATTTGAATAGTTGTTACAGTGCCCGTACTTAAAAACACATTCTAAGTTTGAATTTTTTTCGCTTTTTTATGCTGATTGCTCAGTAAATTTTGAATTTCCATACTCTTTTGATTTTAAATTTATGCTTGTTAATTTCCGATGTGTTTATTACCATTTATCATTCTTATTCCTTTCATGCGTTTATTTTGCTTCAAAAAAAAGCAATTGACTTTTGAATGATGGAAGAAAAAAATTTGAATTCTTTAAGTTTTTCATGTTAGCCTAATAAATCTGTTTACTTTTTGGATATAATTCAAACTGTTTCTGATGCAATGTTATGAGTACTCTTAGGTCATTAATTCCGCAACACAATTTTTGGAAATTTTGAATAGTTTGATTACAAAAATAAGAGCCAGTCATATTTGAATCCTTTGAATATTTTCGAAATATTTTGATTTATTTATCTTATTCAAATAGAATCAAATTTTTTCGATTTAAGATTGTCAATGGTTTTAGGTATAAATGGAAACGTATTGAAATATTCAAATGATTCAAACATTGTTGACTCTTATTTGTGTTATGAAATGACGTGATTTATAATTACGCTGTTGTAAAGGTTTCGCAATGAAACAGGGCCGTAGTCTTATTTGTTTGGTACTTGCTAACTCATCCTGGAAACAACCACTGTTTTCAAAGATCAAATTTTTTTTCAGTGTGTTTAACGTAGACGCTTCTGACTGCTTTAAATGTAATTCCAGATTGAGGTTTTTGGAAAAGAAAATCCGTTCACAAACTTGGTTGTCAAGCTGGACGGAGTGGATCCGGACGACGCTTTTTCATCCGTTCCATACGAAAAAGGACATACTCTTCTTTTTTATCTGGAAACACTATTAGGGGGGAGAGGTAATTTTGGCCGAGATTTCCCGCCCCATCACTTTTGTGACCCATGATATTTTTATGGTGCTGGATAGTATTAAAAAGAAGTCAACTGAATCAAGTCTTCAGTAGACTTGCGGTGCCACGCCGAAGCGTGTAACGAGTGGGGGAAGGGGAGCATCTCCGCCCCTTAACGCCTGGTTAAGACAGCTCTGAAGGAACGTCGCAACAGTGGCGAGCCGTTGGCAATACTGTGTTTGATTTAGTTGACCCAGGGAAACCTCCGACCTCCCGCATCTCTGGGGGTGTTGTTGACTGCCAACCGGCCCATTGCTTTATTTCAATGATTCAGAATTTATTTTGTGTTTTTATTTTTCTATTTCAGCTGTTTTTGAAAAGTTCTTGCGGAGTTACATTGACAATTTTAAATACAAATCTGTGACAACGCAGCAATGGAAAGATTTTCTGTATCAATTTTTTAAAAATAAGGTTTGCTTTTCATTTTTTCGGATTATCATTAAATTTTGTCCGGTGTAGAAATTGAGATTATTCTGGCTCTGAATATTTCCGTCTTATGTGATTTAGTTCAGCGTTCCCATATCTTTAAGCGTAGTCACTGGTACAGGGATCGATACTTTTCTTAAGTTAATCAATATCCTGGTTTGAAACAGCCTACTAAGCTTATGGAACAATAAACTAACTTGGTCGTAGTACCGGTAGTGCTTTCAGCCACCCTAACATCTTGCGTTTGTGATGCGCATCAGCTGTTTTTGTTCGGCGGCGTGGCCGAGTGGTGCGGAGCGACGTTTTTACGACGGCGATGATCGCAAGGTTGATGTCTAAACTCCCACCCTAGCCTTGTTGCGTCCTTGGATAAGATGCGTCATGATAATTAATTATCTCTCCTTGGTGTAGTCTACGAAGCAGCAACCTAAAGCAGGCAAAAGCAAAACTCCACCAGAAAACAAGGGCAAATCCTAAACGAGTCTGAATTCCCCCTACGTATGGCTTTTCCATCGTTTTCTCCTGAAGGGAGGATAAAAATAAAGAAATTGTCATCATCATCTAACATGCAATGACTTTGATTTTAGAAATCGCTGTTAGATTCAGTGGATTGGGATGCGTGGTTCAACACACCCGGGATGCCTCCTGTCATTCCAGAATACAATAAAACCTTGTCTGCTGAATGCACTCAACTGGCTGATCGCTGGGCCAAGGTAAGTGTAGCAATGCTGCAATATGTTATACTTGTGATAGGTTCTTAACTTTACATTCAATCTTCTAATTACAGGTCATTTTTTGCCATAGCCTAAATACCGGCCGGTTGACATGGTGGTGAAAGACATCGCTATCGGTGCGAAGGTCTGGGGTTCGATTCCCGAGCCGGGCAGATTGGACGCAGTGTCGCCAACGTCTCGCTACCGCTGCGACGTTTTTGCGTTGTCTGGGCGCGAAGCGCGGAGATGGACCCCGCCACTAGTTCATGCTTCGGTGTAATACTGCGAATATAATGAAGGTTTGCTTGTGATTTTTTATTTCGGATGCTTAGTTTTAGCATTTCTTGGAGAAATGTACTGATCTATTTAATGAGATAGTTTAACTCAAAAGCTTACAAAGTGAGTTATTTTTTTATTGCATACCCTGCATGTGATCCCCTTGGCCTAAACCATTACGATAAACAAACCGTGCATAAATAGAACACATTGACGTTGTTATTTTAGTTTGCACATTTTTGGCTTCATTGCTGTTGTGAAAAGTTAACTCTCCTGGAGTTTAATGGAGTTAAGCTTCTAAAGTATAACATGTTGGCTCTGCAATGCATTACTCTGCAACGTAGACCTTGGTACTTACTCTTGCGTTGATTTTAGTTGCAGCTTATTTTTGAACTTATTTCAGGCGAAAGAAGAAGACTTGAAATCCTTCCATGCTGCCGATATCAAAACTTTTTCAGCGTGGCAAAAAATCGAGTTCCTGGGTCAGCTCTTGCTCAAGGTTAGATTTGCTGTGATGTCTTTACAAGAGTAGACGAGGTTATTGACGTAATATGTCGAATTCTTTTCGTAAGCGCCTTGGCAGTTGTAAAATTTAGCACCTGTTCATACTTGACCCTTTATGATGAAGTAGATTTTACTCCATCGAACTAGGGCTTAGTGACCTTGCATTGCCTATTTCTCATGAGCCGTTTCTGGCTTGGAACCTGGCATCATTGCTACCAGCCGGTGAGACTTATAAATTTTAAAGGAAGAGCACAGTGAGGTTTTTTATTGTTTCGGCATCAAATCAAATCTTCATCATGCTTTCGGTATTACGTCGAAGCGTGTAATGAGTGGCGTGGTATACCTTTCCGCGGCTTAGCGCCCAGGCAACACAAAAACGTCGCAGCCGTGGTGAGCTGTTTTCGACACTGTGCCGATTTGACCGGCCCTGGAATCGAATGTAAGACCGCTCGTGTTGATAGCGACGTTTTGAAACACTTCTTTTACCAGGCGGTACGTTTTGGCATTCTTTGTTTAAATACTGTTGTTGGCTTATGATTAAAATTTGTTTTGATTGCAAAGGATCCATTTCCCACATCCTTTATTGAACGAATGGATGCGAAGTACAAGTTTTCAAGTGTTGGCAACAGTGAGATCAAATTCCGTTGGCTCCGCCTTGGCATTCGAGCTTGCTACACTCCGTCCATCCAGCCAGCGCTTAACATGGCAACTGACCAGGGCCGGATGAAGTTTACGCGTCCACTTTTCAGGTTTGAGTTCGTTTTTTTGGTTCTGAGAATTATTGACGTAACAGCGTCGACCCGAAATGTCTGGAGTCCGTTTTTTTTAAGACTTCTCCAATCCTGCTCCAAACGAACAAATTCCTGCTTCGCTTTTGACTCCTGCATCTCACGTCCACAACCATGACTTCAGTTCTTTTTTACAACAATGACTTACGTGATTTGAGAAATCAGTCCATCTGGCCCCGATTACAGTTTTGACGTTTAAGTAAACTCCGACCACTAGCGTAGACAGGATTTTGCAATATGGGGGGGGGGGAGTTGAGAATGACATCACATTTGAGCATACGTTGTATACAGGAATGGATCCGGAAAGTTTTGGTAGGGTACATGTAATTTTGAATTAACTTGAATGTTAACTAAATGCAAAGACGTTTAAACTCGGAAACGGGCGTAAATAATCATCATCATCCAATTTTAATCCGGTTTTCCTCGTGTCCGAAGGTGACCGGATGCACCTCATACCCTCAGCAATCGCTTTCACTCCCTCTCTCCATCTGGCACGATCTGTAGCCTCCTCTGCTCTCAACCCAATCTTCTTCAAACTCTCTTCGACTTGTCTCTTCCAGGTCTGCTTTTGCCGTCCTCGCTTTCGTTGTCCATTCACTTGAAGCATCATTGCCTTCTTTAAAATGCTCTCCTCATCCCTCCTAAGCTTATGTCCATACCATCTTTCTCCATTCGCTTGTGCCATTTTATCCAAAGTTTCCTTCAAACCCAGCATTTTTATCAGATCCTCAGTATTCTTTCTATCCACTAGTTTTACTCCACACATTGATCTCACCATAGCTCTTTTGAAAATGTTTCATTTTCAAAAAAATTAGCCTTTTGAAAATGTTTCATGTCAGGGGCGTATTCAGAAATTTTTTCAGGGAGGGGTCATCAATTTTCGTCACTTTTTTCAAGCGTATTTTTACCGGCCGAGTTAATTTTAAGAAACTTAAGTGCCAAAAACGACTTTAGGGGGTCCGGGAGCATACTCCCCCGGAAAATTTTTGAAAATTTGCACACTGCAATGGCCATTTTAATAGGGATGTGCCGAGTATTAAGGACGTGATGACCTTTTTTTTTTGCTCTTCACCTGATTTTGAGTTCATATCTTGACGTCGAAGAAAGGCTACTCGGACTCGGCCGAGTAATGTCGTGAATACTCGTTACTCGGCGAGTCTGAGTAATTTTCCTTGAGGCACATCTCTGCATTTTAGTACTTTTTTGAACAATTTTTAAGGAAAGTTTGTCCTATTTTTGGCCCCTGACTTTAAGTGCTTCACCAATGATGCATTGCGTTCGCACTGTTTTGATTATGTATGACGTCATTTGAGGCTCAATGGGGAACCCCCCCCCGTGGCTACTAATTCCGACTGCTGGGCACTTCTAGCGTTGGCGGAGTGCTGTAACCTACATGACTTAAACACAGATATGATTCCGAGTCCATTTAAAGTAAACCATGACTCAAAAAGTTGCATTCCCAGCTTCCCTGCTTAACTTTCAGCATTAAAGGCACGGTGAAAGAACAGGCCAGCCAGTTTAGAGAACAGGCCAGCCAGTGCTGATGAGAAAGACATTTATTGAAGTTTTCCATATCTTGGAGTGGTAAATAAATTACCTGCAACTCCTATGCAAACCCGTTATTGCGCTTTGATCGTTTCCTCGTTATAGAAAATTGTATTGTTCAATGTGATTTAACAGAGACCTTGGTGCTTGGGACAAAAGCAGGCAGGCAGCCATAGATCATTTCAATCAACATCGACCTTCTATGCATTCTACTACCGCACAATTGGTGGAAAAAGATTTGAAACTGTGATTGTTTTAAATTGTTTTAATAGAAAATGTTTTAAAATCCTTAATTTAATATTGTATTTGATCCCACCACTCCTACGTTTTCGTCGATAATCTCGAGATTATGCTTAGTTCGTGATTAGCTCTGTAACTGTTGATTGCTAGCCATTATTAGACGTTTACAATTGTGTTTCTATTGGTTGCAATTTTGTTTTTGTATTAGCTCATTAGGCGTAGTTTCTCTGGTGACAAACTTTTTTAAAGTGACGGTAATTTGATTATGTCTGTTTGTTTAGCATGCCAGTAAACTCCCAGTACAGTTGAAGAATTATTTACAGCGTTGTGTGAGGTTTACTGAATGCTTGATTTCCCAACTAAGTCAAACTTTTTGTAGTCTTATTAATTTGTAACTTGGTTTGTCTTAGTGCTTGCTGGTTCGTGTGTTGAGTGCTCAGTGCTCATATCCGCGATTTACGGTAGTTTCTGGTCAGCACGGACTTGGGAAAACAACTAGGCTTACTTTCAGTTGAAATAGTAGCACTACACTGTGCTGAGTTGGGTAGTGGATACTCTACCTAACCTGTTATCCCAGCGACAAATCGACTTTACGTTACTTGGCTTTCCATTTTGTTACTGTATTCGGTCCAACTTTGCTTGTGCTTGTTGGCTTGTCACAAATTGTTACTGAATAGAGAAGCAAAGTTTTGAAACTAACATTTCAAACAAAGTTAAAACCAAGTGTTCTTTCGAAATTTTGTTGTTAATTTAATCATTTTGTTCGATTTTGCTTGAACCTAATATTAGCTCCTTGTGTTACAATCCTTATAGAAGAGTTTTTATGAGCTTGATCGTTGTTTATGAAACACTTTGCAACTTTTTTGTTCAAATAAATATCTTTAATTCGTTTCAGCTGTGAAAAGGGACTTAAATGTGGAAGATCGATAACATACATTAGATTATCTAGAAGTAACTCAAGTGATAGGCCTACTTTGGGAAAGGCATTTAACGGACTCCCCTTATAGAGTGGTAAACAGCAAGTGGCCGCCTACTGGTCGAATTTGGTCTAGCCTTTGGTCACCATCTCGTGGCAGAGGCATAAAAATGCTGCCGTTTTATATAATAGGCCTACGCCTAAAATAGGGTTACCATATTTTCACTGCGCCAAAGAAGAACAGGTTCTTTGAAGGCGCGAGCCGCAGTAATTGAAAGAGTTTCCACGTAAAAGGTCATCAAGTGAAGAGCACAAAAAGGTCATCACGTCTGCAGATGTCCATTTTCCCACCCAAAAGCAAGTGTAAAGCAAAAGAGATCATCAAGTCCGCAGATGTCCTTTTTTTCCGCTTAAAATCATGTGAAGAGCAAAATAATGGCCGTGATTTGCCCAGCCCTGAGCTAAAACTTCCCAAAATTTTCGTGTTTCTCCAACAAATAAGAATTAGATATGTTTTCACCGTTCAAAATGACGAAAAGGGGAATATTTGGGCCTTTTATAATGCCCTTGGAGGATAAATTATTTTTCATTAAAAAAGAGGGCATGTCCTCCAAAAAGAGGACGTATGGTAATTGGTAACCCTACCTAAAATTGACACAAATAAGATAAGAAAGACAATAATAGATATTTCTATGCAGTCCTGATTAAAAAAATCATTGAATAAAGGCAAAAGAAAAGCTCTGCAGCTAAATTTGAAAATACAGATCCGTAAAATCAAAAATGCCTGCACAAAAACCTACTAAAATTCTCACTAAAGATGGTTTCTGAATCCTGATTCAGTGACGGTCTTGGTAACTCCAATCAGCTGATCACAATAATGACCAGTCTGTGGTTTGCTGTGGTTGTGCAGTAGTATTAAGAGCTTCTGGCCGTCGAAAAGGAAGTAAGGTTAAGCCTATTTCCTTTAAAGCGCCGTAAAATTCCCTAATAATAATAATACCTGTCGTCGAAGTAGAAACAGAACTGGTTGAGCTTAATCAGACTATGGGTTTCACAGTTTTGGCTCGTTGACTGCTCTGCAATAGAGAGGTGGAATTGTTTTGAAAATAACTAAACTTCTGAACTGGTAGTCTAGATTTAGTCTACTTCAGTTAGCTAGTCTGTTGATGTAATATTATACAGTTATAGTCCAGACCTGATGACACTTATGGTAATAATCTTTCTAGTGCACCAAGCATGCTAGCCTGTGACTGCACAGCACAGAGCAGCAGACTGGCAGACCAGCAGTAGCCTACTGGTACAGGGTAGGTGTGTAGATTGGGAAAAAGGGATGGTCGGCTGTCAGTAGACCAGTCGATAGATGGTTCTCTTTGCATAAAAATGTCAATAGATAAAAATTATAAAAAAACTAATTACATGATACTGACTAAGGAAAAAATTAATCACTTGTTTGATATAAAAATAGGAACCACACTTATTGATCAGAAATTTCATACTAAATACCAGTACTTAGGTGTGATACTTGATAATCAGTTACATTGGTAGGAGCATGTAAAGCATTTAACTAGGAAGTTAGCTAGAGGTTCGTGGGCTATCTTCAAACTAAAAAAGTATGTGGACACCAAAACTCTGATGTTAGTGTATTATAGCTTAATTTATTCCCAGCTACAATACTGCATCACCAGCTGGGGTAGTGCTCCGAAAGCTGTACTGAAGCCAATAAAAGTAATTCAAAATCGAGTTGTAAGAATGATAACTGGAAGTCATTTTCGAACACATTCATCGCCACTGTACAGTACCATCAATTGAATATTTTAAAATTGGAAGATATTTACTAATTCAAATTATCTAAGCTGATTTATAATAATTTGAGTGATCCAAATTTTGGTCAAAAAAACTCTTTAGTTAATTTGAAGCAAATGCATCATCATTGTACAAGACACTCTGAAATGTCAAATTTTTTCATTCCTAAAGTTCGTACAAATTTAGGAAAAACTACTATTTCATTTGCTGGGCAGCTGGGCCAAGAATGTGGACTGCGGTACCCAAAGAACTAAAAACACTAACAAGATATAAGTTTAAAAAATTGTATCATCATCATTTAGTTCATCAATAGTCGAGCTCTTGACATGAACAATAATTGTACTGGACCTAATTTAATACGGTAATATTGATTTGACAGTATTTTTGTAGTGTGACATATGATGTCTCAATTCTAGAATTTTTTTTTTCTGTGCATGTCTGTATGTTTTTCGTTTAAGTGTTGCCTTTAAAAATGGTTGTTTTGTTTACTTGTCAGCTGACTTAATGATTATATAGTCTTTTTTGCTGTCAAATAAACTGAACTGGTAGGTACAAAACATTACCTATAGTCTCCTCGTCTAAAATTCAGGCTAACCAATAGCCATTTCTCAACGCAAGACTAAGTCCAATACCGGTGGCGGTAGTGTGCAGGTACCAGTATAATTTCAGAATTGTTGCTGATTGGCTATTACTTTGTCCATATGTACAATTTTAGTGGGCTTTAGGCCCACTGTTCTTGGTTCTAGTTCTGAGTTTGTGCATCATAATAGATTTCTTGATGTCATAATGATTTTTTAACTGGTCTATGATATCAAAAAATTGATTATGATGCAGAGACTAGACTAGCATGACCAAGAATTGTGGGCCAAAAGTCTACTAAACTGTAAAATTGGACATGTGGACAGGGTACTGCGTACTGGTACTGGGTATATGTCATACAGGTAAATACAATAATTGGGTAATGTCTAGTATCAGCCCCCAGATTCAGTTAGGGTTAGGTTTGGTTAGGATTAGGTTCGGTTAGGGTTAAATTTAGTCTGGTTGGGGTTCGGTTCAGTTACAACCCTAACCGAACTTAATCCTAACCAAACCTAACTGTAACCAAACCTGGGGGCTGAGACTAGACGTTACCCCATACTTTACCAATATTTTGTGGGTACCAGCTTTGCACCAGTTAACTCAAACTCAGAGACTTACATAGTTTATTCTAGTCCATTATTAGCCAGTAAGCTGTTAGGCCTATTGCTCAATTGTGCTGTGCGTGCTTTTCACTCTGTCACTGTTGCCTTTAACGTGAAAAATTTGAGAAAATTAGAAATTTTGTGCAACATTTTTTGTTTTTGTGTTTTTAGGCCTGCCAACTATAATGGTGAATTTTGGCTGAATTTGTATAAAAGTGTGCAACAGTTTGGGCAAAATACAAAAATCTCTGGAATATCGTAGATTAGAGTTCGACGTTATTTTGATGTTTAAAATTTACTATAATCTTTCTGATTTACAATTTGATGATTATTTTATTCCCTCCAAAAGAAGGCATAATTTGCGCTCCCATAAGTTTGTCATTCAATCCAAATTTTATACCAGTTGTGATCAATTTCGTAATTTCTTCTTTGATCGTATTGTTGGAATTTGGAATAGCCTTTCTCATGACTTAGTATCTGCCACCAGTCTTCAACAATTTAAAAGGCGTTTGACAAAATTTGATCTGCACACTATATGTGGTCTTATTTATTAATTTCTCTTGTGTTTTTGAGTTTAATTTACTTCATATATTAGCCAATCTTTTGTTAGTTTATGTGTATATTTTTTTCGCATGTTATTGTGCATTGGTGTGATGCCAAGCACCATTGTGTATTTGTTCAAATAACAAAAAGCTTTCTGCTTTGAAAACTCAACTTTAGGAGTTTGAGGTAAAAATTGGATCAAACTTTCTTACGCATCCTAATTTCTTGGGCAAATATATTAAAAACTGTTATTGTGCAAATTCACGCATGTTAAAACTTAAAGGGAACGGTGGTGGTGGTAGCTCTATTTTCAATTCAGTTGACCAACTTAAATTGGTTTTGTTCTATTTCTTGTTGTGTGTTTATGCTGGTAGTTTAATTTGAAGTTTTGATTTGTTTATGACAAAATGACAGTATTGGAATATCATAGTTTATAAGTAGGTCTGTAGCCTATTTGGTTTATCAAGTTATTAGCGAAATCTTAATTTTAGATTGTGTATTATACTAAGGTTGCTTATAAAAAAGTACATCAAAGAAATATATACTGTTGGTTTTATTGATTGTTGATGATGTAACCGAATGTCTAAAATATAACTTGTAATTGAAAAAGTGCAATGGCTCCCTTCATAAGAATACGAGCAATTAAATTTGATCATTCCAATGCCTCTGCCATCGATAATTCTGATTATTGTGTAGCGGTTAACATCAAGGAAGGTCTTGTCGAAAATGGATCAGGTATTTATGCATGATTTGAAAACAGTCGATTGGTGTAGTATGTACTTAGAGGCGTCGCTATTGATGTGGGAGATCTTTAGTTTGAATCCTGGGCCAGTCAAGTTGGACACGGTGTCATTGACACCTTTTCACCACTGCAAATATTGCAATGTATCTTTTGGAGTTCTAAGCTGCAAAGATGAACCTTGCAGCTCATTATTATACATGATTTGGTGTAATACTGCAAGTATAATGGAGATTTGATATGATCTTTTTTAATGCATGTTATACATAGAAATTTCTTTCATGTATATAATATGATGTGTATATTGTATTTACCTATGTAGAGCATAAAAATAGCATAAAGTTGTGGAAGTTTGGTTATATACAACTGCAGCTTTGTGTTTTAAGACACCATTAACATTTACCAAACTTTAAGACACTATTCTGTGTGTTTCTGTGTTACTAAACTTATATATAAATAAGCCTACTAGTGTAGTACCAGTACATAAACCAGTTTTCATTTGAAATTTTGAAATTTGATATGGGCAGTGTGTACTGTGTAGAGCACTGGCCCGGTTTCCCTAACCAAATGGCTGCTGCACCGGCAGCTTGGTTTCTTTCTCTAGTGACGTCGCTGTCACCTGGTGTCCAATTTTTCCGTGCTGCAGCAGACTGCTTATTTGTTTCTAGAAAAGGCTGCCGGTGCTCTACACACTTCCTTTGATAATACCTCCTGATACTTTTTAAACAATTTGAATTATTTTATCTATAAACCTGAGCACCAATGCTTCGAATTCTGACTAAAATCATTTGATTTGATTTATTTATTGTATTTTTTGATTTGATTTATTTACTGTATTTAGTGCATCAAATGATGCGATGTAAATAACTCAACGTCATAGACGGTACACAAGGAGATAGAGGAAATTACCATTATGGTATTCTAAGTTCTCTACCACCTACATCAAAAAATACCTAGAGAAAAAAATAAAAAGAAAAAAAAAGAAAAAAGAAAAAATGCATAAATAAATAATTAAACAAATATACATATTATGATCTACACATTATAATTGCACTCTATGTTATACAAAAAACTATAATTAACACAAAACACACTACCGGTATTGAGGTATTGACACTAATATAACACAACAGTACTATATATAATACCTGAGTGTGTATGTGATGTCTCAACTGTGGCACATGTCAGCAATGATCAAAGTTGTAACAAGGCAACTATTATACATAATCAGCAATTGTTGGTTAAATCCTGTTTTAACTTCCTTTTGAACACTTGTAGGGATAAATCTGCCAGTTTTAAGTGCGATCAGCGATTCTTCGGCAGAGACATTTGGGCGAAAAATGCATTGTAGCGCATTTTTCAATTATTTTTCTATTCATTCATTCATTTGAATAAAAAAACTGGCGCAAACAAAAAATATCTTGCATAAATCTAAAACCTTCGTTTGTTTATAATACACCAAATAATTATTGCCAAGTCCTTCGAATTATGCCATTAGATAAACATACAAATAAGTCTTTGCTTATCGGTTACTTTGACCTTGATTAGCTACACATTAGTTTTTCTTGCTTAAGTTTCCGTAAATATCATCAATTGGTACGATCGCTTATCACTTGTCGTAATTAAGAAATTAGAAAAAGTGAAAACATTCAATAGCACGTTGTAAATATAGTATAAAATTTTTGTAAAAATGTTGTTAATAAAATCTTTTTAAAATAGTAGAAAGATGATTGTAAAAAGTGCATTGCAACACATTTTGTGCCCAAATGACTTGGCGCCCAAATGACTTCGCACCCAAATGTCCTCGCGCCCAAATGTTTCGTGCCCAAATGCCGGGTTTCGTTTAAGTGAGCAGGGATTTCTTGCCAAACTTTTGATCCAATAAATGTCAGTGATTGTTTGCCTTTTTCAGTTCTTTTATGTGGGAGAAAGTAATTGTTTCTTGAGAAAAATCTGGTTTTGTGATGGTGTAGTTGTTTGATGGTTGTTATCTGTGAGTGTTTAGTGGTTTCTATGTTAAATTTTTTATTGTAGTGAAACATATTTTTTGCTATTTCAAGTTTGAAAATATCATTTAGTTTCAGAGTATTTAATCGTTTGTGGAGAGGTGCTGTATGAGCTTTGAAGAACTATTCGTTATGATTCTAACTATTCGCTTTTGAAGCTTTTCTAGTGTCTCCAGGGCGGTTTTTCATGCATGTCCTCAGGTAGAATGTCCCCAGTCTGGAGGTGTGAATATATCAAGCTATAGTATACCGCTTTTAATGTATCAATTCCTACATAGTTTCTCAAATTTAATAATGCCCAAGATCCACTTGAGAGCCTGTTACAAATGTATTGAATATAAATCTTCCAAGTTAGTTTTTCATCAAAGTTTACACCCAGATATTTAATTTGATCGACTTGTTCTAAAACATGTTTTCCTATTTCAATCTTAAGTTTGTAACTTATTGTAAGGGTTCTTTTTGAGATTAGGTCGTAATAACATAAATTTAGTTTTTGTTTAATTATGTGATTGTTTAGTTTCATTCACTGGTCGATCTTATCAATTTCACTGTTAATTTTTTTGTTTAGCTTTTTTTCACATACATCATACAGTGTTAATGCAGTAACATCAGCAAACAATTTTGTATCGAATTTTGAGGCTTTAGGCATGTCGTTTACATTGATTAGAAACAGCAATGGACCTGTGGTCGAACCTTGTGGCACACACCACAAATTACGTTGCACATTTTAACTTGGTATTCTTTATCGCAGTATACGGAAACCTATCGGAGAGGTAGCTTTCGAGGAGCTGTGAAACCCCGTATCCCATATTTCTCAAGTTTTTGCAAAAGAATCTGATGACTAACTGTATCAAAAGCTTTTTTTAAAACTTAAAAATATGACATATGTAGTTTTTAGTTCATCTAGATTTTCCACAATATTGCCGTTTACTTCTCTTACTTAATCATCAATTCGGTCAAGAAAAGGAAACTATGTATATTAATGCAAAACAACATGATTAAAAAATGAATGAAACTTTACTATGCAACAATTATCTGCCCAAGTAAAAAATGTGACTAAATAAGAAAATTTTGTGCACGTTGATATAAATGTTACTATGGCATCAGTTCGATGATCTTAAATACCAGTACGTACAATATAATTATGTAAATTATAATCCCAATGGTACTGTTGTTTCAGGTGTACAAGGTGTTCTGGTACAAAAGAAAAAAACAATTTATTTAGAATGGGATAATTCATTTGATTCCCATCTTAAAGACGGTAGAGTGATACAGGTTTGCATTACCCCTTTTTGTGTTTGATGTATTTTCCAAGTTTTGCCCATTGCTGTTACCTGAACATTTTGGTGTTGCTCGCAATTTTGTTCTAGTTTAGTATACAATTGCGGAAATTGGTATTCACAGCTTTCCTGCTTTACGCTCAGCATTAAAGGGACAGTGTAAAGAAGAAGCCGTTAAGTTTACTTGTTGTGCCGGTGGGAAAGGCACTTAGTGAGATTTCCCCATCTTAAAGTGGTAGACAGGTTGTCGGCAACGTCTAAGTGAGCTCAATTCATCGCTTTCTCGTGAATCGTGATAAGAGAATAAACATGCAACTAAATACAAGAAATAACATCTAATAGCCTCTCTCCGCAATCATGTATTTCAGTAACTTAAAGCAGTGATTACCTATTTTAAGTCCGTTAATATCGATATTCGATATGCATCTAGTTCAAGTTGTTGTAAGTATAGTATTCCTTGTTTTTTTATCCGACAAAGTTTCGTCTTTGTAGGTAAAGTTTTTGAAAGTGTTGATTTGTTTCTGATGTAAGTTGTTTAGAATAATGCTGCCACGTGGCTGTCAAGAAAAACACATAAGCGCTTCGGCCATCATAACGTAGCTTGTGTCAACAAAGCAATTCACTTTTTGTGTATCCACAATGTTTGTCTGATCAAGAAAAAGTTCATCTTCGTTTGGCTTATTTTTAGTCGCTGATTTGCGAAGTATTTTTTTGAAGGTCTAATCACAGTTTTCCCAGTCACTAAAAATTAATTGACTGCTTCCATCTTCTTCAATCCATCTTATTCAATCGTTGTAATGCTTTTTTTGAAATGTGTTATTATTAATCATCTGAATTATTTTGTGTTAGAGCAAAGCTTATGGTGTGATTGTTGCCATGTTTTTGCAGATGATTTTGATGAAGAAGCCTTCAGAACAAGTATGTGAGTGCCATATCGGCATTCAAATTCTCGCTGATAAATGTGTGAATCAGAGTATGGGAGGAAATGGAACCGATGTGTGGGTAAGGACCCATGTTTAAACTAGTGTTTGATTGCGTGAAGAAAAATTTTGGTTTCGTAATAAATTTTTACAAGCGTCGAAAATATCTTTATTATACTCGCGATATTACATCGCCGAAACGTGTTACGAATGACGGGGTCCAACTTTGCGGCTTAACAACACCTGGTCGACACAGCTCTGAAGAAATGTCGCAGCGGTGGCGAGGTACTGGCGACGATGTGTCCAGTTTGACCTGGCCAGAAACTAAATGTCAGATCTACCGCGCCGATAGCAATGCCTTGAGCCACTTCGCTAACCGGACAGTTTTTACCAGCGTTTGCGGTCATTTAAAGTTAACACTATGCAATTTTCTGATGCTTCCAGTTAGCTTAGACTTAAACGTCTGAGTCTGACCCTATACTTTGATTTATTGTTTTTGTTGCAAAAACAAAGTGTTTTTTTATTTTTTTAGTTGGATTTGAAGCCCCAAGGAAGATTATTGATGGCGGTTAAAATGTTTGTTGAACAAGAAGGTATCTTTTCATAGCTTTCTCAAAAATGAACAATTTTAAGTAAATTAGAACGTTGCAAAATTACGGTAATAGTTTTCAGTTTAATATTGTAGTTGAAAATCTTACAGTTTTTAATAAAAATATGATAGCTAGTAATCATTTTACGAACGTTTTGATAAAAACTTGTACTATTATCAGTGTAAAACTATGGAAGCACTGATGATGGTTTAAGGTTTTACTGAAACGTTTGTAAAATGATTGCAAATATACTGGCAATAATTTTTTTATTAAAATTGAGTTCTAAAACCCATCTTAATGCTCTTAGTCCTGCAGTCTTTTTTTCAGGATTGCTTGTCGTTTTAGCTAAATGGCAAATTTACAGCAGTTCTACGGATTTTCAGCAATGCTTGTATTTGCTAGTTTCCCATGTAGCTGACTGTAGATAAAATCCCAAAACTGTGATTTAGTCGTTACCTGCATGCTCATTACCTGTTCAAGTGCTAAGCTTATGAATACAGTGCTTGACGAATTTTGATTGTTCTTTTTCACCGAATGCAATTGAACCTACCCTTGTTGTTCGTAATTTTTCAACAGATTTGGATCGAGCTAACAGTAAAGTTGATGATGAATTACCGAATCGGACTATTGGACCTCGACGCGGTGCGATTAAGAAAGCCAAAGTACATCTTGTGAAAGGTCATGAATTAACTGCTCGCTTTTTCAAGCAGCCCACTTTCTGTTCTGTGTGCAAAGACTTCTTATGGGGCATAAATAAGCAAGGATACCAGTGCAAAGGTGAGCATTGTTCTTTCTTATTTGGGCTGATTGTTTTGGAATTGTTTAGCGGCGTTGCTCTTCTGCAGTAATAGGCCTGTTGGCATTGATTTTGGCTCTTTGACGTTTAGCGTTACTGATTCTCCAAGCTGTGTAAAAATATGTATTGTTTCTTGCCACCTGGCAGTGATACCTTTTACATGCCTAATGGTTCTCTGCGCCAGAACGGTCGTATATTTTATTGGTAAACTACGTTTGCACTGTTCAGCTTGAATTGCGAAATTTTTACGCTTGAACGAAGTTTAAGTTTTTGCAAAGCTAATTACACCGCTCGTCAAAACAAGTTATGCCTTCGGAATGCAATGAATATGGGACAAAAATAGCTGAAGGAGGAAACATAAAGCCGCAGGAAGTCTAGAAACTGGACGTTTCGACATCATAGAAATAGCTTTTGTACTGACGTACTTGCACTGCTGATGATGACAGCTGAATCTATGTTGTCAAAACGTCCAGTTTTAGAAATTACTGTGCCTTTATTTTCCTCATTAAGTTATGACTGAAACTTAAAATTGGCTGGTGTTTCGCTATCAAAATTGAAAGGTTCATACAGTGCTTAACTGGTCTTGAGGCAATTATATGTTAGTGAGTATATACGCTGAGAAAATGTTCGCTGGTACGTGTGAGGTTTTTGGACAAAGCGCATTTTTGGATAATTAAATTTAAAAAAGCAATTTCATTTCTTCGAAATTGTGGTATGTGCAATGCATCTTTTTAAAGAGATGATAACTTGGTGTTGGTCGTAATCCGATTTTTAGGTTTTTCCGATCTGATTCCGATGTCTATCACTTGACTTCTGTCAAGTTTTTATAATTGGCATTCAGTTGAATAATGCCCGTGCACTATATCATCACGCTACTTTGATTTTTGTGGCTAATTTGCGTTGCTTTTATGGCTGCTTGACCAAATTCGAACTGCAAGAATTCTGAGCTCTTCACAAATAATTATAGCTTGGCCTTATTGATTTCTACCGTTTACCAAGTTTGTCGAGGCCAAGTATAGGAATTTAGACCCAAAATTATTTTAAACGCTTGATAATTTTGTTGATATGATTGCTCTGTTTGTCTTTCCGATACTGTTACGATTGTCCAGGGTATGCTGAGGCCCCAAGTGTAACAGCGCCATAACCTTGCTCGCTTTGGTTTCAAATTGCTGTGAAAAAGCTTTCCGTATTTTGAATGGACTGACTCTAGGTGAGTGTCTTTAAACACAGATCGCTTTTGTGGACTTCAGAGCATAGGAAAGCACTGCTACTGCTGTAAAATTGCACCTATCTATCGGTGTTTACAACCGCTGGTTCGCTGAACATTCGCTTCTCTTTATTGCATGGTGTACCTTGGTTTCATTCATAATCAAATTCACATGCTGTTCCAACAATTCTTGACTTCATTGAATGTAGCAGTGTGGAAGAAGTTGCGTGATAGTAATAGGTGCAACCGTTCGTTTTATCATAACATACCTGTATGTCAGTTACATTTATGTGTTAGAAAAGCTACATTGGGTTTTTCGTGTCTACCTTTAATAGTTTTTGGTATACAAGGAAGGAAATTGTGTGAGCTTGAAAAAAAATTAAAATAACTTTTTTTTAATTTTTCAAGCTATTCTTGTTTTGGCTGACACTTCAATTTGTTCAAACTGATCTAATTTTGTTTCAACTGGCGCTGGTTGCAACCACGTTGTCAGTCACATGTAAAATCTTTTTTTATGCAGTAAACTGGTTAGCGATATGAGATTATTTTAGGTCTATACGAAGTGCACGCATCAAATACCTCTGTCGTCAATTCAACAAGCGTTTGAATGTAGAGGTTTTTGAATTTAAGTTCGGTTTAATTAAAAACAATTCGTGCCAGCAATTATTGCGTTTCCAATTGGGTAAAGTTGTATTTCCAAGTTTTTTAGAGCTTGTTGGATGTATTTTTAAGCACACTTATTGGTTATAGTGCTAAAAACATTTCTTTTGCTGCGGAAGGCCTTAAGTGCGATTCCCGACTCGGTCACTTTGGACACAGTGTTGCCAACGACTCGTTACCGCTGCAGCGTTTCTTTAGACTGTGTTGGCCAGGCGCTATGCCGCTGGGATGGGTCCCGCCAATCTCTGCATGCTTCAGTGTAATACCGCGAGCATTGTTTCATCAAATGCAAAAATAGAATTGTTAAATAAGCGCTGCTTGTTAAATTCGAGTTTTGTGATTTAAAAATGAAACCTCGGGCGTAGATAATTATCATTTAAACTGTTATGAAAATCATAATCGGGCAGGCAGTATGCTATGTTAAAGTAGTAATGTTTTTCATATCGGTTTATTTGTTTGTAAAAGCATCTGTTTGAGTGAAAACTTGAAATCATAGTTGTTGCTTTCTTTCTTACCCTGTGTAAATAAATCACCTTCTATTGAAGGGACTATTTTTAAATACTTGTGCGTATTTCCATGACAAAGTGTCATACAGGCTGATAGTTCCGCATGTGAGGTGCTAAATTTAGCCTAAAATTAGTACTTGGGCTTAAGCTGGCATTATGACGTCATGTCATGTGATAGTGATGCGTAGGTGCTTGCACTCGCCGTGGAAAAGTTGAAAGCTAACTTGGTAATTTCAAGCAAACTTTTTTTTTCATTTATCACTTTGATCTGCGCATTTACTTGAAAATGACATTTTACGTCGTTAATATTTAATGGTAACCACGTGATTGGTCCTATTACAATACTGTAAAATAGCAGGCTATTTTCAAATTCTATTCGACTGAAAATTCAACTGTAATTGACGGAGACTGTGAAGTGAGCTGGGACCCTTCCAGTCAGCAACCACCCGGTATATATGTTAAATGCGATCTGCTCCAGCCGTGAATCGAACCCATGGCGCAGGATCTGTAACCCGCGCGCGGTACCGCAAGACCATGTAGCTGACGTAAGATGTTCACCCTGTCCTCATGTCCAATTTTCGTGTGCGTTAGACCCTGGGTTCTTGGTGTCACTTTCTGCATCATAATCAGTTTTTGGTGTCATTATTAAAAAAAGTGGTTTAGCCGCTAAATAATGATTATGATGCAGAAAATAGAGCCATGGACCCCGGGCCTAAAGCTACGAAAAGTGGACATGCATACAGGGGAATTGTTTTCCAAACTGAGCATATTGTTTATGTTTTTGCTTATGCGGAAATAGAGTTGTTTCAAGCAAGTTAAAGTCACTCTGTGGCGTGCAGACTGGTTTCTTTAATTAGATTTACTAGATTCAGTTTCGCTTTACCATGTTTAGCATGGAGTCGTTCTTTGCTTGTGTTTAAATTTGTTTCCGACTTCAAGCCTTGGACTTCGCCCAATCGTAGGAAAGAGTTTAAATAAAATGATCTTAAAATAGAAATGATCTGAATCATTGGTTTCTCGTGACTGGTCTAAAATATAGAGCTTACCTATCTTTGATATGTTACAGTGCTTGTAGGGGTTGCTTTGATAAAAGCACTACCGTTATCACTTACTACCAAACTATTTCCTGTTTTTACTTTTTGTGTTTTCATCATCCTGTTTTTACATAATTGTATTCATCATCATCATCATCATCGTCCAGTTTTAATCCGGTTTTTCCTCGTGTCCGAAGGTGGCCGGATGCACCTCATTCCTTCAGCAATCGCTTCCACTCCCTCTCTCCATCTCGCGCGATCTGTAGCTTCCTCCACCCTCAACCCAATCTTCTTTATATTCTCCTCGACTTGTTTCTTCCATGTTTGCTTCGGCCGTCCTCGCTTTCGTGGTCCATTCACTTCAAACATCATTGCCTTCTTCAAAATGCTCTCATCATCCCTCCTAACCACATGTCCATACCATCTTACTCCATTCGCTTTAGCCATTTTATCTAAAGTTTCCTTCAGACCCAGCATTTTCATCAGCTCCTTTTCATCATCTCTTCATCATCATCAGCATTTTCATCTTCATCATCATCAGCATTTTCATCAGCAAAAAATTGTATTAATTCTTTTAAATGAAAGTAGTATGTTTGAATTGCTGCATCACCAAAGCGGTGATGTAGTTCTCGTCTGAAAGGAAATTCTTTGCTTTTACAAGGGTTTTTTCAGTATTCTTGGTATGGCAGCTATATTCTTTCCATTGACATCAAAATTTTTAATATTCGTGTTTTATCTAAGGTTCAAAATTATTGATTACTTCAAATATAATTGTTTATTAGTAATCGTTACAAAACACCGATACTTTTTTTTGCACCATTAGCTTCACACTTTCACAAGTATTCACCATTAGCAACATTTAGGCTATGAATGCGAAAATAGCTATCATAATATGCTGGTGCAGAAGTTCTCAACCAGTGCCACAGGGTTTGTGGGCCACGAGAAGAAAATGTATTAATGATAATTACCCACTTAAAACCAGCGAACGGCTGTAGCCACTATGAATAAATACATAGTGAAAATGTTACTGCTGAGCAGGGGACACTGATGTTGATGGTTTCTAGAAGAGGCCCACAAACCATAAAGGTTGAGAATCACGGAGGTAGCGAGACATGCTTGACATCCATGCCTTTTTCAGTGTGTCGAGCAACTCTCCACAAACGTTGCAAAGAACGAATCTTAGGTGTCTGCGTTGGAAATGACAACGACCTTAATCTCGTAAATAAAACTGCTGAGTTGGTGGTTTTTGTTTGAATTGGTTTAAGTGCTTCACAATTATGTTATTATTTGACACAAAAACAAATTAGGCTTGAGGCAAAATAACGTTTCTCCTATTTTTTGATCTGCCTAACTGCTTGTTTTGCATGCAACTGCTCCCTGTATTTAGGTCATGATTTGGTCAATTTTTGAATTCATGGAGTCTTAACTTCTGTATCTGTGCTACAATTAGACAAGATGTTTTAATGTGATAAAAATATTGTAGAAGCGCTGGTAAGAGTTTAACGCTTTTCCAAATTTGATTTACAAGTTTCAAAGTGCTAATGTCGGATCCACTGTTAGCAGACCCCATTCCTTGAATTGCACGAACGTATGAAGAGATGTTACGGTAGACTCTAAGGACTTACTGAATAAACGCTGTGAGAAAATAATTCATAACTAGTTTCGCGGTTTGACCGCTCTTCGGGTAGACTCAGGTTCGAACATAAGACCTTGTGGTTAAAAGTTAAGCTTTCTAACCACTCGTTAAGTTCCATGTTATTTCGCTGTCAATTAGACGGTTGCAGGTGTAAAGTCTGTGTAATGTTTATTTTGCATGTGCGGTGTTATCATTTATGCATGGTGTGTTTTTGCAGAATGTGCTATTACCATGCACAAGAAATGCTTGGGACTTGTGTTAACAACATGCAGTAAATCAGCACATAGGGCGTCTACAACCACGGTATGTATGTAGCTTCTGTTTACGGAATTTGTCGAGTGCCTCCAATATTCTAGGTGTTCAAATAATATATGTATTATTACGACACAAAACAATCTATATTTAGATGTTGAGCTTTATGACTCATAAAGACCGTCATGGTTGAATGATCTTGTATGTTTTTGCTTTTTATTTACGCTGTTTAGTCGAACAGTCGTCTTAAATCAAAGTTATTTATTTCGATCTTGTATTTGCTACATCTCAAGAATCAAATCAAAAAGATCAAATATTCATTACACTCGCGAAATCACACCGAATCGTGTTACTAGTGGCGGTGACCGTCTACGCGGCTTACCGCCAGTGCAACACATAAACGTCTAAGCGATGGTAAGCCGTTGGCGACACTGTTCCGATTTGAGTGGATACGTACCGCAAAGGTTAAATTGTTTATAAGGGATGCGTGATCCTGGCAAGCTCATTCGTTCTGGAAGATGAATGTATCTCACCTGAGGGCGGCTGATGAGGGCTAATAGCCGGAAACAGCGCTGTCGTGCTGTGCGGTACGATTACGGAATATTAAACCAAATATGCATTTCACCAGTTATTTTTTCCTACGCATGCGCAAAAAAACGATCGTTGTTGGAAAAAGCTGTGGTATTGGTGCCAATACAGTAGTTTTCAAAGCACGTATATTAAAGGAAAAGATGCCTTTTTTGTTGCGTAACGTTTAGAAAAGACAAAAGGTTTAAGGAAGTATTGAAACTGCTGCTTTTCCCGAGAAATACCTAAGCGCTGCTTGTGATCAGGAAACGTTACGACAGAATTTT
This sequence comes from Trididemnum miniatum, assembly GCA_964006365.1. Taxonomy (NCBI): domain Eukaryota; kingdom Metazoa; phylum Chordata; class Ascidiacea; order Aplousobranchia; family Didemnidae; genus Trididemnum; species Trididemnum miniatum. Next base: position 25,345,012 of record OZ023237.1, on the reverse strand, counting down.
CATTTATGTAGAACCAAACATACGCTTGATGGTGAAATCAAAATTTGTCATTCGTTCTGGCTTCTATTCCATGAAACGGTTTATGTTCCTCAACAGAATGTTATCTTTTTGGGTTTTTGTGTTCAAATATTTTTTCGCTGTGAAAAAATGTCTTTACATATTACTTGTAGCTATTGCGGTCACAGGCATCTGACGTTAAATTTCTAAGTTTGAAATGCTAGCCACCCGCACAAAAACTCACTAACATTCCAGACGGCCGAGTGGTGAGAGCGTATGCCTTTGGAGCTGTTGACAAAGATTTCATTCCGAGTCTGGTCAAACCAATAACTGTAAAATTGGTATTACAGCTTCCCTGCTTTACGCTCAGCGTTAGCGGGACAGTGTGGAGAACAAGCCTGCAAGTTTACTTGATGAGCTGTTGGGAAAGGTACTTAACGGTGTTTCTCCATCTTGATGTAGTACACAGGCGGCCGGTAACTTCTAAGCGAGCTCGTTATAGCGCTTTGATTGCTTTCTCGTGACAGGCGTATAAATGTGCAACTGAATTATACTAATCTTGCACTTAAAAACCTTATTTTTAGTCTGATAGATGGTGTGCTGCTGATGCAATAGTACAAAGCATCGTTTCCTATACAGCCAAAATCGTAGAGTTAATGATTCAATTATCGCCCAAATTTTAATATTGTGTTTTTCCATGTATACTTTGTAATTCCCGCAAGTAGCCAAGTAGAAAACCAAGCCGCAAAAAGAAGTTGGTGTTATGGCAACTCTTAAAGCGAGTCTAGATTCCTCGTAAAGCACCTATGTCGCTTTTTGCGGTTCCTCATATAAAAATGGTTAGGATCACGTAAGTATTTTTTGACATTTCTTGTTTATTTTTAGTATTTAAAAGAGCGTTTCAAGATCAACATGCCTCACCGATTCAAAGTGCATAACTACAAACGCTTCACGTTCTGTGATCATTGTGGTTCAATGCTGTATGGATTACTTAGGCAAGGAGTCAAGTGCGAAGGTATTATGAATTAAAAATATCATCTGTGTCAGAGGAAATAGGTATCCTAGAACCGCGAGCCTAATGCCCCGAAAATTGGACATGTGGGCAGGGTAAGCGCATGTTATTATCGTAGGATTAGACCAGTGGTTCGAACGCAGAAGCGCTGCAGCAGTGTCGAGCCATTGGCGACACTGTGTCAGTTTTGACCAGCCCCGGAATCGAACTCTGGACATTTCGCACCGATAGCGGTATAATACATTGCTCACTAGGTGTTGTGATAGTCTTAGTGTAGCTTTTCGTGAAGTGTTGTAAGTTTTGAGTTTGTTCTTGTGTTGGCAATTACTAGGTCTCTCCATATACTCGGTGCAATGTCTTTTCTACAGTAAAAATCACGTCAAATCTTACAGTAAAAATCGTGAAAGTTGGAATAAATCATTAAGTTAAAACTTCGCAAACATTTTCCTTTTGGAATGACGCTTGTTCAATAACGATATGTGCTTATGACGTCATAATTCGCGTTAAAGCATCGCTGCGATGCATTGGTGTTTAGTTGTCATACCTTTAATGAAGCAACTTCACCGGAAATTAGGTAGAAGCCAGTTGTTTCACAGCGGAAATGATCTGGTGTTGCTATCTTTGTTGTAATTAGACCGGAAAACAACGCTGCTATTGCTACTCTACTAGCGTCATAACTTATTTAACCTTTAATTTAGCGTTTAAACTTTCACCATATTCGAAGAAAGATGTAATTAAACTTCAAATACATCTTATTTTGACGTAGTTCTTACCTACAAATTTGTTCATTGTAGTGAAAAAATATCTCGTTAAGAAATTTACTAGCTTTCACAAATTGGTTTATTTTGATAGTTTTGTCATTGAAGGCGCCACAAATACGCTTGTTGTGCAAACGTTTCCATTCCGCTACGTTTGCACAACCGCTTCCAGGTTTGCTGAAATGTCACCGTACGTCATTACGTGGTTGTTGTGCCCACATCGCTCTGAGTCCTCAAATTGTTGTGTTAGAGTCGACATGAAATTTTGGGATTTTTGTGAGACAGAGGCAAAAACTTCCGACCAAATCTTACCATTACACTCGCAATGTTACGCCGAAGCGTGTTACAAGTTGCAGGTTCCATTCCCGCGGCTGACGCCTAAGTAACACCACTCCGAAAAAACATCGCAGCGGTGGCGAGCCGTCGGCGACTCTGTGTCCCATTTGACGGACAAGAGAGTCGAACCCCAGACCTCCAGCTATAATACTGCCTTAAGCAATTTAGCCAGCGGGCCAATAAAACTTACTTATTGAAATAAACAAAATTGTTTCTCTGTGGCAATTAGCGAACTAGTGCGTACCAACATCTACGGCTAATGTCTGTAAATGTTTCTGTCGAAGCTCCTTAATACTTTTGATCCATTTAGTAACATTTACACTTAACGGCTCGGCACGCTGCCACGTTTCTTCGAAACTGTGTTGCCCGGGCGTTATGCCGCGGAGATGGACCCCGCCACTCGTTACACACATCTGCGTAATACAGCGAGTGTGATAAAGAGTTAATTTTTTTATTATCGTTTTACAGAGCAATGCTGTTTTGTTTATATCAATCAACTTAGCACTGATAAAAACTTCAAGATCAAAACAGTGTTTTACTGAACTAACTTTTCAACCTTTGAGGTGCACTCTGGCTGTTTTACGTACGAAATGATGGTGCAACATTTCACCAAATCTTCATTGGTTGGTCACTATTGTGAATAGTTATCAACACATGCTGTTTGTTTGCGGAATCGAAATAAAAATTTTTAAGCGATTTTTGTTTACTTTAGAATGTGGAGCGAATGCGCATCATAAGTGCTACAAAAAGATGGCCCACACTTGTGGGGTTAACCAGGCTTTGCTGGCGGCCGCGTTAGAAAAACTTGACAAATTGCCCACTGTAGAGGTAAGATGTTTCATGCGCGTTCTTATACCACATATGCTGAGTCGCTGACACTGTTGTTTTAACAGCCGGCTCCACAGCCCCCTTCATTTGGTGCCCAGGAATCCGGTATTTACGAAGACGTGAGCAGACTCGTTGTTCCTCCAAAGCCGCGACCAAATTCTTCCCCGGGACCAACCGGTAAGTTTGTCTTCTGATAATAATTTGATTAAATGAATTTGTTGAAAATAGGTCAACTTTAATGCCAATATCGTGATAGCGGCTGTCGAGTAGCGTAAATATCTGCATTCAGGGAAGTGTAGTCGAATTTACTGCAGCCTGATCTGGGCCATGTCGCTTACAAGTGATTTTGTACAGTTTGTGCCGAGTCAGCAACTATCTTTGTCTTCAGCATGAACGCAGTTAACTTGTTTTATTTTTGCAGCGATGAAGCGCTCACACATATTTACTTGTATTGACCTAATGAGACTCAAACTTCTCAAGGACGCCTTTTTTTGATGAATTAAGCGACAATGCTTGGTCACTTTTTTTATTTAAATGCACTGCCCGGCTAGCGAAGCGGAAGGTCTTGGGTTCGATTTCCGGGCCGGTCAAATCGGACACAACGTCTCCCGCCCCTGCGACGTTTCTCCGTTGCCCTGGTGGCTAAGCCGCGGAGATGGATCCCGCTACTCGTTACACGCTTTGGAATAATACCGCGACTGTGATGAAGATTTGATGTTATTTTTAGAATCAGAATACGAGCCTCTGTGGAATGCCACATCAACTCCGTTACACCAGTCTTCTAGAGAAGCACCCCCCTCTTATCCCGTTCCTGCCCCCCGCACTGAGTCCCAACGCCCCGTCCCTGTTCCTCGTAAAATAAGTTTATCACAATCAATATCCGAACCGAAATTCCGTGGCGAAAATTTCCGCTTTTTAAAAGTACTTGGCAAGGGCAGCTTCGGAAAGGTTTGTTTCATTGATTTTTTCATGCTGGTGTCACGAAATTCGGCAATTTTTTATCTTCTTATGACAGTAGCTACGATACACCTTGTCAGTTGGCACAACTCAACCATGCATCATCTTTAAGCAATTGCTTTGTTTAAGACATGCGTGTAATCGCATATATTTTTAGAAAATTGAATTCAAGATTTTGCACTTACGTCATGAATCCACGCAGTTATAAATTTATTCTTTCTACGGAGCTTTCTTGAAGTTTAAGACCGAACTAATCGTGTTTTAAGCTCAACTTCGCGATTTCAAAGCGAAATCTCCCCGTTACGCGTTGATGATATTATTAACAGTAACAATTCTATCGTGCCTGTATGTTTAGCAATGCTTTGGAGGCTGTGCTTTAAAAAATAATCAAACTTTCATTATACTCGCGTTATTACCCTGAAACGCTTAACGAGCGGCGGGATCCATCTCTGCGGCTTAGCGCCTGGGCAACACAGCTCCGCAGAAACGTCACAATGGTGCCGAGCCGTTGGCAAGACTCTGTCCGCTTTCACCAGCCCAAGAATCGAACCTCTGACCATCTGCACCGTGAGCGATATCTTTACCCATGACACCAACTGGCCGATTTCCTTAATCAGCCAAGCATATTCTGTCAAGTAGTATTTGTAATTTTTTGCGTAATAGCCTAATCAAGTTTTGCTATTTCTGATAATAGCAGCGTAGGATGAAACCTTTTCTGAGGGAGCTGCAGTAAGTGTGAGCGAGGATACTTGTCTGTAATCATGACCCTTCCATCGGCAATTCAATAGATATGGGATGAAAATAGCTGAAGGAGGAAAAATAAAACCACTGTGATTCTCAATGCTGCACGTTTCGACGACATAGATTCAGCTGTCATCATCAGCAGCAGCTGTCGTCCACAAACTATCTTCCAGTTTTGCACTGCCTTGCGTACACTGCTGATGATGACTGCTGAATCGCTGTTGTCGAAACGTTTTAAGAATTACTGCGAATTTATTTTTCCTCCTTATGATATTTGTGTTCTCTTTTAAGGTTGTACTCGCCGAATTAAAAGGTCACAATAAATTTTTCGCCATTAAAGCCTTGAAGAAAGATGTAGTTGTTGAGGACGACGATGTTGAATGCACGATGGTGGAGAAACGGGTTCTGGCGTTGTCGTGCCAACATCCCTATCTCACACATTTATTTTGCACTTACCAAACAAAGGTTAGTGTGTCGTTACAATCGCTTACTTTATTGGACTACAATAGCTTAAGACATTGGTTTTCAACCTTTCTAGTGAAGCACAACACATTGAAACATTGCCGAAACTCGAGGAACCCTTGTGTATTAATGTAGCTTGCTAATTTTTTGATCCCAGCTCTAAATTGTAAACCTGCGGAATCCCTGGACAGCACTGACGGAACACTGGTTGAACACCACTGGCTTAAGATAAAGCGTAGTCAAAAATTTGCAATTTTTTTTACTTATGTGCTATCGAACTCAGGGTTTTAAATTCATAAATGATTCATGATTTGTGGTAAAATTATTCATTTCATTTCTAAAACTGTGAATAGGCATTGTTTTCGGAAACAAGACGTCATTTCAATGATTAATCTGCTGATTGATAAACTGTTTGATCATTGAGTTTATTAGAATTCGATGTATGTGCTTCATGGTAGTACGCGAATATCACTTGTTGTACACTTGGCGATGTAGATGTAGGCCTGATGTATATCTTAATGCAGAATTTAACGTGTTATCCAATTAAGGTCTCTGAAATAGTAATCAAGCTCTTAGAATCTAGAAAAACAGTAGTATTAAAACCCTACTGGTGCATTTGTGGCCCCTACTCTCCGCTGGTTTATTGAGGCACTTAACCTTTTTCCTTGAAAAAAAACTCAGTCTTATTACATCAGTTGATGATATTTTTGTACTTTAGGAACATTTATTTTTTGTCATGGAATATTTAAACGGTGGTGATCTCATGTTTCACATCCAAGCCAGCGGCAGATTCACTGAACAGCGAGCCAAATTCTACGCAGCAGAGATTTCTCTCGGATTAAAGTTTTTGCATGATAAAGGTAAAAATAGATTATCTCCTTCATCTTTATCCTCCTGTCACGAGAAAGCGACGGAGACGCTATGCATAGGACGAATCCAGACTCGTTTAGAAGTTGTCTTTGTTTCCGAGTTTTCCGCTTGAGTTTTACTTCTGACTTCTTTAGTTTGCAGTTTGTTAGATTCCATCAAGCAGGGATGGGATAATTATCGTGAAGCAACTTATCCCAGGACGCAACAACGGGGCTTTGATGGGAGTTTAACCATCAACCCTGCGATCATGGTCGTCGTATAAACGACGTTTCGAACCTTCCGCCACGCTGCCGACAAAGTTATTATCAAAGACTTAGCTTTCTTTTGTATTCAGATTTCTCATAAGCAGTTTCCTTGTTGCTTGACATACGAACAAATGTGATTATGAAAACAAAATTTAATTACGAATAACCAGGTGGAGTAGTGGTAACGACATCGCTATCGGTGTCGAGGTCTTGGGTTTAATTCTCGGTCTAGTCAAATCGAACTCACTCTCAACTGCTCACCACCGCTGCGACCTTTTCGTGTGTTCCAGGTGCTGAGCCGCAGAGATGGGCCCGCCACTCGTTACACGCTTTGCGTAATACCGCGAGTATCATAAATTATGGGCGTACTTTCTTGCAGGCATTGTCTACAGGGATTTGAAATTAGACAATGTTCTTCTGGATGCTGATGGCCACACTAAGATCGCTGACTTCGGGATGTGTAGGGAAAACACCGGGGAGCTCAACAAAGCATCTACGTTTTGTGGAACACCGGACTACATTGCTCCAGAGGTATTGTTTTGAAATTGGCGGTTTCAGAGATACCAAATTGGGCTCGAACCCCCTCCAAGTTTGTCGTTGTACAATACATGCATTGCATATTATTAATGCATTAGTACTTTTAAACGCACTCGATAAACATTTTTTCAATTTCGAGCTCCCGGTCGAGCCAGCTCCCTTCTTTAATCTTCTTGGATTCGCCATTGATTGCCACTGACTTTTGTTGGAAGTTACAGCTGTTGACTTGCATTATTTTAGAAAAAGCGCATTGAATTAAGATTCATACTTTGTAAATCTGTTTTTCCTGGAATGCTGTGTTTCGGGTTATTTCACTTAGATTAAAATTTCTCTCAACTGTGTCCACATTCAATTTCAAAATAGACCAATTAAGCATCGCAGCAACTTTTGTAGTGGGCGTTTCGGTGATATCGGTCATCATCAGTTTCGGCAGGGCAGTATGGCTCCCCTAAGCATAAAAGTTAAACCCTCCCTAAGGAGTAGTGTAGTTAGGGAAGAGAAAACATTGTGCCATGCCCCCCCCCTTTTTTTTTTTGACTCTGCCTTTTAGTAAAAAAGAACAAATACCAGACTTTTGATGCCTTTTGTAGTTTATGCATTTCTTTTAATATTTCTTGCTATGCCTGTGCTCATAAGCATATTCCCTATAGGTTCTCGTTGTTTAGATTTTACAAGGCAAGAAATACAGCTTCGGTGTTGACTGGTGGTCATGCGGTGTGTTATTGTATGAGATGTTGATTGGTCAGTCCCCGTTCCATGGCGAGGAGGAGGAGGATTTATTCAATGCGATTCAATACAAAGAACCTGTCTACCCACGCTGGATGCCTAAGCATGCCATTGACTGTGTTACTAAAGTAAGTTCTTGTTGTCGTAACAAGATCAGTGTGTGTGTTTTAGCTCCTGATTTTAGCTTTTTTTCTATTAGCTGTGTAGTTCTTTACGGAAGCCGCTAAACTAGCTCCTTTCCCTATGTTACTCTTTATGATGTCGGTAAATGACAAACATTTGATCGGCCAGCGATGTGGAGATTTAGGTGTTCGCCCTCGGGAGTTTAGCCAATGTTATCTTGCTTTTATTGCAATAGAAGTTCAGTTAGGACATGATTTCTGTATAATTTTTTGCGCTCCCAAATGCTAAAAATATGTGTAAGATCAAACTCGAAGATATGTGGTCATGAATAGCATTTCAAAAGTTTTAGGTCTGAACTGAACTGGGTATCGAAGCCGAGTCTCTTAGATTTCGTAGAAGTTGTTTTCACTGCAAAGCACTGTTCCCTCTAAGATTTTGGCAAGTGAGAATTTGCCCAAATATAAATTTTAATAAAAAATCTGGCCAAAGATTTTAGCGGTTAAACAAAGTTTTAATCTAATTTTTGCTTTAAAGTTCAGTTTACAAAGTATAAAACTTTTGTTTTGCTCCGAAATATTAAACACTTTGATTCAAATTCGGTCAAAAAAACACCATACCAGTTGGCAAGCTTAAAGAAAAATTGAAAAATTTTGCGCGAAATTTCTCATTTTTCTTAAATTTCACGGTCAGCGACATGACCTAGCGGTACCGCGCGCAGGTGACAGATCCTACGTGACGGGTTCGATTCGCGATTGAAGCCGATCGCATTTGACATTTAAAACGGATGGCTGCTGACTCGAAAAGCGCAAGCTCTCTTCGCAGTCTCCCTCAATTACTGTTGATTTTTCAGGTTTAATATAATTTGAAAATAACCTCAGTTATTTATTAGAGGGAACAGTGCTGCAAAGCCACACGTCAAGTGCGGTTATCTCGCATTTTTTTTGTGTATTGCAAATGCTCCTGTAGAGCTCTATGTTGTTTGCACATTGCTGTAGGACTATGATATTATACGTTCTTTGATATATCGGTTAGTTGGCCCGATTGTTGAGCACCTGGCTGTCGGTGTGGGAAGTCTTGGGTTCGGTTCTCGGCCGGTCAAATCGGACACAGTGTCGCCCAATGACTCGTGACTGCTACGTTTCTTCATACCTGCGTTGCACGCGTGCTAAGACGCGGAGATAGACCCCGCCACTGGTTACAAGGTTTGGCGGAATACCTCAAGTATAATAAAAAGCAATTTTTTTTCTTTGGACTTTGGCATTTCTAAACGAATATTATTGAATTATGCAAATATTTCAAACTAATGTTGAACTTTATGACTAAATTCTCCCGGCTATTTGCAGAGGCAATAGTACTTGATTGACAATGTTTGCGTGACTATTTTAAGGTCTCCGTTCTGGTTCGTGTAGTTTTTGCTATAGTTGGCTTTGTAGCAAGTATTTTTATGTCCACATTACTTTTTACGACCTTATGTAAACGCCTCGTTCGTAAATAGACGAGAAGACACTTTCCATATCGTGAAGTTCACTGCTGTTTATATAATTACGCGATACGCCTTAAGTTTTCGCTCTGTCATGTATACATTTCATTTGCTTTCATCATCATTTATCTGAAATTTTTTGGATTTCAAAGTCTTGGAAACAATGTTTTGGTGGGATTCAAATCAAAAAATCAAATCTTCATTCTACTAGCGTGTTACTAGTGGCGGGGCCTCATTTCCGCGGCTTAGCGTCTGCACGACTAACTCCGCAGAAATGTCGCAGCAATGGTCGGCCTCTGGCGACACTGCGCCCGATTTGACCAGCCCAAGAATTGCACCCAATGACAACCCGCACCGATCGCGATTTCTGAACCACTACTCCAACCGGCCGTTTGTTTTGGCTGAATGCCAAGAGTTTGCCTCGCAAATTGCCTTCAACATTAAACAAAACTGTCTTTTAAACTTAATAGTCTTGCTTCTAGGTTTAAAAAACCGATTTTTCATATTTTTTAATTTTTAATTCAGCTTCTTCAAAAAGACGTTAGTAAGCGCTTGGGTGTGGTGAGTGACGTCAAAAAGCACAGTTTCTTTTCATCAATTGATTTTGTGCGATTGGAAAATCGTGAAATCGAGCCTCCGTTCAAACCCAAAGTAGTAAGTTGTGTATGAAAATAGTATGCGCTTATTTTCTCTGCACCCTGTTCAACTCCTATTTCTATTTAACAGCTCAGGTGGCCGAGAGGTAAGAGTGTTCGCCTCTGGAGCTGAACACTCTGGTTTGATTCCGAGTCTTGTCAAACCAATGCATTTAAAATTGCTGTTCACAACTTCCCTGCTTGACGCTCAACACGAAAGGCACAGCGTGGAGGACAACCCGGCAAGTTTACTTGTTGTGCCGTTGGGTATGGCACTTCGCGGGAAAACCCCATCTTGATGTGGTGTACAGATAGCCGGCAACTTCTGAGCGAGCTCGTTATAGCGCTTTGATCGCTTTCTCGTGATGGGAGGATAATAAAATGCAACTAATTACATAAAAATAATGGCTTGAAAACTCCTTGTCTGCGCAGAAATGCAGTTTGTCGTTGGTTCTGATGAGCTCTAGTTTTTACCCCTATACTCCGTTTAGAAACACTCAGTTCATATGTTGAAATGCTTTTCAATAAATATGGGACGAAAATAGCTTAATGAGGAAAATAAATACAGAAGTTTTTGAAACTAGACGTTTCGACAACATAGACTCAGCTGTCATCATCGGCAGTGCGAAGCAAGGTAGTGCAAATGAAAGTTTGGAGAATTCTTCCAGTTAAAAATGACTTTAAATCGTCCGTTTTTAAAAATTACTGAGGCTGGATCTTTTTGTGAATTACTTAGTTTGACAGATTGCAGGAATTGTTTGTACAGGATTCTGTTTTTCATTAAGGCGCAGTCTCAATGTTTTAGAAAAGTTTTTGGTTTGTTTTTTATTGCATCACATATGTTACATAATGACGAAACCATAAAACAAATATAAAATTCTTCATAACATTGAGACAGTCAGTGTGATCGCACTTCAGCTTCTTGTCAAGTATTTAATGTGGAAAGTTATAACATCGTAAACTAGAATTGTGACGTTAAAGGAAGTTGTTCATGACGTTATTGCCATTGTTTAGAGATCGGCAAGTGATTACAGCAATTTTGATCGAGAATTCTTGCAAGCCAAACCAAAACTAACTCTGGTACGTTGGATTTTATTGGCTCAGTTTTTCACCACGGTGAAATAATTTAATTTAGTTAATGCCACTTTGAATAGGTATAATAATTAATTGGTCTGGTACACGGTTTTTAGGTGGGGTGCCTAGAGACAAAATTTTTTAACTGGCGGCTTTAAGGTTTTAAAACCTACTGCCACTACTACTTTTCGTCACTTTCGACAGGTGTAAACAGTGATTTGTTGTTAAGCTTTGTGCTTGGACTTTTCCTTAAAATTGCTGTTGGAGAGATGTCATTTTTTTGTTACCTCTGTAATACGGGTAGATCAGGATTTCTGTTTAAGGAGGCAATTTACGTCATAATGCATGGACGTTAGATACCTCCATTCGCAGGCTCATTTACCCAAACAGCACGTAAAATCGTCTCGGTGCGTATCGTCCCTGGGTCTGTCTCTGATCAAGTTTGTGTAAATAGATATTTTTGTAATGCAGGGAGATAAAGAAGTTATTGAAAGTATCGACCAGACTTTATTCCGCGGATTTAGTTTTGTGGATCCGACAAGTAGAAAAGCACTCCGTTCCCCTGCGAAGCCATGATCAAGGATTGCATTTGCAGTGTGGTGAATTTGATCTGTGCGCGCCTTGCATGAAACATCAACTGCCGTAAAATGAATTTCTCTGGGAATTTTGTTGTGGCTCTCGCGAAGTTGTATCTTTAGTTTTTCATCATGGTGAAATGGGGGAGCACAGGTCTGCACATTGTTCCAACGGCTTGCCACCGTTGCGATGTTTCTTTGAAGCTGTGTTGCCCAGACGGTAAGCCGCGGAGATTAGCCCTGCGACGCGCTTCGTCGTAATACCACGCGCATGATGACGATTTTGATTTCAAATCTAGATTTTAGTTGAAAAAATTCACTTTTCCTGGGGATTCCTCATGTGTGCAGCAGAACAAAAATTTAAACTTGTGCTGATTATTTGATTATTTTCTTTGCATTTTGACACCGGTTTCGCTATTCTGTTCCGTTTTTAAGATGGATAAATTTCTCGGAATTTGTGACCTCAAACGTTTGTCATTGTAACTTCAGTCAGTTTTCGAAAATCATGAAACACCTCGCAGTGCACCTTTTGTTGATTTCATTGTGTTTTTGGTGCTTCCTCATCACTCCACTTAATTTTTTGTTCCGGCCTGATGTTTATTGTGGAGTAATAATGCTCTTATTATTCAGAATTTCGCTACAAGCTCTTATCAAAATTATTATGCAAAGTTCTTCAGGTTCGATGAAGTTTATTCTTGGTTTTATTATTTTGCTGGTGTTTTATTACGTAACGACTCGACAGGCTCAAAGCCATTGTGAGCTTGCTTTTGTATCTAGTGGTGTTTTGCTTTGAATTTCTGCTCCTGTTGGCAGAGCTATCTGCGGGGCCGTGTGCATTTTGGTCGCATAATTGGTTTCTCCAGAATGTTGTGTCCCAATGAAAGCTCCAGTAACTTCGTAATAATGATTTTGTACCAATTATGAAATTGCCTTTGCTTACAATGTTTTAATAACAATTTTTACTAAATAGCGTGCGTCTACAAGAGTAAATTAGAGATGAGCCCAAAAAAGTCGCACGAAACTTTGTTCCCGCCAGGTAGCAACGTGGGATATTTGCTAAAAGTTCTCTCTATCGCCATTTAGTGATACAAGCGATTGACGGGGGCACCTACAGTACATCCATTATTAAAAATGCATTTGGTAGATGGCGATAATGAAACGTAGCCTATGGCGCAAGTGCAGGCTGTTTAAATAATCAATTTGGCCTAGTTTCACACAAAATCTTTTTCAGTTTCGTTTATTACGAAAGGATTCTCTGCCAGCCAAACATTCGCAACAAAGACATGATCGGTTAGGAGAGTGATGCACTTAAAAAAACGAGCCACCTCGATAAATCTAAAAAAGGATCTACAGCTGGTGTCAAAATAAGTCGAAAAAGCGTGGGTCTGCCCAAAATATAGCTCTGGGGCCTTCCCAGATATAATTACTTACAGCAAACGACAGTTTGCGTTTGTGCTCAAGCAAGCAGTGACACCACTGCCACGATCACAAACTTCGAATCCTTCTCGGTAAAAACCTGGGATTAGGATCGGATTACACTCGGATATCTAGGTCGCTTGGTAGCCGGAAGAGTCAATCCGATCGGCTCTTGCCTAAGTCTAGATTTCAAAATATAGCATTTGTCCGGAGAAGATAATGAAAAAAGCTATCTAATCAATTCCTTTTTTTATTCCGAGTTCATGATATAACGCAGCCTAGAACTTGTGATTATTAAATAAGAGGGCAAGATTGCAGCTACAAACCACCACAAAACAACGCTACTATGTGTATTGATACAAATAAAGTGAGAAACCCACAAACATACGAAAACACAGTGACCAGCTCATAACCAGTGGTGCAAGCACAATGAAATATATGGTGGTTGGCTGCTAGAGAACTAACCTGAACTTGAAGTAGAAAACCTACATAACTATCTAGTCACTATTAATCAACAAATTTTCAAAAATTTAAAACATCTTCATTATACTCGCGGTATTACGTCGAAACGAGTGGCCGGATCAATCTCTGCGATTTAGCGCCTGGGCATTACAGGCTCCTAAGAAACGTCGCAACGATCGCGACACTGTTCCATATGACCAACCCGGGAATCGAACCTCAAACCTCCGCACTAATAACGATACGCTTAACAACTGAAATGAATTCACGCAAAATTTTGAAATCAGAGCTAATCATGTACGCTATTTCAGAATGAAAAGCTAAATAGATCGTTTTAGCGCAGGGGTTCTTAATCTTTTTTGTATTCTTTACCCCTTGCCGATTAAAAAAAAGCATAATTTACCCCCAGTGCAACACTTTTACCTTTTTAATAATGAAAATTTAAGTTTGTTTTAGTTTATTTTACTTCAAAAAAATTACCCCCTCGGTAGGCAAAATTTACCCATGGTTAAGAACCCCTGTTTCAGCGCATTCCCAGCGATGATAGTTTTTCAAGTGGTTCGACGCGTTCTAGAGGCCTATAATTTTTGACGTGCAGGCTATATACGGTCACTCATACCAAATTATGCGTCATCGACAACCAAGTTCCCAATCAAGTGAATTTTAAATGTGAATCAAAAAGTGGATAGTGTTGTGTAGCTATTAATCCAGCAAACAAAATAACCGTGGGTGAAATTGAGCCTGAATGGGAGAAAACTTGTGATGAATTTGACGTTAAAGCACAGCATTATTTCTCTAATGAATTGCAGGCAATTACTTCGATAACTTCATATTCCAATGAGAAGCTGAGCTCACAAATTCAATGCTAAACCTTTCAGCCATCAAACCAGTAGCACCTTCAAAGACTTAATTTTCGTACAAGAAAACTTTAGAAAATATAGACACCAGTTTACAATTTAAAAATAATTATCATAAAAAAAAATACTTTGGTCATTAATAGAAATAGAATTTTGTGACAAACCACAATATCTCGATCGCATTCGAAAAGTTTATACAAAAGAAAAGTTTCAAATTTCCAAATCATCTCCAAGCTCGTCTGGAACCTATTAACGAATTTGACATACTTGCTTTGCTCGAACTGTTTGGCTGCCGAGAGTTATTGGTTAGACGGCTCAAACGACCTAAAAACAATCAAATCTTCATTACACTCGCAGTATTACACCGAAGCGTGGAACCAGTGGCGTGATCCATCTCCTCGGCGCAGCGCCTGGGTAAATGGGTAGCATAGCTCCGAGGAAACACACAGCGGTGACGAGCCATTGGCAAAATTGTGTCCGATTTGAACGGTCTAGGAATGAAAACCCAGACCCCTCCCGAACCGATAGCGGTGTCTTGAAACCACTACACAACTTGCAATAAAGCTATAAAAATTACGCTTCAAGCCTAAATGCAAGAGAGGGCTTAACTGGTTTATAGCTTGAGACGCTATGAATAACGGCAGAGTATGTCGTGGTAAACAATAAACATATTATTTTGGAAATGATCACATTTTCTGAGATTTTTACAAAAATCAACTAGCACAACCTAAACCGGGGATGTCCATTGTCCAACCTTTTTTTTGAACGGGGCCGCAATGCAGACCAAAATATTGACTGGGCCGCAAAGCCACCAGTATCAAAATAAAACGTCTTGTTCCTGCTGAAAGTATGGGTGAAGACCAAAAAAAGGTCTTCACCGACTTAGACATGCAGTTTTCACTGAAATTATCGGTGAAGACCAAAAAAAGGTCTTCACCGACTCAGACGTCCAGTTTTCACTGTAAATGCAGACTCCAAAAAAAATTTTTAATGAGTTGATAGTGGGCCGCATCTACGCATTAAGTACTGAGTCAGGAGTGGGCCGCATCCACACATCAAGAGGCCCGCAGTTTGGACATCCCTGGCTTGGACCATCCAGGCTGAACTAGTTGATTTTAAGTTACTTCTATGTTTTCGATACTACATATGATCCCGGTTTCGAGTGAAACAAACTGTTAGGTACTTAAAATTTTATATTTTTAATGCATTTTATTTGAAAGTGGTACATTTACTGCTATATCGTTGTGATTCCGTCATAAAGAACTTTTGAAAAAGTTGATTTCTACCACTATTAATATACACAATTACACATTATTTAATTCTAAGTCGAAACTTGAATTACACCTCAAAGTACACAGAAATTTTACTACATACAAAACATAACTATGAACCACACCAAAAATTCAAGGTAAAACGATACATTTTCATTAGAGAAATACAACATGCAATCATTTAACACAACAAAAGATATATCATACTAGTGGAATGAAAAAAATGTTCGTTGTAGTCGCGATATCACGCCGAAGCGTATAACCAGTGACGAAGCTCATCTCCGCGGCTTAGCGCCACTGCAACACAGAAATGTCGCCAGTCGTTGCCGACAGTGCCCAACCTGATCGATCTAGGAATTGAACCAGCGACCTCCAGCGCTGATAGCGATGTGGTTAACCACAACGCCAACAAGTCGATGTATTCAGAAGTTTCAGTGAATACTTTAATCAATGGCTGACGGGAGACGAATGTATTCAAAAATAGTCTACAATGTTAAAAAAGTCACCAACTTTAGAATGTAAAATTAACCAGACTTACTTCCTGTGTCTTGAGGTATGAGGCTTTCCTCCATGTAGTGATTAATTTTGTCCAAATCTTCGGCGGAAAAGCGTTTTTTGTCGGGATTTGCAAGCGTGACTGGAAGGTGATTAAAACGAGTTCGCTTCGAGGACGGAATTCGGCAGCTGGGCGGGTAGGAGCCGTTGACGATGCCATCAGGAATTTTTTGTCCCAAAACTTTAAGACCTGAAATTGGCGAGTTTTTAATATTTGACACACACGCAGGTCGCAGCCACCATAGCTGAGCTCTGGGTTTCACCAGCAGGAGACACGCATTGCACAGCGTATTAAGCTCTTAATCTGAGCCTTACTTCATTCTTTAGAGGAGGTGCAAAATTAATTTTTTGCTGAAAGTGTTAAAAAATACAACGAATTCAAAATTGCGCGAAGAAATTTTAAATGCAGTTAGTTAACCAAAAATGAACGCCCACAGTTTACGGCGATGACGTACTAAGGTTTTACTTACGCATTGGAGCGAGCAGAACAACCGCAATGTTCGTCCACCAAATTCTCTTTCACCAATCCAAGGTCAAACGCTAACGCGCTTAACCTTTAATCAGTGAAAGCGAATCGAGCTGACGGCAATTGCACGCCCCAACGCGTAAATAAAACCTTAGCACGTCATCACCTTCAAATTTTAACGCCTATTTTTGTTAAAACAAATAAAATTTAAAATTTTTGCTCTCAGTATTAAATTTGTTGTATTTTCCACCACCTTTAGTAAAAATATAATCGTATTCTTCAGTTCCCCTTAAAAGGAATCAACAACTGCATGCATTTAGCCGCTAAATAACAGCGGTACAAATGCCCAGCATCGTTAACAAACAAAATATAAAGATAAACATATCATTATTAATAACACTGACCTCCGGAAAGTATGAAGATGTTATCAAAACCTCGTTCTACCATGGTGGTTGCTGCCACTGTAGCGATTCGTTCATCTTCGTCATAAAGGATTATTATTCGACCCGGACAATTTTTCTATCAAAAATCAAATCTTCATTATACTCGCTGTATGAAAATAATCATTATTCTCTCATAACAAAACCTATTGGATTACAGCTGCTAAGTGTTACACTAAAACCTTAACAAATGATCAGTGGGTTTATTCAACACATTCAGAAAACATATAACAGTCATACCTGAAACGCAAAAAACGAACGTGGGTAGACATATCGGGAATCAACTTTATAAAATTTTTTTGAAATTGCATCATAACTTTACGAACACCATGGGTAACATTACATTGCAACTGAATAGCTAACCCCAGAATTTCAACTTCAAGTTATTAAGTAAATATCTTCTCAGTTTGTAGGTATTAAGCGGAACACCGATAAGAAAAGAGTCTCCTACTCACGTATTCAAGAATTTCCTTTGTGTAATTGTTCATGGTTCTGGACAACATTGCGATAGGAAAGTTTTTGGCTGAAAATGAAAATGTTCATTATTTTACCTGCTGTAAAATTTTAATGAAAATTCCTGCGTCATAGATATGGTATTGACTCGACGAGTTAGTGAACTGAAGTGGCCAGCGCTATCTTCAACAGCATAGAGGAAAGTTATTGCTTTTCTTCATAAACAACTGATGTTATTTTAAGCATTGTAGAGTATGCTGTATTTAATTCTGCTTTGAGAGAGATTGCGAAAAGAGCTTGCACTCTTGGAGTCGGAAGCTATTAATAATAAGCGTCAAATGCGATTGGCTCCAGCCGTGAATCGAACCCGTTGCAACGGATCTCTAGCCCCAGAGCGGTACCGCAAAACATCGCGCTATTAGCTGTTAATTTTTTCAATTACATAAATATAAAATGAATGACATCAGCTGCGCGCTGAAAAACGATACCAACTTTCAAGTAAACGAACAGTGAAGCACCAGCTATGCATATGGCCGGTTCCACACACGAATCAACCCCTACGCATGATTTCTACACCTGGTGCCGCCAGGACTAGGCTGCCCCAAAAATTCATCGTACCTCCGGTAATGTGACAAGCTTTGTATTCATCGTTATCTCTCACATCGAGAAGGAGATAAGGGCATTCTTCATAAGGTTTTTCAAGATATGGTGTTCCATTGCGCTGTGATGACGGTTCACCACCTAGTAGGTCAATCTCACCTACACCGCGAATCACACTGAAACAAAATAAAAATTTAAAATCTTCATTACGCTGGCAGTATTACGCAGAAGCGTGTAACAAGTGACGAAACCCATCTCCGCGGCTTAGTAAACACAACTCCGAAAAAACATCGCAGCGATGGCGAGCCTATGGCGATACTGTATCCGATTTGACCGGCCCGGGAATTGAACCCCAGACTTCCCGCACCGATAGCGATGACTTAACAATTGCGCTAACTGACCGGTCAAATCTTTATTATACTCGCCATACTCGCAGTATTACGCCGAAGCATAGACAATAAATTAAGTCACACTGACACAACAAACCTGTATATTATAAAAATGTCTACATTTAACTAACGCAAAACCACCAGTTCTATACCAGAGTATAACAGCTATTAATTGCATGGCCCAGAAAAAATTCGAAAATTCGGTACACTACACATTTTTAACGAGGTAAAAACTATTGTTTCTTGAATTACCACGTGAGAAAAAGTTGGATACATATCAATGAAGTTATCAGCACGGCAAAACTGAAATGAAAACCATGGTTTGGTACCAACTATATTACAGCTGTCCAAGCGCAAAAGCAACTGTTTCTTAAAAAAATAGTTTACGTAAAATATCAAATATGGACTATTTTCGAGGCTTTGATTTTTACCTCTGTAACGAAGATCTGGGTGAGATCTGATTTAACTCTTCGACGGGGTCTTTGTGGCCGTCTGACGTCATTACCACGTCACGATTCGTACTTCCTCCATTACATGACGTAGTTCGAGGTGAAGCTGAAAAAGTTCAAACATAAATGAAGGAAAACTGTTGTAGTCAACAACGGTTGGTCGAACGCATAGAAGCCGTCCCAGAACTCGATGGCGAGATCTTAGCATCCCACCAGAGCATTTACCCTTTGTCGCAGAGGATCGAAATGCTTCAATTCGAGCAGCTGCCCCCGCGACCCCCCAAAGACAAGCGAGAGAGAAAAGTTAGTTATAAATGAAGGGACAATAGTAGCCACCCATACGACAAGCAACCAATTTGATAACTATAAACAGGCTGGAAAAATGTTATAAAGCCAACAGAACAATATACGAATTAGCATAGGGCCCTGCAGCTAAGTTACTGAAACTGAAAACATTATAAAAATTTAACTAACTCACCAAGATCCGCTACAGACGAGTCATCTTGCATTGAAATATTAGCTACTTGCAAAACCTAAAATAGTGCAGAACTGAATAAATTTATGACAGAAATTATTTTCAAATTCTGTCGAACAGAAAATTCAACAGATTGGGGACGACTGCGAAGTGAGCTTGCGCTTTTCGAGTCAGCAGCCACCTGGTATACATGTCAATTGCGATCGGCTCCAGCCGTGAATCGAACCCGTCACGTAGGATCGGTCAAACGTGTCCGGTACCGCTATGCCATGTCACAAAATGGTTTCTTGACCATAGGGTTGTTGTTTGTAAAAAGGATGTCAGAAAACGGCTCATCAAAACTTGCTGAGGCTTACCAAAATATTTCGAAGATAAAGATGTTTATTTGAACAGAAGTCGAGCACTTGAAAGAGGCCATCCAGTTTGAAGAAACCGTTTACACTTAAGTGCTTCTAATCCAACGTAGTTTCGTTTAAATTTTTGCGTTCTACTCTTTCTTCACACAATGATCGGCCAAAATAACCAGCACAACGTTCATCGCGGTTTACTCACAAAATTAATACCATCAGTAATTTAGTACTTATAAATTAACAAGAATTAAATCAAATCTTCATCATGCTCGCGATAATACACCGAGGGGAGCGAGTGGCGGGACCCATCTCCGCGGCATAGCACCGAGGAAACAGAGCCCCGATAAAACGTCAGAGCGGTGGCGACTCTGTGTCCGATTTGACCATCCTGGGAATCGAACCTCAGAGCCCCGCATCGGTAGCGATATGCTCACACTATAATCATTTTTGACGTAAGATGCATACTTCAGCAGACGAGCTAAAGTTATTGAAGTTTGTGCTAGAACGCTTAATTTCATGTTATCTGCGATCTTGCAAGCGGAATTACAGCTGTTACTTACTTATATCGAAAAAACTAAAGCAAAATTGTCGAGAACCAAGGCAAGAATTAATCACAACAACACGAGGGAATGCGATACAAAAACTGCGCTCAAAACCAAGATTTAATTATCGCAGGCTACCACTTGCAGATTTATTCTGCAGCATCCACAAGATAACAAATTTTGTCGTACGTTTTTGAGAAAAATTCTTTAAACTACACTCGTTATGGTACAATGATTTGAGTCTATGCCGTGTGACCTTCCCCAAAAGAACCGTGTTTGCTATTGCATTTCACAATGATAGGATAGAGAGAAAAGAGGTTGTCTGTGCGCGACAATAATGTAATATTTACTTACAAGTCTATATTTAGCATAGGTGTGTACTGGGCTATTAATACGCCCATTACTTCTTAACGTATGCTGATCTGCCATCACCCGCCCCGGCAGGCAGCGCAGTTGCTAATATCGTGGGAAATCTAGCGTGTGATTCTCGGGCGAGTCAAAATCTGACACAGTGTTGCCAAAGGCTGCGATGTTTTATTACAACTGTGTTGCCCAGGCGCAAAGTCGCGGAGATTGACCCCACTACTCGTTACACGCTTCGGTGTAATACCCCTGGGAGTATTTTTTTTTTTTTAACAAACTATAAAAAAAATTATTTTGCAAAATGTTAACGAAAAATTGCACAGAACACAACATGCCAAGCGTCGTTACCATCGGTTTTCTACATGATTACCAATACCTAAAATTCAAATCACTCAAAAACGTCGGATAGTTCAAGAGCGCTTGTTGGGCCTACACCCTGAAATCAAGTTGACAACAACCACAAATCAGACATTGTTGAGCTTAAAACTAAAACGAAAATCGCAAAGCGGATGAACTTTCAAACATACAAGTGTATTAGCGGTTGAAGAGCACTTCAGTCAGGCAATCTGTTACAACTTGGTCAGCTTTGGATGATCCGGTAAAATCAACCGACTAATCAGCGCTAATCATTCAAAAGTGAGCATTAAGGATCAAAAACACTTTAAAAAGACCTGGCGTAAGATTAAACCTTGCCATTGATACTAATAATGAGCGTCAATCATACTTATGAAATATATTAATCGTCGACATTGATACAGATTCAATGACCAAGGTGCTTGAAACATTGAAGTAGTCTCAATAATTCGATCTCGTCACAGTTAGTGAGCTCATAGACAGAGGCAACCGTTAGAGATATCAATTACACTTCTATTGTATTATAACTTGCTTACAAGAATCATAAAAGGGCAGCGCCATATTGTTTATGGAATCAAACAAAACCCATTATAAGCCAACATTTCACTAGAGCAAATCGGACAATGTCAACATTTTAAATCGAAAATTATACACAAACGGCGACGGAAAGCTCAAGAAAAGGCAAAATTTAAAAACAACACGCACGAAAAATAGAATTTTTGACCCGCTAGACTGGCCAACGCTAGCAGTTAGCGACCACTACCCAGTCAACATGTCAATTCTTCATAAAGCGACATGGCCTAGCGGTACAGCGTGCAGGTTGCACATTTGTACACGACGGGTTCGATTCACGGCTGGAGCCGATCGCATTTGAACTGTAAACTGGGTGGCTGCTGATTCGAAAATCGCAAGCTCATTTCGCAGTCTCCCTAAATCACTGTTGAATTTTCTAATATAATTTGAAAATAACTGAACAGTTAGTTCTAATTATTTATTCTTTTTCAAGATCATATTAATACAGCAACGATTATATTGATTATCAGTGTGAAAAAATGCGGACTTTTGCTCATGAGAAGTGGACATTACTGAGAATCATGCACCACATTTATAGCTTTATCTAGTTAACTTACCAGCTGCGCTAATGTAGTGGCTTTCATTCGTCTAAACAGCTCATTATTCTTGTATCGATAATCTACATAGGGGAAAAAGGTAAGTCATGTATCGATACATCAAAGTTCACCGTGGGGAACGAGCAGAGACCAAATCTCTTGAATGCATTTAAATAACACTACGACGTTTCTATTTTCTCAAATTATATCTATATTGAAAATGCTAAAGCATGTGATGAGTGACGGGCACATCTACGCTACTTAGCGCTTGGGCAACAGAGCTGCCAAGAAACGTCGTAACGATGACAAGCGGTTGGCGACACTGTGTTCGATTTCACCGGACAAGGAATCGAACCCCAGACCTACCGCGCCGATAGCAATGTCTCTAACCACTACGCCATAACTTTCTTTCTGCAACATACAACTTCACTCACCCTTGCGTTTCTTTTTCAGATCATAAAGATTTAAGATCACTTTGGGGGCATTTAAACTATCAGAACTCATAGCGTGAAGCTTAGTTATCAAACCTCGGTAACAATGAACAGAACTGCTTGAGCGAGCAAAATATCAACCTTACGAAATAGCTGCTAAGAATTACATAGGATTAGTACCTTGGTTCGTTAAACCAACAGTTATACAATGTTGGCATTTATACAATGCTCCTGCAACAGAGCTTAAATAAACTTTTATTCATTAAACTCCGAAAAACATAGTCAGCTAACTTTTGATATGTTTTAAAACGAGAAAGTATGTATCTACATTATGTCAAGTCGCTTAAAAGAGTTAATAACAATAGTTTTGATAAAGTCAAAACATTTCATACTTGTTTGAATCTCTTCTATCCGTTTCATGTATCTTGTCACACTTGATCCTGCAATTGAAAAAAAAAATTCATATTAAGTATATAACCGGCAAGTTAGCTCAGTTGGAAAGACAATGTCATAATTGCGGGAGGTCTGAGGTTCAAATCCTAGGCAACGTCACCAACGACTCGCATCCGCTGCGACGTTCCTTTGCAGCAGTGTTGCCGAAGCGCTAAGCCGTGGAGATGGAGCCTACCACACGACCAGATCCGGCATAATACTGCGAGCATAATGAAGATTTCATTAAGTGCAAGTCAAGCAAATGAATTCGTAGTGGTATGGATGCTACCGCGTTTCCAACCACAAATAAAAAAATCTTTCATGGCTAAATAAACATGCCGGTACCTGCCTCAAGTAAATGCCAATTTCAAAGGTTTAAAATATGCAGTTTGCCAAATTAAATCTCATTTTTGTTAATCTGGATCCAGAGCTGGAATTGCGTCAAGCTTTTGAGTTTGTCAGCGACATGACCTAGTGGCAAAGTGTACAAGGAACAGATCCTATGAGACGAGTTCGATTCACGACTGGAGCTGATCGCATTTGACACATATGGCTACTGACTTGAAGCGCGCAAGCTCACTTCGCAGTCTCCCTAAACTACTCAAGAGTTTTCTGCTCAGCTTAACAAAAAAAAAGATTCCTAGCTCCAACTGAGAGCGATAGAATTGTCTTTGGTACAGTTTGAAATTAAAACGTGCAACTGGATCTTGCTTGTGAAAATGGATATACAGCAAAACAAGGCATGTTGTAAAAAAAATGTCAGTATATAAAACAACTAATTATTTCCCTACTTGGGTTGCAGTTTGCAAAAACAAAAAAATGTTTTCAAAATTATGTCAGTTTTAAGACAAAAATAGTTTTTTTGCTTGATAAAAATACAAAGTTTTGGAACTTTTTTGTCCTATTTATCAAGCAAATTTAGCACAAAGGTGATGACAAAAAATAGATGCGAAACTAATAGGAACAGTAAAACTCAATGATTTTACATCAACAAGCAAGTAAAAGAAACATGCATGAGTCCCAACGAAATTATATTTTCTAACATATATCTTTCATTACAGCATATGATTCACTGCTTCGGATGTTCTTGTGCCTATGCGCCATGGGGCTTTTCTAAAATGATACTGCGCAATAAAAAATCTCATTAAATCATGCCGTCCGGTGAGTGTAGAGGTTAAAGACACAACTATTGGTGCCAGAGGTCTGGGATTCGATTGCTAGTCAAATCAGACACAATCGCCAACGACTTGCCACCAGTGCTAGGTTTCTTTGGAGCTGTGCTGCTCATGTTCTAGGTTGCAGTGATCAGGCCCGCCACTCACCACACGCTTCAATGTAGTACCAAAAGCATAATAAAGATTTGATTTTTTTTTATATATATATCACTTAACATAGCAACCAACAAGTCAAGTTTCTCACCTGTATCAACTCTAGCTTGAACATCATTATATCTACCAGTGGATGGAATTTTTCTTTGCAAAATCTAAAAATTCATCAATGATAATATAATATCAATAAAAAAAACAAATTGAATGCTTTACGCAATCAATGCTTTCTTCTACAATGATGCTACTCATAGTTCTGCAGCATCTACAAGTATTTTTTTACAAACATCCATCTTATCATCTCATTACAACTTTGCTACTCCTGTGGTGATCAAATTTAGCACAATTTTATGTCCATACTTTTTAATTCTGTTAATTGTTTAATAGGTCTGAAGAAGTCAAAGTGTGGTAAGCACAGTAAAAGCATTTAGCACAAGACAAAACTACACAAAATACTTTGATTAGGTTTAGAAAATAATCCAAAGAACTTTTTGACAGAAAAAATAATTACGAGGATATATTACTTACATTAAAATTTGTATGATATGATCAATTAGTTTATTGCATATCATCAAACCATTGGCTTGAATACTATAAAACCCACTTAAGAGTTTAACTTAATCACGCAAAATTACTATATAATCTTATTGGTAAACGCAGAAAATTTTTATAAGACAGTGTGTAGAGCATGGACAGGCTTTTTTTTGAAACTGCTCTTAGCATACATCACCCCAAAGTTCCATTAACTTCAGGTCTCCCACTATATCCATAATCTCCCTACCCCTAACTGTGATTTAATACCGTACCCCTAATTTTTATGTTTCAAGCTAGTGTACTGCTGTCTGCTGATGATGTCATACCAGTATGACACCAACATCATGTAAAGAAACATACAAGTAGTCTGAGGCAGCAGCGTTTTGATAATGGAAATCTTCCAGTGTTCTAGACACTACCACAGTAACAAGAAATAATCATGATATAGGGTGAAGTGAACAAACAGTCATCAATGTACAATAGATTATCTGCGATTTTTTTCATTTCATGTTCTTCTGAAAGTTAGGGTAAAGGGGCTAGGACAAAAGGCTAAACTTAAGCTTTAGTACCTTGATGTCAGAAGAATGTGAAACAAGAAAAGTTGTGGAAGGCCGATAATACACTTCTGGTCAATTGTTCACTACACCCCATGATATAAATAAACAGAACAAAAACTTTTGCTATAACAACATACCTTTGAGTCACCAATAGGCTTATTGGCATTGTGAGCCATTATAATTTGATATAAATCGAACAAATACTAGAATCTTGGATGATCAGATTAATTTGAATACTGCTTCCAATTAAACAATATCTTTTACCCTTTATTAAGCTATGAGCTAAACAGTTTCACCGTACTAGATGACAAGCAAACAAAAACACCATTGATCACAGTGAAAATTTAACAAAGGAACTACACCTACCACTACAGGATATTTCACAATGTTTAATTTAGTTCAATAAAAAATTCAACAACTGTAGTCCATCAATATATCAATCAACTAATTTATTGCAATGCAAGTTCAAGAGCACATATATACAGTATATATACACAGCATCAATAAGTCCGTATGTAATACGGTACTGTCAACCGAGGTGGCTTTGCACATCAAGCAAAACTTTGCACAAAAAAATAATTTGCTGTTATGGTTAAAAAAGACATTTTAAGAAGACTAAACTAAAAAAAACAGCAGTTACATCTCAGTGATACAAAACAATAAACGAACCAGTTACTATCATTCAAGTTTGTTCATAATTTGAACAATTTTGATTTTAATTGGTTCCTTAAAATTCAAGAATTTACGACACTGGCCTACTTTTAATTGCCAAGCATGATTTACAAAACCAAATTCCTCAAAAATTGCTTCAAAAGTCAAAAACAGCATCTTATTGAATTTCTGATTATTCAAAATGGTTTGTTTGAAGTGCTTAAAAAAATTGCTTTTTTTAGTCACCAGAGTGTTTTTTTACCAACAAATGGGACAACTTTGCACAATTTAAATTTTGATGAATACTGGGTACTATGTGGAAGATGATTGATACTACACTGCTACATTTACCAAAACTGATTAGTGCATCATTCACCAAAAAGAAAAACATTTTTGATTGAACTTCAGTTCTGATGTGGTTGCTTTTGTTATTTTAATTGCACGGTTCATGCCAATAGTAAAGAGCAAGGATTTAATGTTTATGGTGATAGCCTGAATAATATCATCGCTTTCCTTATGTTGATGTTTATTAATGTCTTAGTAAAGATGCTGTCAAAATCTTTTTCGAAAAGCTTTTTGGTAGACAGAATTTCAAAACAGATTTAAAAAGCACCAAAAACATCTTTTAAATTTAGGTAGTCTTGAAGAAAGACTGTTTTTGAACCAAACATTTTTGTCTCGCTCTCTTCAAGGTTCAACGTGAGAATAAATTGAGAAGGAAGAGGTGGTCTATAGCCTATATTATCATCAGCTTCATCAAAAAATCTGCAACAAAAAAGGAGAAATAGGAAAAGGGCTGTAATTGGTTGTTGAAAGACACTTGTGATTGGTTGAATATGGATGAATTTTAGAATTCAGCTATCAGAGAATTTGCAGCGAGTAAACAAATTCCTTTTGACGGCACAG
Organism: Trididemnum miniatum; assembly: GCA_964006365.1. NCBI lineage: Eukaryota > Metazoa > Chordata > Ascidiacea > Aplousobranchia > Didemnidae > Trididemnum > Trididemnum miniatum. The sequence goes on along the minus strand of OZ023237.1, from coordinate 25,318,272 downwards.
AATAGGTTTCAGCATTTTGATGAAAGTTGCCTTCAATGTACCCAAGTGGAAAAGTGTTCTAGCTTTGGCTAAAGGTGATTGATAATACACTGCTACATTTACCAAAACTGACCAGTGCATCATTCCCCCCCCAAAAAAGGCAGTGTCTATTTTGCCGTTAACGACATAATAACTTTTAGGTCTATTTTGTCGCAGCTACATAAACCCATGTCACACGAATATTACATCATATTTTATTCTACTGTCTTCACAAACCCGATTGTTAACTCCAGGTCACACGAATCCGAACCGAAGCCACCTAAGTGAAGCCGCGATGAGAATCGAACCCAAAACTAGTCTGCTAGAGCAGCGCTTCCCATTATACACTGCGCTTTATCCACTGAGCTGTCGAAAAGTCGTGGCAATTGAGCACAAAATGGCACTTAAAAACCCACGACTTACTCACTTACAGCAAAATTGACCTAAAAGCTATTTTGCCGTTAATGGCAAAATAAACACTACCAAAAAAAAAAAAAACATGTTCCATTGATTTTCAGTTCTGATGCATTTGCTTTTGTAATTGTTCTAGCTGTGTTGTAGGCAAAAGTGTTATAGCTCTGAGCTGTGTAGTAGGCTACATTTAACGAAGTTCTGACGAGGGCCACAATTAAAACTTAACCTGTTAACAGCGTAAGCAGGCTGCAGGTTTCTCACCAGCTCACTCCTGCCTAGACCAACAGCATACCAGTACCGGCAATACTCTGTCTAGACTACAGTGTACCAGTACTGAAAACCGTTACTGTACTGGTCTATACTACCATTAACAGATCAAACAATTAAAATCAAGCACTTTAGCAACTAGGCAGCTAGGCTATTGACCTGTTGACTTGTTCAGTGTTTCTGCGTTCAGAGCTGCACGATACTCTGATAATCCTACAGAAACTTTTACAGAAAACAATGGCTATTTGAGTGAGCTCATGTGGTACCTGGGTACCGTAGCCTACTGTACTTAAAGCATCTGTACTGCGTAGTCTAGGATTTTTAGCCATCCTGCAGGGCGTGTACCAGTCAGTTGGCAACAAAGTGGCTTCGCCAGCTTTTATTTCATTACCTAGCTTCTAACCAACCGATATCCATTTCTGACTGGTTGTTAGTCTGCATTTCATCTTCATTCATCAGCAAAAGTAGATTCTACTCTAACACCCCGCACCCTAATCCCGAATCCACCCCAGGATTCACTGATTGACTCACTGACTCCAGAGTCCTGACTTCTCCACAATTCATCGCATAAATTTTCAGTTGAAGCAGTCAAGGGTTTCCAAATTTTTCTACGAAAAGCATTTGTTGTTTTTGTGATTAAGCAAGGATGAAGCATGGATTACTACGCATGGATCAAGCAACTGCTGACACTGCCGGTGGGGGAGCAAGTCGAAAGTTTCGGGTGCGGAGAAACAGTGCTTTCAGCCGGACGATCTCTAAAAATAATGAGTGGTGACAAAAAACTGACCCTCCTTTTGGATCAAAGCAGACGTAAATCTCTACGTTAACACTGGTACTTGAATAAGACTGTTTCAGGGGAACAATTGACCCTTTGCCCCTCCCCTAAGGATGCTGCTTTTTTTCCTGATCTTCCCTGGGTATCGCAGAAACGACAATTTTATTTGTAGATGCAACCGCTTAGTTTTAAAAGCACAGAGTGACCTTTTTAAGATCTACGCCGGTAACCAGAAACTGAGGTCAGGGGGGGGTGGCGTTTTTTAACAAGAGGGGGCAAATTTTTTTCTACACCCCAAAATACAAATTTTGAAAACAGTGAACATCTATCTTTCTAAGTCCTTTAAAAGTACTAAGTCCTTTAAAAGTACTTTAAAAGTACTAAGTCCTTTTCTAAGTCCTTTAAAACTTTAAAAGTATGTAGGCTTTTCATGTCACTATTTAACTTCGTGCGCTTTTTGTGTCGCTTTTGCTGATGAGGAGATGCAAACTCGACGACCCCTGTTGCTATATCAACTGCTGCTGTTGCTGTAATGGTCCCGCATCTCTTCTCGGAACATTGTTCTTTCTGTTTTATGAAGCGTAATTTTTATTTAAATGTAAGACTAGAGCTGTCCAAAAAAATAAATGCTTGCAAAATTTGAATTATTTTGTTTTTCATGTAACTAAATTAATTACCGATTAAATTGGAAACAATGTCCGGTTAGCATAATGGTGACAACATCGCTTCCGGTGCGGAAGGTTTGGGGTTCGATTTTTGGGCCGGTCAAATCAAACACAGAGTCGCCAACGGCTCGTCACCTCTGCAATATTTCTTCGGAGTTAAAGCTGTGTCCCCCAAGCGCTAAACTGCGGAGATGGGCCCCGCAACTAGTTACATGCTTCGGCGTAATACGGCGAGTAGCCTATACCGAAGATTTGATTTTGATTTGCAACAAATGTATGGGAAAAGATAAAATGTTTTACGCTAAGAGATCACAATTGACCGCTAGTAGGCTGCCTTGATGATCGTACCTGGGGTGTTCGAACAATTACCTAACCAATCCATCTAATTTACCTCAGTATGACTCATATAGCTAATTGGCTGACTGATCTGCACCAGTAAACTCTTTCCTACTTTACAACAGTAAAAACGAACATTGAATTTCCTGGCCTGCTGAATGGGAAGTCATAACAACTTCGACACGTTGGGTCGAAGGATATAACGTCCTCCATCGCAAACAGTTGCAAAAGCAACTCCAGCCATAGGGTACCATAGAGTGGGACCGCTGTTTCGGGCTATTAGCCCTCATCAGCCGCACTAAGGTGAAGGTACACTCATTCTTTGGAATGCTTGACCTTGATCAGCCAAACGTCCCTACGGATTGGTAAACCCAAAAGAAATTTAACCTTTGTAGTAGGCCTACCGGTACCTAACTAGTTAGAATACCACGCCAGTTAAATTCCCCACGTGGCCAGGGCTGCACTGTTACATGTGGCCAGGGCTACTGTTATCTTGTTAGGTACCTACTACAAAGTTTCGTTAAAAATTTTTTTGGGTATACAAATCCGGAGGGGTTTTTGGCTAATCAAGGTCAAGCATTTCAAAGGATGAGTGTAGGCCTACCTTTACCTGAGTGCGGCTGATGATGGCTAATAGCCCGAAACAGCGCTGTTCCGCTCTATGGTACTCTTTCTTACTTTGTTAAATTAAATTGCTTTCAGCCAAGCCTACGTTAATTTTCTCTTGCATCCAAATACAAGTCTAAATTGTATTAAAGCCAAAATTACTAATCAAATCTAAAATCACTTCGTTGCAATTTGAATAATCCTATTAAAGTCGTAAAATATGCTGTCTATTTTATTTATTGACCAATTATTCTTAAATCAAACTTAGTCAAAGAGATTAATTTAAGCACTGTATAGAATATTACCTTCTACCAGGAGCGTATTTGGGGGGGGCCATCGTGCCATGCCCCCGCCCCCTCTTTCGACTTTGCCTTTTAGTAAAAAAGAACGAAATTAATTGTGCCAAGTGACTGACATAAGCCCAACTCTTTTGATGGTTTCTGTAGCTTATGGCCAGGGGCGAATCCAGGGAGCTATGATGAGGGGTATGCATCCTCCCACCAGCCATTTTCAAAAATGCTTTTGATGTAGTCTATACAGTTTTCCATAATTTCGAACCTCTTCGACAGCGATAAGTCTCACGTCTTTAGCAGGCATAATTGAAAATGTGCGAACAAAATGCATCATATTTGGCAAAGCGCTCAGAATTAGGGTCAAAAAATTCAAACAAAATTTGCGTGAGAATAATTTAAAATGCACTAAAACAGCCATTACAGCAGGTAAATGTTCCAAATTTTTCCGGGGAAGTATGGCCCCGGACCCCCAAGGGGCCTTTCTTGTTTCTCAATCAGCTTTAAAGTAGTTATGCCGAATAAAAAGATTTAAAAAATGTGGAAATTATGGCCCCTCTTTTAAAATTTTTCGCTACGGCACTGCTTCACCGATATTATCGGTACAAAACAGAACATCTGAAGAGGTGTAGACCTTTTTTTTGCTCTTTTTCGTAGAAAAACAGGACATCTGAGGATGTGTAGGCCTAAACCTTTTTTTTGCTTTCCAATCAGAGCAACCCTGACAATAGTAGTTGTTGAAGATATTGAACTCGATCCATTTAATAATCCGGCCCGGGAAGGACTTCGTCTTCCCACATATGGCTCGTTGACTAAAGAGGTTGCCCACCCCTGCAATAAGCCTTAGGCCTTAAGCACGCAATATCAAACATGCGCGAACAAAATGCATATTTGGCGAAGCACTCAGATTTAAGGACAAAAAATTTAAACAAAATTTGCGTGAAAATTGTTCAAAAAGTCGTCTAATTATAAGTTCAAAAACTTCGTCTAATTATAGGCCTAGGCCTGCATTTTCGAAAAGCCACGTTCAGCTAGTGATATAATTGAAAAGCCACGTTCAATTTTGGTGAGATTGATGACAACTAAATGCAGTAGTGGAGCATCTACACCTACTATCCACTGTTGTGATTTTGACAAAACAGGAGCACAGTCTATTCAAAATTTATGGATTTAAGACGTAAGGCACCCAACTCTGTTCGGGTTATAGGCCTTCGTTCTTACGTTATAGCAACGCCAAAACATATCGAGCCTACCCTAGCAAAAAAATTAGGTAGGCTGAGCCTACCCTCGAACCGGCCGTTAGCTCAGCTGCAAAGCGCACGCTATTGGTGCGGGAGATCTGGGGTTCGACTCCCGGGCCGGTCAAATCGACAGTGTCGCCAACGACTCGCCACCGTTGCGACGTTTCTTCGGAGCTGTGTAGCCTAGGCGCTAAGCCGCGGAGATAGGCCCCGCAACTCGTTACACGCTTCGGCGTAATACGGCGAGTATAATGAAGATTTGATTTTTTTTTTGAGCCTACCCTCGACGGCAGCACTGTCGACATACGCACTTTTACGCAGATTACAAAAATATCGCTTTACATTATTCAAAGAATCACGAAAAACGAAAATAAAATGTCACACCCAGGAATTTCAACAACTTTGACCACTTCATCTCTTTTGCAGACCTCTTAATTCGAATGAACAGCCGCTCAACCCAAGTGGAATTTTTGATCTCCAAGTAATGGCTCTATTTGGTTTCAGTAAGGCCCTCATTTCCAGCATATTGCAATGTTTGGGTCCAGTTCGATTCGATTTATTAAGTCACTGTAGCTTATTCCGAGCTTACAGCAGATTTCATCGGCACTATGTCGACCATTTGTGTATTTGTACAACTCCGACTGAAAAAACGTAGAAAATAATTAAACCAACATAGTGTATTTTAGGAACCATTAGGCGCCCTTTAAATCTTTTTTTTTTTTTAATTCATGGTGTGCCTGATGTACGGACCAGGTAGTGCTTTATACCTCATTGCCATTAAAACAGTTCTTTTTTTGGTGAGCTTCAAACGATAACTAGTTACTTTTCAAAAATCATATTTTCAATGTTTGCTTTTTTTACGTTGTCCAAAACCAAGACTTTCCACTGTTTGCAATTGATAGATTGCTGCTTTGCTTTTTCGTTTCAATTCTTCCACTTTTGTTTGCACGCGTAAGAATGCTAGGGTGTTAGTCCTGCGCCATTGTGCAGTATTCAAATAAATAAAAACCGTTGCATCTCATAGTCCGGTGCGTCTTATTTACGCATACAAAAAAACAACAACAACCAAAGCAATTTGTCTCCAGCGCGCATTAAGGTCCGCAACGATAACAGGCAAATTGTACCAACCTGAACTCTGTATTCTGGCTTCGTTTTAACAGGATACATGTTAATTCTTCGAATAAGTTTATGAATTAATCCAAATTGAATAAGTTTTCTGCAAAAAAGTATCTAGTGTAGGCTTATCAGTTATCACCTATACAGTTGCGCTGACATTGAGCAGTGAGTCCTACCGTCGAGCCGCCATTGACCAAACTGACTCACTGCTCGCCAAAAGGTGCTCTTCATAGACACAGAAGTGACCAATAAACACAAATTTATCCCCAACGATATTTAACTTTGAAAGAACAAAATAAAAACTCACAGTTCACGAAAAACGGACCCTTTAAAATTTAAATAGGAGAAATTTTCATGTAAGAGGTAAAATTAGTTGTCAAGAATATACAAAAGCTGGGCCTACTGCCTAGAGCAGTGGTTCCCAAACTGTGGGCCATGGCCCACTAGTGAGCCACGAAGACATTTTCAGTGGACCACAGAGCTATTCGGAATTGAACATATATATCATAATGTTTTTGTAATATTCATTTTACGCTTTGTATTATTAAAGATGATTGTTAACAATTTCTCGATTTTTTTTCACCACTAAGTGTTATCGATGCTAAGACCAGCCTGGTGTGCGATAAAAAAAATATTGTTGCGTAACAATAGGTTTTAACGCCTGCATGATGAGAGAGAGGTCCAAAAACGTGGTATTTTTTCAAATCGTTGTTCGCTAGTTGTGCGGTGTCTAGCGAAAAAGACTGAATATAAGTTTTCAAATCGCAACATGTAATGCAATAATAACTGCAAAAGTTCAATGGTTAACAAGGGCGTGCCCAAAAATTTGAAAGGGGGGGGGGGGGGGCAATTTAAAGCCAAGCCAGCAGGGCCGGATATAGTGAAAAGCAAAAAATCGTTATTACACCAGCAGATCTCCAATTTTCCTCCCAAAGACAAGTGACGAGCAAAAAAAGGTCATCACGCCATCGCATTGTACTTTATACCAATATCACCTTTACTTTGTACATTTGTCTGCGGGTGGTGGGGGGGGGCCAGCAGTCCCACTTTGGGTACGTCCCTAGTTAATAAAGGAAAGTATGATGATAGCTACATTAAATATGGGTTTACTTCGATAAATGATCATGGAGTTGAAAAGGGGCAGTGCGTAGTATGCTACCGCGCGAGCAATAAGTCATTGAAACCGAGTAAATTGAGTAATCACCAGGAAAAAAATCACCCTGAGTTAAAGGATAATCTAGCTGTACACATCAGCATCAACGACTTAATAAAGCTGAAAACTTTCAACGAACTGATTAGAAACTTACGAAAGCATCTTTCGTTATTAGCCAAGTAGTAGCCAAGCAGAAAAAAAGCTCATAATGTTGCTAAAACTGTAATCTAACCGTCTGCACTAGCCATGATAAGAATTGTGCTGGGTGATAACCATGAGAAAATCCTCCAAGCCATCTCTTTATCTAATAACACTCGTGAAGAGACGAACTGCAGCAATGTAATAGTTTAGAAAATTGCTAGTACCCATATACAAGCGTACCAACTATTTCGACCAACTGTCTTTTAATCAAAATTTGGGCCACGGATCAATAAAGTTTGGGAACCACTGGCCTAGAGCAAGGGTAAGAGGAACGTGCCAAATACTGTGGGCCACATCCAATGCATTATATTTGAAGTGGGCCAATTTAACTTGAATATTTTAAAATTGCGCATAAAAATACGTATAGGCCTGATTAGTAATTACCCAACAAATTTATCAAGCAATCGTACAAAAACATATTTTGCTGCAAAATCATAGACCATTAGGTTGTTTTCAGGTAACAAATACATACAGCAAGTAGCTAAACGGAAGACAGTTTTTGAGAAACTTAAAGGAACAAAGATATGATGCAAGCCAAAATAAAAATCAAAAAGGCCGCAGGTTCCCCCATCCCTGGTCTAGTCCAAACTTCTTACTGTTCGTTCACCCGCGAAGTGTTTTCTTGATGTCTCCAACAAAGATCACTGACTTTGACTCCCGGGGCAAGTCCGCAGTACAAGGTCATTACATCTTCTAACGTCGGCCGTTGGTGGCCTTTCCTTGCGACGTACGTAAGACATTCAGATCGCAGTTCACTTTCTACCATTAATCTGATAAATAATTACTGCAATTGATAAAATCTTTTTAACCAAAAGCATTTTTTAAGCCTTAAACAAACGAAAAACCTATAAGGTAAAAATTAAATAAAAAGATAACACTCACCCCAAAAAAGACCCAGAACTACATTATTCAGGATAAGCAAGAAATGAATTTGATCACATAAAAACAAAAATAAAGCTAAGACTACAGACGAATTCCCGAATTCGCTAAGCCATAAGCTACCTTACGCAGGTATCGCGCTTTATGCCGGTACAGCAGACTATGTTCCTCTTAACAAACCACCCAGGGCAGATCACAAACAATTGCCAAATCACTATACATCAAAATAACTCAAAACAAAATAGAACCCAAAGTTTATCATCATCAAAGAAATTAACAATACTAAGAGGTCAGTTGCGTAGCGATTAAAATATTGCTAACAGTACGGAAAGTAAGGGGTTCGAGTCGCGGGCCGGTAAAATAGAACGCAGTGTCGCCAACAGCTCACCACCGCAGCGATGCCTCTTCGGAGCTGTGTAGCGACAATAGGTCCCGGACTCGTCGCACGCTTCAGCGTAATATCGCGAGTACAATGAATATTTCACTTAACAATACTCGTTTCAGATTTGAAGCGTGCCACAAGTTTTGAAGATTTAAACTATTTCCCCATCTTACAACTCATGCAATAACTGCTGGGCAGCGAAGGCATCACTGGCAGAAATGATTTTATAATAATAATGAGAGTCGGAAGGTGTCAGCATCATTTGGGCAAGTTCTCTTACCTATTAAGATTAACGGTAGTGATATAGACGTTCGAATATTGAAAAATTGATATGAGACGTATATGACCATAAAACGCTAGATTTTGAATGCAAATGCGAGTCAACTCTGCACCAGCATCAGCGAGCATCGCTATCTTTTGCACGTGCCGAAATCCATCGATAAAAGGGAGAATCTACACACAAAAATAAACTTTTTCAAACCACATTGAACTGAAAATTCAACAGTAATTGACGGAGACTGCGAAGTGAGCTTGTGCTCTTCGAGTCATTAGCCATCCGGTATATATGTCAAACGCGATCGGCTTCAGCCGTGAATCGAACCAGTCACGTAGGATATGTCACCTGCGTGCGGTACCGCTAGACCATGTCGCTGACATAAAAAAAAAAGTATTACACAAACTCTAGCACTCTTCAAATGGTATCATATTTTACTCAAAATAAACGATTCTCTCACGTTTTCGAGTCTGGTAAACCGCATTACCAATAACAGGAGCCAATCAAGGGACTTGCCTGCATACGTCAAATCAAATTTTCGTTATACTCGCGGTGTTACGCCAAAGCGTATAACGAGGCAGCGGCTTAGCACCTGGACAACACAGCTACCAAGAAACGTCATACCGATGGCGAGCCATTGGCAAGTACGTCCAATTTGACCGGCCCAGGAATCGAACCACAACTTCCCGCGCCGATAGCGATGTCTTTTACCACAACGCCAACCAGTCAGTCATCTGCATAGTATTGCATACGTCACTTCCCATAAACGTTGTAGATGTTAGAACTGTAAATAGCAAATTAGTTTAGAAAATCTTCTTGCACCTAACTGTGTGAGCCTTCCAGGGCACCAAAATTCGACGTGGTATGTCCTCTAAATTTTACAGTTTTATTCTTTCAATAATCGCTTATTGCCGACTTGATTTCCGTCGGACGAAATCGTGCCTACGATAAATTACGGTGAAGTTTAACCGAAATTCTACCTGTTGTGTTGTCAAGTCCCAGTCTGTTAAATCCATATCTTCTTTTGAAATTGTTAGAATTGGAACATCGTGGTCATGTACAAGAGGTGGGTCTATGCTAGGAGGAAAAACTTTCAAATAAATTGTAGTTGCTTCTGTTACTGGAATAGTACAACTTCCCTCATCGTTTAAGGCTACAAACATCTTTTCTAACAAACCTAAAAAAAGCACGTATCTTATTAGAACGCACTGAAGTTTTTCCAATGCGGCCAAATGATCATGTCAAATCTAACCTTCACCTGCATGTATTCATTCAAAATGAACCGCAGTATGGTATCCGACATACGCCCTTTATTAGCACGGCAGCAAATTTACAATAAAAATCTGCTTAATTGGTGCTCTCAAAAATGGTCGATTCTTTTAAGCTCTTAGTTCACAAGTTTATTTATTTTGCTACTACACACAGCAAATACTACTACACATCTTACGAAAGTGTTTTCTTCATAATACCACTACTTGAGGATGGAGGATGCAGCACCCTTTGTTTGAAAAAACAACACCTTTCTGCGTGTTGGTACTCTTTTAAACTTTTCAAGACGAGACATTATAATGAGAAAATTTTATTGCTACAACAGTGTCAATCTACAGAATATAATACAATAAGTATGAGACAAAAATAGTTTTATGGAGAGAAAATAAGTTCACAGTCATTCTTAAAACTGGACATTGCAACAAAATAGATACAATTATCTATTCTGCAGTGTAGTGTTAGCAATGCAGTAGGAAACTGAAAGCATTACTGCTTGCAAACACTGCTGATGATGACAGCTGAATTTGTGTTGTCAAAACGTTCAGTTTAAGAATTCTTGTGGCTTTATCGTTCCTCCTCAAGTGTCAATCAAGCAAACCATTTGAATTTTCAGGTAGAGTTTTTACAGAATCTTGATAATTACTAACCTGGTATAGTTGATTGAGTGGCTTCTTTTGACACAAATGCACATTCTTTTTCCAGTTCGGTCATGTAGCTTGATAGCTTTCTAACAAGAGGAATACATGGAGAACTTTTATGAGCGCTGTCCAATAAAATCCCAAAATTGAAAACGTAAGCATTACGTGGATATTTTCCGTCAGTAATACATACTGGACAACCAATCACTTTCTTTCCAACTGCATTTCTATTCAAAGAGAGATTCAATTAGAACCAGCAGCTAAAAATGTTTTACATATCCCCACATTTTTTTCAAAAAATGGGGCCCATTGAATTAATCGAACAACGAAAATGACTAATTCTATAATCATAAAGAAAAAATATTCAGCGATCGGTAAAATGAAACTTCAATCTCAGGCTAAGGCAACCAGATTTTAAAACTCAGATAGCTTTCAACAACACTCAACAAAAAGCAAAACAAAAAACACAAAAACGCTTGAAAACAATTTCGTTTAACTATGACAAGCTGTCTTGCAAAAAGCAAAATACATAAACATACTTACACTGTAATCAGCTTTTGTTGGAGATCAGATTTTGGTATCACATATTTAATGACCGCTTCCAGCAAAGCACTCTCTTTTGTGATGCTATTGTCAGGATACTAAAAATAAAAAATTTTAACAACATATATTACAAAAAATTCTCAAAGTTGCAAAGAGCAGGTGCACTTATTTTTTTGGACATGGACCTAGTTTTACTCAAAAATCAGGACAAATATTTGCCACAGAAAGATGTAAACTATCACTAACTTAATCTGTATTCAGAAAAATTAAAAAAAAGACCTTGAGCAACACCAACAATAACTCCAGTAAAGACTAGTCTATCTTTATTCTAAACTGCTCAGATGGCCGAGCGACATAGAGAGTCTGTCTCTTAAGCTGTAGACTTGGGTTTGATTACGAGTCAAGTCAAACCAATGACTTTAAAAGTGGTATTCACAGCTTCCCTGCTTGACGCTCAGCATTAAAGAGACAAAGTGGAGAACAAGCCAGCAAGTTTACTTGTTGTGCCGTTGGAAAAGGCACTTAGTAAGATTCCCCCATCTTAAATTTCTAAAAAATTAAACATCACGACAAAAAAAAACAATAAACTTGTGTTACTTGATAAGTTATTCTTGGTCCTTGCTTGTGGTGGAATTCACTAAAAAAAATGCATTCAATTGGATGTTGTTTAACATATAATTTTGCATCAACAAACTCATCTTTAACTAAAGTACCGGTATTCATCTGCAACAGTATATACAACATTATTCTAATACAATATCACTTCACTTACTACCGTAGTCAATAGTCATGCTAATGGCGTTGCTGTATTGGTTGACGGTTGCCAGAACTTTCATCACATGGAACCTTCGCCACAGAAGTTTTGTCACACCATATTTTGACAAAGCCAACGCGACTATTTATCCTGAGTATGCTTTTAATTAATTTCAATGTTGCCACTTTGCCACCTAACACTGATTGAAGAGAACCCAAACTGAACCCTAGCTGAACCTATCAGTAACCCTAACCGAACATGGATGCATGCAATAGTGTGACAAAGGTTAAACTGCGTAATGATCAAACTTGACCCAAAAATATGATCGGGATGCAAAAGCAAACTTCCAGGATACATCGCAGGACTCGTCGATGTACACCGGTAGACTAGTGTGGCAAAAGTTCAGTGATGATTATGAAAGTTCCAAGTGACGAAAGTTCTGGCAACCTTGGTTGACTACCACAGTACCAGTACCAATACACTCGTTTTTCCTAATCTGCTGATGGTCACCAATAATGCTGTACTGAAAATATGGGTATATAAATTGCTGCTGTTTGCCACCCTGTATACCACAGCAAGTGACAGCATATATCGCTACCGTATCGGTATTGTTTTAGCCTATGAATCTCTTACATCTGAAATGATATACCGGTAGGATATCAGCAACAGTATGGCATAAAGCTAGGACCCTAATTTCTAGATGGTAGCAACTCTACTACTCTATTCTGCTACTCTACTACTCTATTCTACCATCTAAAAATGCTGAATTACCAGCATAATACTGCGAAGTTTCTCATTTTCACGTGATCTCAGTAGGCTAGATACAGATATGCAGGAGTGATTTCAATTGCAATCAAAGTAGCTGTGTTAACTGTACCGAAGCTGAGTTAATTATCATATAATTATGCTACAGCATTCTAATCCCTATGTATAATGTGAGTCTAATATAAACAAGTTTGCAATGCATTTTTGTTTGCGTATTTTCATTTTCTCTTTTATGTGAGAGTGAATTTCACTGTTACCGGTATATGTTTTCAACATTGTGTTTAAAGCTCTTGTGCATTATTATAGTCTACCAGCTTGATAATTGTAAGTTGCTGCCAAAGACGCGGCCAACTCAGATGATCGTAAGGTCTTTTTGTCGTTTCCGTCCTGCGCTCATTATCAGGTCTTTTGGTAGAATAAACTTGACTTTCTGAGTTTGACATAGTCCCTTTAACAATGCTATCCCTGGACCTCTCTACTTGACTACTGCAACCATTGATTCAATACAGGGTAGCCTAGTAGGCAACTGTCAGAAACCCACTGATAAACTTGATCTTTCTTGAGCTAAAACAAAAACAAGTCTCAATCACACAGCAAAACCATTGCTGCAATCTTTTTCTGACCTTACACTCCGCAGCTCTGTCTAGACTGGACTACGCTACACTCTGCTGCATCACACCGACTGAATCGTTTTAATGTTAAGATATTTCTGAATTGTTTTATGGTTACGTCATCATTAGTGTTCCCTCTAGGATTTTGACTAAAGCAAATTTGCCCAAATGATAAATTCATTAAAATTTTTGCCAAAGATCTCACTACTTTGAGGACCCCTTTTACAATTTTTTTGCATTCAATTTGCTTTTCCAAGACACAAGCTACAGTCCTGCATTATAATATTCACGTTTCTTGTTTAAGTTTTTCAGTTTTGCATTTTATAATATAAATTTCTGGTTCAAAATCAGTAAAATTCGCCCAAAAATTTCGCATTTTTCTCAAATTTCTCACTCTAGAGGGAACACTGGTCATCATGCAACAAGCGGTAAGTGGTGCAATACCATACCAAACTAAGGTAAAACCTTCCCAAAGACACTGTCTCAGTCACTGTGATCGCGCCTTCCCTGCAGTTTGCAGTTCGACTGCAATGCAGCAGATATCCGCCACTGCCAGTGGTTCACTCCATTACTCTGCAGCTCTGTCTAGATTAGACTACACTACACTGTACTGAATCACACCAAGATCACACCGACTGAATCGTTTCAATAATATTTCTGATTTGTTTTATCGTTAGGTCATCATGCAACATGCGGTAAGTGGTGCAATACCGCACCAAAATAAGGTAAAACCTTCTCAAAGGCACTGTCTCAGTCACTGTGATCGCGCCTTCCCTGCAGTTTGCAGTTCGACTGAATTGCAGCAGATATCCGACTGCCAGTGGTTCACTCCATTACCGATAAGCGGTTCTGCAATGATAAAAATTATAAATTTGGAGTCAGCATTGCCAAATTTCGAATAGGTCCCTAGGGTATATAGCCCAGACGCAGCATAGTCAAACGTATTCGTAGACAAGTCTTATCTCAAACATTTCTCACTCGTGCAAGCACGTAGGCCTACGATTTTCCACAAGACCAGGAAGTCAAACCGTTTAATTTTTCCGGTTCAGGTTTTATTTGGGTTTTACAGCGGTTTCTGCAGAAACGTGCTTATCATTACGTCACAGTGTATGCTTTGACCATTCATTTGTGTCTCGTTGTTTGCTGCGCAGTCGTTAGTTTCTAATCTAGTTGGTAAGGCAGTTGATAGGTTGTGTAGAGTTCGTTTGCTTAGTCGAGTGCAGCTACGCTGTAGCCTGAGTTGTTTACATCTCGTTGTTGTTGCAGCTGCGATTCAATAATCATTTTTCACTTAATACATGCTAAGCTGAAAAATGCGATGTTTCTTCATGATTATTGAATCGCTAGGCTAAGACTTGATTAAACTAGGATAATTAGTCATGGTGATCATCTCTTGTGCTTTTCCTGGGTGCGCATTCAAGACGGAAGACCTCCAAGTAGCCGTCGCTTGCACTGTTCTACAGAGTCACGTCTATGGCCACGCTGTATTGTTACCTCCTACTGCGGGCCAGATGGCTCCTGACCGCCGTTGCCTCACCCTCGATCGACCTAGCATCGACATTGGCGTCAGTCTAAAAGAGTGGAACGTATTTACTCGACGGTGGGAAGCTTTTCGACGAGGCTCAGGAATTTCCCATGAATCTGCATCCTCCCAGCTTTTCCAATGTGCCACCAAAATTTTGGGCGACAACCTGCTGCAGTCGGATGCTGAAATCGTGAGTAAACCTGTTCAAGAATTGTTGCTTGTCATGCAGCGTCTGGCCATAGACTTTCTATTATATAGACTGGAAACTTAGAATTATGCCTTTTTTCTCTCACGCTTCAGTTGTTCTGGGTCGACAGCGATGTCTGGACGATCTCGCACAAAAGCTATGCTGCTACAGCCTTCTGTGAGCGATTGCAAATGGGCAGTAGGAATTGTACATAAAATATTATCGCAAAATCCAAAATATGAAGCTCTATTCAAGAATTTTACGTTTAACAAACACAACACGCTTTATAAAAAAGTAGAAGTAATAACTTAAATAGCACGCAATATACCGGTAACGGTGTTATAAGTGTGTAATGCGTATGCATGCGGATTGTGAGTTACTCGTCGCTTCTTCGTAATTTTCTTGAAACGACAGCGTTTTTTTCAGGGGTATTGATCTCAACAGAATTATTTACTACTGCAATATGATATTACAATTTAAACCGCAAAATTCGGAAATTCAAGAATATATCGCTATTATTTGCTACTTTATTTTCATCAAAAGTTCTTTAAGCAATAAAGCAAACGTTTTTATTATAAGCCTCATTTTGCACGACAATGCAAACATAAAGCGTCTATTCGATTGCGTATGGTGTACAAAACTTTCAGCGCCAACTGAAAAGTTTAATTGCAACTGTAAAGAAAAGTTTTTATGCCTAAGTTGGGGTTGTCTTCTTGTCGATATTTTTGAAGCTTCAGTGACGCGGCCATCATACCTTCATTAGGTAGCCAACAACGAATGGTTTGTGACATAAGAACTACGACTGAGCTATATCAGTTTTGGTTATTAAACCTACGACATTGCTATTTCTATAGTAGTCATAATCATTGAAATACGATTAATTATCTCCGCTTAGGCTCTCGTTGTTGGCACAGCAGGTGGGATATTGCAGACTGGAGTATTTGGTTACGCTACAGCAACGATGAGAAAACTATTGGTTCAGTAATTATTTAATCTCCCCAAGCTTTGTTGTTGCATTTTTGGATATGATTTTCGCAATGGCTTGACAGAGATACTAAAGCAAGAAATGAATTATATTTTAAAGCTTGAGCATGACAGAAATTTTTCGCAAGTCTGAATTTGTTCTATACTCATAACGACAATGCTACCGCTGATTTTTTGTCCCTACAATAAAAAATAATAATAAAAAAAGTATCACCGTCCTCTTAGCTACAAAATTTATCTATACTGTAGATTCGTGATTGCAGAACCGGCGCCAAAGGGGGCCAGCCCCCCAATTAACAAGCTTATTCTTTTGAAGACAGCGGCTTTTGTGCTTAATTTTAAACTTTAGCCGCCCTAAGTCGACTGCTCTAGCGCCGGATCTGTGTGATAGCATTTGCAATCGCAGTGCTAAGCATATCGTATGAGTAAATTAGTTTACACAATATGTTGAAAATCTAACAGCTAGGTTTTATCTATTTGTTTATTTGCATACTTGCCCTCCTATCGCAAGAAAGCGTCAAGGCGCTATACCGTCCAAAATACGTCATGCGATCATGACCGTCCAAAATACGTCAATCCACTAGTACACCTAGTCCTATTCAATTTTCCTTTAGACCTATTTAAGAAGGAACAAAGTTGTCTCCATCTGTAGCAGTTTTTTCAACACTACGATAGAGTTTTATGAAATGCTTGATTTTAAAATTGTACAATCGTATTGGCAGTGACTTGATCTCCAGTCCCCACATTACTTCTAAAAGTTTGAACTTTTTCATAAAGAAATGAATGTACCGCACTTAAATTATACAGTTTGCCAAGGCTTATACTTTATGGAATTTTGTGACAAATGAAAAGGTTTGAAAAATCTCTTCGGATATGTGTCACCAAATATGCGAAAAAGACAAAAGTCGTCGTGACATTTTACACCACATAATTGAAACAGTTCACCACAACATGAAATATTTCAAGCAATTTTTTTAAAAAATTCCATACATGCTTAAACTCGCAAAAGAAATCGAAACCTTTTGTATTTACATCGCAGTTAAAGTTTTCTCAAAAAAACCCTACCAAGGGTATACAATAAATAAACTAAAGCAAATTTTCAATTTCAAACTAACGTTTCTGCAAAACTCTTAGAATTTTTAAACGTAAATATAACGTTGCCTTTACTTGAAAATATTTTGTTTTCGAATGAAACAGAAATTAACGTTATATTTTTTGATCAACTGAACAACATCGATCTTTTTACAGCGCTGACACACCTTTCCCACACACCAGTCATCACAAATACTAAATACTAACATTATCAGCTAAATTTTAATCGTTATTTTCGTACATTATGCAGTAAAACTTACTGCTTTATAGAGCTTTTTCAGCGCTAGCTAATTAAGTATACAGAATAGATCGAGCGTGCAAAAAAAAGGCTCCGTCCGAGAGCAAAGTTTATTTCTTCTATTATACACGCTTTTTTCTCTCGCGCTGAGTTTCCAGTCTATGTAATAGAAAGTCTATGGTCTGGCTGTTATCCCGGTTGCTATTAGTGTACTGCGATCTGAACTATTGGCTGTGCACCAAATGGGTGGTGAGCAGTTTCGTGCTTTTGCGGCCAAGGTGCGCGGGAAAGCCGGGACGTGTTCTTTTTCGACTGATTGTTCTCGCAGCTTAAACGTTGATCATACAGATCATATGATTCGTGACACCTTACTCAGCGGAATCGTTGACGAGGACATTCGGCGTGATCTTTTGGGGACAACAGATATCCCACCAGTCCCATTAACACTGTAATCGCCTTGGTGGAGAGCAAGGAAATAGCTCGTAACGCGGTACCTTCGACTGATATTGCGTCCGTGTCGACCTTTAAACGAAGTACCCGGGCACTGCTCAGGGCAGCTCTTTAGCTCCAGCATGTAACTTGCCTCCTACTTTCACGAATCATTCCACACAATCTCACTGCCCTCGGTGCAACCAGCAATTCAGCTTTTATACGGAGGGCTCCACTAGGTGGAATACTAAACCTTACTCCTTGTGCCTTAACTGCTATCGGGCTCGTCGACGCAAGAAACGCCGCAACGGCCATGTTGCAGGTCCCTCCCTTCAAGCTGTACAGCCATCTAACACAGTCACGCCCCACTTGGGTGTCGTCCACTCTGTCAACGCGTCAGCGCAGTAGTATGAACCCTCATCCCTGGAGGCAAAGAACTGTCAGAGCAACATTGCTTCTCATCAGGTCTTCCAAGAAGGAAAGTGGATCAGCTCGCCCATGCATAGGCACCCCGAAATATTAGTCAATATATTTATAGATGGGGCCACTTATAGTGGTGCACCTGCTAAGGTTGCCAGAAATGTTACAGCCATTGCTGACACTGGTGCTCAAACTAACGTATGGTCGCTCGATGCCTTCTTGCAATGTGGATTTGATCGCAACATCCTCATTCCTTCTGCGGACCTGGTTGCTGCTAACCACACAGTTGTTTCCATTGCCGGAGCTTTCCACGCCATCATAGAGGGGACTACCTCCGACCGCTCTACGATCCAATGCCGTGCCATGATTTACGTCAGTACCGGCATTCATGCGCTTTACTTGTCTCAACATTTTTTATTTGGTTGCATATTTATCCTCCTATCACGAGAAAGCGATCAATGCGCTATACGAGCTCGCTTAGGAGTTGCCGGCCATCTGTCTACCACACCAAGATGGGGGAATCCCGTTAAGTGCCTTTCCCAACGGCACAACAAGTAAACTTGCCGGCTTGTTCTCCACACTGTCCCTTCAATGCTGAACGTCAAGCAGGGAAGCTGTGAATACCAATGTTAAAGTCATTGGTTTGACCCGACTCGGAATCAAACCCGAGTCTACAGCTCAAGAGACAGACGCTCTATACCACTCGGCCATCTGAGCTGTTAAATGTGCGATCGGCTTCTCGACAGATATGTGGGCTCTACCTTCAACCCTTGCCCCCACCGCGCGTTGCATTTCATGGCAGCCCCCCCCCCCCCCAATGAAAGTTACGTCGATCCGTCCGCGAAGCCGGTGGCGGCTCATACTCCCGCCTCAATCCTTCTCCATGGCGTGACAAATCAAGCCGCTGATGCTACGTCACGTCACCCTGTTCCCTGTGACTATTTAGCCACTATTGCATCTACTGATTGTGCATCACCTGACCATGAAGAGACAGCTCTTCTGGCTGCAGTGGAGCAGGACATTTCCCGTAACTTCTGCCTTCAATGGTCCGAAATTGCTCATGAGATCGATTCCGATGCTGCATTAAAGGAGTTATTGCCAGCAATTCAATCAGGATTTCCTTCGGACTACTCCGGATCTACTCCAGTACGCCCATATCTCCCATTTAGGGATGGCTATTTTGTGCATAATGGTGTTGTTTTATATTATGATCGCATTGTGATACCTTTATCGCTTAGGCACAAAGTTTTGTCTATGTTACATTCTGCTCACCAAGGAGTGTCAGTTATGGAACGTCGAGCTCGAGCAACCGTTTTTTGGCCAGGCATGACCAAAGATATTCAAGTAGTTCGCTCATCATGTGTACATTGTAATCGCAATGCTCCTTCCCAAGCAGTTCCTCCTCCGATTGGTTCTACCCCGCCTACCACACCCTTTCAAAAAATTTTTGCTGGCTTTTTTTAATTTAGTGGGCGCCGTTTTCTGGTAATTGGGGATCGCCTGTTTGGGTGGGCGGATGTATTTGGCACACAGCCTAATTCAAACATCAGCGGAGCAGCTGCACTTATTCGCGCACTTCGGACTTACTTTGCCACATTCGGAGTTCCTGAGGAAATCTCTTCCGACGGAGGGCCCGAATTTACTGCCTTTGTTGCTAAAAGCTTTTTCCAAACCTGGGGTGTCCAACACCGCATCTCCTCGGCTCATTTCCCGCAATCCAATGGCCGGGCCGAGGTTACTGTCAAGGCGACTAAAAGGTTGTTTATGACGAATGTAAGTCCGAATGGTGACCTGGATAATGATTCATTTTTCCATGCGTTATTGCAATCGCGTAACACACCAGACCCTCAGTGTAATTTATCGCCTGCTGAAATTGTGTTTGGTCACCCTCTTCGTGATGCCTTTTCATTTTTTAATCGAAATGTTACCTTTACTAATTGTCACATTCGTCGCACATGGCGAGAGGCTTGGCAAGCAAAGGAAGATGCCCTACGCTTGAGCGCTGGCCGCAATGATGCTTTATTGGCGCAGCATACTCGTTCACTAAGTGTTTCACTATGGGGGGACCGCGTCTTCATTCAGAATCAAAGAGGGCATTACCCCCGCAAATGGGATAAGATTGGTACCACTGTCGAAGTATTGCCCAGGGATCAGTATGTGATCAAAGTTGCTGGCTCTGGAAGGATTACCAAGCGAAATCGGAGATTTCTTAGGGTGGCCTCGGGCGGGATGGGAAACAATGCATCACCTTCATCTGTTCGCCTTGCTCCTGCTACACCTCTTGAAACTCCTTCCCTGTCATCCCTGCCTAGTGATCCTGATCACACCCCTCGTTTTGTTCCCCAGCTGCCTCCTCTTCCGCTTAGTTCGGATCAACCTTCATTCCTTCCACTACCTTCGACCACTCCTAATGAGCTTACCGAACGAGTTAATGAGACCGGGTTTTCTCCTGTTCTAAGACGTTCCAGTAGGAATCGTCGGTCGGCACGTGAACTGGACCCGGCTTCCGGCCAGTGGGTTGCTAGAGGTATGAATTTGTAAGCCTAGGTTTTGGCTTCCAAACTGCTGGGGAGGCATGCACAAACGTGCCTATTATTACGTCACAGTGTATGCTTTGACCATTCATTTGTATCTCGTTGTTTGCTGCGCAGTCGTTTGTTTCTAGTTGGTAAGGCAGTTGATAGGCTGTGTAGAGTTCGTTTGCTTAGTCGAGTGCAGCTATGCTGTAGCCTGAGTTGTTTACATCTCGTTGTTGTTGCAGCTGCGATTCAATAATCATTTTTCACTTAATACATGCTAAGCTGAAAAATGCGATGTTTCTTCAGTTTCAAATCTCGGTTCAACGCTCCGGTTTGGGTTCGCTCCAGTAAAAAATATTTCAAAACCGGTTTATAAAGTTCCGATTCGCAGTAAATAATAGTATAATTCTAGTAACACAATTTAGAAAATGAAATGAACAAAGTAATTTTTCTTTGCATTGACAGGCCAATATAATGCATAAAACACTTGCAGTAAAGCTAATTTCAAAATATTTAAATAGTTAGGGGAGAGTCGGGTAAGTTGGACAAAAAAGTGCATATGTTTGAATAACTTTTGAACAACTGCGAAATAAATCACCGTAGTTGCACCACAGTGCAGTAGATTCATCCGTCTACTTTTATACAGCTTATTATCCCCAAATGCTCAACATTTTCGCCCTTAAAATTTCATTTTAAAAAAGGTCCTCAAATTGTCCAACTTATCCACGGTGGAGGGTAAGTTGGACAATAGGGTGGGGTAATTTGAACATGCTTTAAAATCAAATAAAACACAAATTATCAAGACATTACTTTTCCTCACGAGCTCTTTTACCCAAACTGAAAAAAGCTTCAAAATATTTTATTAAAATAACACTTTACGTACTCCTTACGTACACTTTACGTACCCAATCAAAAAACTTACTCTTTTGAAGGCAGCGGCTTTTGTGCCTTATTTCAAACTTTGGCCCCCCTAATTCGACTACTCTCAGTGCTCTGCCCCCGGCTCTAAGCCTTATTTATGCCCGAATCCACCAGTTTCTTTGCCTCTTCGTACGTGGCAATTGATACCCCGCCTCTATCAGGTTTCTTCATTCTTCTGTTGAAAACCATCACTCATTAGCAAAAATCAAAGTATATATTAACTGTTTCGGCAAGATAAAATTTGTTAGTAGTCCTATTTCTTGGCGCTGAAAATAATTTACACAGTAAATAGAGTTGACAGCACTAAAGTAGGGTACGTTGGACATATGTCCAACTTGCACCTCCGTAAACTGTCCAACCTGCTCTATCACCGGACATTTTGTTTAAAACAACCTCTTCCCAAATATACTTGAAGTCAAGACTAGCTACTTTGTCCTATAACAGTCCAACCCTACCTAATCCTCCTTCCAGACTTTATCCATTCGAGAGTACTGTTATTTTCTTTGAACAAGTCTGAACATAAATTTTTCGAACATTCACTACCGGTCTAAAAGCTCACCATTTTATACAAATGTGCGTGCAGAAATTCTTTTGCTCAGCGAAACCAGCCAAAACTTTTGGGAGTGAGAACTCAATATAAAAGCTAATCATGCGTCAAGCAACGTCATAATCGGCTGTAAAATTCAAAAATTATTTACATTTTCCCAACCTGCCCGATTTCCCAACTTACCCCTACTATGCTCTTGACACCGGCGGCCTTTACTTTGATAAAGAAACATAATCTTCACATTGACCGGCCAATGTACTGCTTGTAGTGCTGTGCAAGTACTGCATTTCTTTGAATATTAGCCGCCTTCAAAGTAACGTACGTGTGACTTCACGGAGCAACTTTTTTCAATCGGTTCGCAAGTAGGCTACTCAAATTATTCGGTTCAGTTCCGGTTCGCTCTTTGCGATTTTGAAAAATTCGGTTTGGGTTCGGTTAAGGTTCGACAAAAATAACGTAAAACCGGTTTATAAAACGCCGGTTCGGGTTCGGTTCGACTCCCTGCACAAGATGAACAAAATGGAGCTGCACAAACCCATAAATCAGCAATTTTCCTCCACAGTTTTCCTGATTTTTAAGGGACCAGCGAGCTGAGAGCGATACAGTATTGCAAAATTTTCCTTGTGGTAATACCCAGGCAACTAAGACAAAAATGTAGAAGTAACACTAGCAGGTAAGACCGTATTAAGAATTTGGGGAATTCCGGGGCTAATTTTTCGGGAAGAAAATCTGGGAAGCCTTTTTTTACGTGTTCAAGTCTGCCAACGATGATTACGCCAATATTCTTGATGATAACGTCTCAAAACCCAAAATGGCCGTAGCTATCCTTTTCAATCACTTGCCATTCTTGATAACATTCGCGACAGAAAAGATGGACGTTTTAATAGCCTATTTGCACAACACGGTAAAAATAAATGCAAGCACACGATAAACATCAAGTTTTCGGAACCGCAGAAGCAGCGGCGATCGCTCTCGTTTCTTGTCCCGACACAGAAGCAGCGTTAACTGCATCTTTATCATCATCGTCTATAGAAGAAACAGTATTTGAACTATCTGTGACTTTTGTTTCAGGAATTGTTAATTCTGTGTCATTGGTATCGCCGTTGTCCGGCCTATAAATGTCTCTATGTTCACTCAAACATTTTTCCCATTGAGTAAAATTTTCAAAACAGTTTTCAGCAAAACCTTCTTCATTATCTTTATTTTCAACCCAACATGAAAACGCATCACGAAAACTAGGACCACAAGGACCGTTAGGCAAATTTCCCAAGCAAGGACAATCCCAGTTTATTTCGCCATTTGGCAATATTGCTCCTGTAAAAATAAAAGAACGGGTAAGAATTTACAGTTCAAATTTCTAACGAGATTGATTGATTTGTACAATTTTTTGTATTTTTTTGCGAGAAATACAAAAGAGCTAAATGTCACGCATTACAATTTACAACTCACTTATGAGTTGAGACTTCTTATTTAATTAAAGTTCTGTTTTTAATCATCTTTTTTGACTGCTAAAAGTTCAAGCAAAAATCAACGAGTATTTTGGGATACCATTTGGCGTAGTGGCACAAGACATTTCTATATTTCTATAGGTGCATGAGATCACATGCTCGATTCCCAGGTCGGTCAAATTGGACAGTGTCGCCAACGGCTCGCCAGCGCAGCGATGTTTCTTCGGAGCTGTGTTGCTCACGCGCTCAGCCGCGGAGATCGTTACACGCTTCGGCGTAATACCGCAAGAATAATAAAGATTTGCATTTTTGATTTAGATTTTAATTCATTGCCACAGCACCAAAGCATTAACAAGGATTACTTCCGCGCTACCGCACGAATGAAGACCTGATCCAATACGACATAAAGAACTTTTACACTGTTTATTCACTTCTTCGAAGCGAAGGAAACTAGCTTAAAAATTAGACCAATCCAGAGCTGTTTTATCAGTTTCGTAGTAAGACAGGTTAAGTCGCATTTGACCCGTAAATATGTCTTTTGTTTCCACGTGGGTATGATTACGACATTTTATACGACCACGACGGTTTAATAGGAGATACAAAACGATATGCGCCATAGCAGTGTTTTACAAACTGGGAAGCGCGGACAACGACAAGGGGAGGCTGGAATATTATCACACTCATTTACAAACGCACAAAGGCCTTTTTTAGCAAATTGACCCATAAAAACGTTTAATTTTTTAAGATAAACCGCTAAACCCTGACATTTTTGGCAGTCTACACCCCTGGGAAGACGTTATGTGATTTGCGATTTGTAACGGAGGCGTGGTTATACCAAGTTTGGAAACCACTGCGTTAATAGCATAAAGGAATGCAGCAACTTAGTATATATTTTGTATTTCCTATCAAGAGAAAGCGATCACGAGCTCGCTTAGTAGTTGCAAGCTATCTGTCTACCATACTAAGATGCGAGAATCCCATTAAGTGCTTTTCCCAACGACGCAACACGTAAACTTGCTCTTTAATGCTGAGCGTCAAACTGGGAAGCTGCGAATACCAATTTTTAAAGTCATTGGTTTAACCCGACTCGGAATCAAACCCAAGACCACAGCTCCAAAGGCGGACGCTCTTACCGCTCGGCCATCTGAGCTGTTTTGAAGTAGGAAGTAAAACTAAACCTTAGCAGCTGTGATTTAAAGCTTCAAAGCTCGAAAAAGTGGAGCACGTTTTTAATAATAGTAAAACGAGCGCTTATACACAGTATCCGAAAATTTTGACCTTTTGACCACAGCAATACGAAAAGCACGACTCAACTAAAATCGCTTATTATGACGTTTACTAACAACACCGATGCAATCTATGAACCACTCCATAGATGAGCTCAGACATAACTAAGCTTGCTTGAAATCAAATCGCCAATGATGATTTAAAAACATCAACGCACAAGCACATTTAAACATACTTGTATACAAACATAATAGACTTGCATACCTGCATTGCTTGTATCAATTTGACTTGGATCATCTGGAAGCAAAACTACCGAACTAGGTTCTGAAAGATATTCCTCAGTAGCGAAGATAATCTTGTCTTTACCTGAAAATCACCTAAATTTACTAACATCCGAAGCATATGCCATTCAGAACAATTAAGGCTTAAAAAAAAACATTGTAATATGAATCAATTTCCATTTTAATATGTTACAGTACAGAACTGTTAATCTTGGGGTTCAATTCCAGGGCTGGTTAAACCAGGTTTTTTTTTGTTTTTTTTTTTTTCGGTAAAATTTCGGTCATAGTCCAAAGTAAATTTGTAAAAACCGAGGAAAAATTAAAAAAAAAATTGTAAGTCAATTGACCGAAATAAATATCTTGCCAATATGCAAGCAATAATTACAAACCACTGGTGTCACAGTGTCAGGTTTAACTAGTAGCGTAGCAACGGGGGGGGGGGGCTACAGCCTCTTTCATTGATATACCAACTATCTGCTGTAAAGTTCAATAGTGCTTGCAAACCGCTGCACCATCGTTTTCGTCAGTCGCATAGCTGGGGGATGGGGGGGAGAGTGAATTCTCCCCATCTATTATATTGGTATGCCAAACTATCGGCTGTAAACTTGGATCGTGCTTACAAACTGCAGCACCATCGTTATCGTCAGTTGCGCAGCTAGTGAAGGGGAAGCATCAGCTTCCCACACCCACTGGTAAGCTTCTCTAATTTTAAAAAGTATTATTTCTCTAATTTTTTCGTCACATCCCATTTTGGCTATCAATGTTCATAAGCATACAATTACTGCATATCTATTACATGTGAGCTAAGAAAACTATTTTACAGCAGCAACTATTGTTACATTATATTGGTGAGGCATGAGGTTACTTCTCTGCTTTTCGCCATAGAGCAGCGCTTCTCCACCAGTGGGTAGGAGAGCTCTTAACAGAGGACCGCAAACCATTCTAAAGTTAGAATATTAGAAATTAAGGGTTGGGTTGGCCTAGAGCAGAAGTTGATATGATTTATATTGTTTTCAGATCTGATAGAGGGCCCCAGATAAAATCATACGATGTCAGAGTATTTTGGGTTTGTAAAATATATACATAATGTATAAGACATTGTTACAGCATATTATACAGTTAAACGCACTAAAATTTACTTTTTTTAGGTACAAAGTATATACAAAATTTTTCAGCGGCTGGGGCTCCGCCCATAGGGAACTTTAGACATGACCGAAAAAAAAAAATTGAAATGACCGAAATTTTTGTGGACAGTTAGGTCAATTGATTGAAGTCAAATTTTGAAAAAATAACCCAGGGTCAAACCTGACATGGTGTCGCCGACAGCTCACCACCACTGTGATGTTTCTTCAGCGCTGTGTTGCCTAGGCGTTACGTCGCAGAAATGGGCCTCTTCACTCGTTGCACACTTTGGCATAATACCACAAGCATAACGAAGATTTGATTTGATGTTCCGACTCACCAGCATCAAAATGTCTGATTACCAACAATTTCTGGGAAGTGGCAAGTCACCAAAATTGTTACTATGTACTACCGGTACCTAAATTTAGCATGTTTTCTCAAGTATCGGATACTTTTTGCCTTTAAATTTGTGTTTTAAAGAAATAATTTAATATATATTTATCAAAATATAAAATTATACTAATTTTGCATTTAACGATGAAATGCAATAAATTATTGCAGAACTATATACAGAAAGTATTACAGACATATACAATCCATTACGGCAAAACTTTTTGTTGTTACTTAGATCACTGATGAATTGTAGAATGCAGTGAAAAAAATTGGACTCACCTTCCTTTTTACAATACGACATTATAGACAAACAATAATCAATACTTAAATCATTTAAATATTATGCTAGCAACTGTAAAAATACATATATTGCTATTAGTACCGTACGCCTTTTGCTTATTATAATAAACCAAATTTGAAAAACACGCTAAATTTGGAATGTATAGTACCATTACTTGAAAGAACAACACAAGCTCATTGATTTGAGATGGAATGTTTTGCTCAAAAGTTGCATAACTAGATCACCCCAAACGAAATTTCAAGATAATTCATAGGATACTGGTACATGCAAAAAATGCAATTATTTCATGGAAGTGTCTATTTCACCAGAAATTCCTGTTACCGAAGTTTGAAAATCGTAGTTGCGTAACCCTTTTTCAGTTCCAGTAGTGCGATTCTCACAGTAGGGGAATCGTAGGGGAAGTTTCCAGTTAAACAACCATAATTTTTGAACTTTGGTAACCGGAAATTTCTGAAATAAAAGCTTCCTTATTTCATTCACACTGTCTGTTGGTTCGTTGCTGTGCAGATGATGATATCTTTGCTTTTATTCTCCAGTCATAAGAAAGCACCAAACTTGCTATATACAGGGTGTCCCAAAATAAATGAAACCTATTAATTCGATTACCATTCATTACTAAAACAAAATACGTTAAAAATGTTAACATTTTCTGTGAGCTCATATAATAACATTTGAGTACTGAAAGTTTGGGGCCTTAAGCTAAATTTTAAGGTTTATTTCAATACATGCTCCAAATGACCACCATTCCGTCTCAGACATTCTTGAAGCCGCCGAGCAAAGTTATCAATCACTCTGGCACATTCTTCTCTTTTTATTGCACAAATGTTCTGCGTAATGGCCAATTTCAATTCAGCAATAGTTTTGGGGTTATTCTGATAAACTCTGTCTTTTAACAAGCCCCACAGGTAGAAGTCTGGGGGACTCAAGTCAGGCGAATGTGGAGACCATTCTGTATCACGCCGCCTGCTAATCAAACGATCAGAGAATCGTTCGTCAAGCCACTCTAATGTGATATTGGCTGTATGTGGAGTAGCTCCATCCTGTTGAAACCACTGTACATTACGATTTATACCCTGCTGTATTTCAAGGTCCATCCAGAACTTGTTAAGCACCACAATGTAGCGCTCTTTGGTGACAGTAAGTGCTTTTTCATTTTCGTCTTTAAACCAATATGGTCCGATAATGCCGTGTTTTGATATGGCCACCCATGCTGTGCATTTTAGAGAGTATAGTGGTCTCTGAAGCACCTCTTCTGGTGCTTGTGTGCCCCAGAACACATTATTCTTGCTGTTGACATGCCCAGAAAGCATGAAGTGAGCCTCATCGCTGAACCATACATGGTTAAGGAAATCTGGGTCACCTTCAATTTTGTTTTGAAACCAGTGGCACATCTCAACACGTTTCTGCATGTCAGTTGCTGTAAGTTTGTGCTTAATCTGTACAGATTAAGGTCTTCAGTAAGGATTCTATGCAGCGAGGACCGCGAAATGCCGAGCTCACTACTGCGTCTTCGAATGGACTTTTTCGGGCTCCGGCCAACAGAAACTCTGGACGCTTCCACATTATCTGCAGATCTTGCACTCAATTTCCTTCCACTAAATGGATTCTCTAATTTCTTGCTACGTTTATTTACAGTTCCATAGATTTGAAAGTTACGATGCCACAGGAATATTTGGGATTTTCCAGGATAAGTGTTGAAATTAAACTTCCTGCGGAAGCGTGTTTGAACAGTCTTATAGGATTTAGTCTCTATATAAGTCGTGACGCAAAAAATTTTTTCTTCTAGTTTCCAAGCCATGGGGTTTTAAAATAATAATTGTTATTTATAACTGTTATCAAATCTGAAAAATATAAACTATAGGGTTAAAATCAACATATTTATTAGCAATTTTGTGGGTTTCATTTATTTTGGGACACCCTGTATATATGGGACAAATCCAGACTCGCGAGTTGTTTTTGTTTTCAAGTTTTTTGCTTGAGTTTTGCTTAAATTTGCTGCTCTGTGCTTGTTGGATTCCACCAAGCAGGAATACTTATCACGAAGCATCTTATTCAAGTACACAACAAGGCTTGGGTGGGAGTTGAACCATCAGGGCAGTCATCATAAAAATGAAGCTCCAAACCACTCGGCCATGTTGATAACATTACAGATTGTCAATAGACCAGCACTAAGCAAACAGGTACAGGGTACCAGTATTGTGAAAAATTTTGGTAATGTTTCATATCAGCCATTCTGCATTGACAGCATGATGCTAGTCTATGACTTCATAATTGCTACTGTCTAGGGCTAGGCTATACTGACAACCAAAGTACACTTTCTCCAAAAACTATATATATGTATACATGCTCTGTACTTTTCATCAGTTTGTACCAGTGGTTCCCAACTCACCTAAACTCATGACGCACTTATCTTGCAAAAAATTCAAACAACGCACAGCTTTGCAAAAGTTTCACACACTGTTATTGAATTGAACTTAAATGCATCACATTTGCACCTTTGTTTTGGCAAAGTGCCTCAAATCGTGGTGCAATGTTTAAAACCGCAATGCAAATTTCCCATTTGACACCCCATACATGGAGGTCATCTGGTTAGCTGCCTCCTTACACCCCATTTTGAGCGCTAGCAGATCTGCACATGCATCGAAACTCATAGTTAACCATTTTCTCAATTTCAACGAAGCACACATATCAAAACAAGAGCTTTTGTGCTCGAAGTCACAGCCATGCCTCTAATTATTACCCAGCAGCCAGCACTAAAGTTTAGATATCTGCGTTTCGCATGTGTTGTTTACATTCAATGTTCTTTGTTTTTTATTTTACCCTACACCGTTTTAACAAGTCATTCTTCTATTCACATTTGTTATATTTTGTCCGTAACAAAAAGAGGAACTGCGGCATCTGTTATTTTGGCCGCAAATTATAGAACGACCAGGAGATGGCGGACATGTACCAAACATCGGTACCAATCCATGAACTCAAACCAACCGGCATAACAAATATGAGTTTTTGTCCTCAAAGAGCGGAATTCACTCAGATCATACGCGGATTAACCAGTAGCCATTGCTGAACTAGGGATGATACCAGCACCAAACGTAACTTCTAGAACTACCACTGGGGCCTGTACAATGTAGGCTACATCAAATGTGAGTTTTTGTGCACAAAATGCAGAATTCACTCAAATTATGCGTGGATTAACCTGCAGCAATTGCGGAACGTCAGATATTACCAGCACCAAATGCAATTTCTAGAACTATCACCAGGGCGCATTATTCGAAATGGTTCTACAGAAAATTTTTTGTTTATCCTATTACCACCACTCCACCCCATTCTGAAATAGACATAAGTCAGTGAATAAAATTAAAACTAGCATCAAACCCAGGCCCTATGTGTAGTAGTTGGGCATACTGACCACTACACCACACCGCTGTTGCGATGAGTGCAAATTTTTTATTTATAGTCATTTCAATCAAGGTTTACTTTTTTCTGCAGAACCATTCCGAAATTTGCCACCGGGGTCTGTAGGCCTACATCAAATGTGGGTTTTTGTGCACATAATGCGGAATTCACTCCTATTATGCACCGATTAACCTGCAGCCATTGTGAAACCCGAAATGTTACCCGCACCAAACGCAACTTCTAAAACTATCATCGGGGCCTGCACGCAGGGTTGGAAATCGATAATGAAAAAGTGAAGAATAATTCGATATCTCAAAAAAAGTTAAGAATTCCTACATTTGATAACAAAAATAAAAAGTAAAGAATATTGATTATATAATCGATAACATCAAATCGTTACTTTTCTCTGACTAGGTTAACAGCTACAGCGTCAACACATTTTGATGCTAATGGGGGGGGGGTCAGGTTAGGCAAAGTGGAGAATGTCGGTATTGAAAGCATATCATGATAAGCAGTTTAAAACAGGAATACCAGAAGGCCTACTCACTTTTCCCTTTTCATTAATTATTATAAAAAAATCAAAGATTACTTTTTCTCTTAAATACTTCCTACCTTTGATCTTGGTCTACTTCAAATGCTGTTGACTATACCTGTATACTCCTTTTTCTACAATGTTCGAAACACAAAAGTATTCCTACAAGTATCAGATGTAATCTTATAAATGAAAAAATGATGTAAAACAAAAGTTAAAAAATCACTGAATGTCAATCCCTTTAAACCTGATGTTGTATGTCATGAATTTTTAAGCGTCGTTTTGTGCTAGATAGCCACGAGTTGTCGATAGCTCAGTGGATAGAACGCAGCATATAACGGGAAGCGCCGCACTAGTTTTGGGTTCTATTTTCGTCGCGGTTTCAGTTTGTTTTGCTTCGGTGGCTTTGAGTCGAATTGCTTTGGTTCGATTTACATTCGTGTGACCTGGGGTTAACAATCGGGTTCGTGAAGACAGCAGAATAGAATAAGATGTACCGGTAATATTCGTGTGACATGAGGTTATGTAGCTGCAGCAAAATAGACCCAACTGCCTAAAAGCTATTATGTCGTTAACGGCAAAATAGACACTGCCTGTTTGGTTTTGGTTCAATTAGACTAACAAGCTAATGATAAAAAATAAATGAAAAAAAAAACTGTTACCGGTACTGTCTTAGCGCACTGATAACAAAATAATGAAAAAAACACACTCATGATCTGATAATTCAGAAAATATGGTGTTGTTTGCAAAACTTTTTGGCAATATAAATGAAGAAGAAACACTGTGGAATCAAAAAAAGCTCGTGAACAAAAATTTAAAAAACACAGTGAAAGCAGACCATATTCAAAATGAATATGCACGTTGTACAGGCAATATCTGAATTTGCTTCAAGTAAGAAGTTAATGCAGGAAGAAAATTTAAAAAGTTTTAGTGTACCGGCACATAAAAAATAAAAAAGGCAGAGGCTAAGGTTACGTGACCGTAACATTTGTCTCTTTGGTTTATTTTATTATCCCTTCACGCTTCCCTGATTGTACGAGAGCGTGACGAAGTAATAAAATAAACTAAAGAGGCAAATGTTACGGTCACGTAACTTTAGCCACTTCCAATAAAAAAACACATAACAAAAAATACTTGGTGCTGCTTGCAAAAAATTTTTTATGGTTGAAAATTTGAAATAAGAAACATTATAGAGGCATCAGGTACCAAAGAAACCTAATCGAGCTGATTAGCAAAAATGCACAGAATTTCATAATCACATTCCAAACATAAGAAATGGGCCAAGCACAAAAACGAAAAGCAATCAGTATGACGCCAGCAGCAACGACGCAGAAAAATACCACTGCAAAAATTGTGACTTACCGGTACATTGTACAAAATATACAGGTAGGCCTATCATCCATAGACCAACGTACCTTACCAATTGAAATTGAACTTTATTGCAGATGTCAGTACATTACAAAAAATAAGACAAAGACACGAAAAAACAGTGACGGTACAAATCCATTTGCTGACACCTACAAGGAGCTGCAAAGCAGGAAGTGACCGCACAAAAGGGTCTTCGAGTCAGCAGTCCCTAATTATACATGTATCAAATTACAAAAGTTACATAGCTCATTGTTACTAATTTTCTTTTTTTTTCATTTAACAATAACCCTTACAGAAAACCTGCT
This sequence comes from Trididemnum miniatum, assembly GCA_964006365.1. Taxonomy (NCBI): domain Eukaryota; kingdom Metazoa; phylum Chordata; class Ascidiacea; order Aplousobranchia; family Didemnidae; genus Trididemnum; species Trididemnum miniatum. The sequence continues at coordinate 25,285,840 of OZ023237.1, read as the reverse complement.
GTCATTTTTATTAGCCTTACAACTGCCTAGGACTGCCTGGCGCTTGCCCAGCCTGGTTTGCTTGCCGTATACGAAGATCTCCGTATATGGAGAGACCACGCCGTATACGCATAAGGTAGAACGCAGTATACGGCTATATCACTAAAGTAATTATTTTCTATAAAATACTATTGCTATTTAGTACTTCATGTTATGCTTTTATATATTATGCGTTGACAGTGAATTCTAGGTTGAGAAACCTAAAATGTGAGGCTTGCACGCAATTGTGCGTGAACCATACTGGCTATTTCACCGGAAAATAACCGTACACAAATTTTTTACGAAATAAGAAATTGTTGAAACCCGAAACACGTCAACTAGCCTATAACCTATAACCAGCCTATAACCATAGATTCTACACTTTAAGTTCCTGGAGAATCTATGCATAAATTATTAAACCCCGCATTCCTGGAATGGAAGGTTGTCAGTAGGCTTACTTTCATTCCTAAGTGCCGTTGTTAAAGTGCTCCATTGAAAATTTGCACTGGCTATACAGCTGGGTTCACTCAAAACACATAGAGAAGCCGAAAGTTGTTCTTATATATGTCTTGCCGCTTGGCTCCATTAAACTTAACTTGTAAAGCTCAGTATTTCATTCACGGAAATAATAATTCTGATGTCGTATCCCCACATTTGCTAGTACTCCTTTGGCCTTTGCTGTCTTCACGGAATGCAGGATGGAGATCCTTTACTTTCTGCATTTATTTTGTTTATTGTACTGTTTTGCGTTTTTATACTTTCAATACGAGGGAACCGACGAAAATGCGATAACGAGCTCGGTTAGGATTGCCATCTGTCTGCCTCATTACAGTCTACCATCTGTATCCACGTTATGGATCATGGAGGAATCTCGTGAAGCACCCTTGCCAACAGCACAACAAACCAACTGGTCGGCTTGCTCCAACACTAGCTGTCAAGCAAGATCCTTCCTGGCCTACTGAAACTGTTGAGCACGTCATTGCCTATTTTACGCAGAACATCAAGCGGCGAAGCTGTGAATAGCAACTTTTAAGTCGTTGGGTTGACCAAACTCAGAATCAAACCCGTGTTTACTAATCCAGAACCAGCGCCTCAGCCATCTGATTGATGGAATTAAAATTACAACAGGACGAAAGAGCTACATTTAAATAAAGTGCTTCATCAATAAAAATATAAATTCGACAATCGACATACGAACAGGCCTATCGTCACATTCGTTAGTACTGGCACTTCTTCAATTTTTTCACGGAATTTAGATGAACATTCTTTGCCCTTTGAAATTTCTTTTTTTATTTCTTCGATTTCTTGCACTTTTATCCCCTACTACAAGAAAGCGAGGGAGGCGCAATAACAAGCTTGCTTCAAAGAAATCAGTAGAAAAGCGCTGGTAGTCGAAAACTTCTTGCAGAAGAAATTTATCAAGGAAAATAGAGAAGCTACCCTCCTATCTCTTCACTCTGTGTACCCTACCAGAGCCTTGAGCAGGTTATATGCTCGTGTTGAACAAGTAGTTGACCCTGTGGCAATTATGTGCACGTTGGTCGTTGCTGGATGTTGTGCAATCGATTTCCCGGACGATATGTGACTGCTTCTCGACCTTTTTATTGATAGTGTGATTTTCTGTCTTTTTTCCATAACATCTTGTCGCTTTCGCACATATTTCGTTGTTTGTTTTTTCATTATTTCCTCCTCCGTTCTGGAACAGGTAGTTTTTTTCCAAAGTAGACCTAGAAGGTGGGATTTCCAGCAATCCAGCGGGGACATGCTACTATTTCGCTTTTTCTCGCATTCATTTAAGTTCGTGTGCTAGCTAAAAATACACCTTTTGTGTGGCTCTTACGTCTCTGAGTGGTGAAAAAAAACAAAAACTTAGGAATGTAGGCCTACTTGAAGAAATCGCGCTAAACCTAGTTTGCGAGAGGTCTACAGTAAATCAAGTCATCCCGTGAATACGGGATACCGAGGACAGTTAAGCCAATTTACATGCACAATGACAATATAAGGGGGTTAACTCGGTAAATCCAACCGGCTTACGGCAGATGAAAACTTACGTCATCCTGCTTGCGTAAGCATTGCGAATTGAAAATTACTCGCTTGTAATCGGTAAAGCTACAGTAGGTTCAACCCACAAAAAGCGCATTGAAAGATGATGATGATATTTTTGATGATTTCTTTATTTATATCCTCCTGTCATGAGAAAGCGACGAAGGCGCTATGCATAGGACGAATCCAGACTCGTTTAGAGTAGCCTTGTTTCCAAGTTTTCCGCTTGAATTTTGCTTCTGACTTCTTTAATTTGCTGCTTGTTAACATTCCACCAAACAGAGATGATTGTCGTGAAGCATCTTATCCAATGACACAACAACGACGCTTCGGTGGGAGTTGAACCGCAAACCTTGCGATTATGGCCGTCGTAAATTTGACGCTCGACCACGCTGCCGCTCAACCACGCTGCCGACATACCAGCGGGTTAGGCAAAAAAATATCCCTAAACTGAACTGAAGCGTGTAACCCGCATAATCAAACCCGCTCTTGAAATTGGCTTACTTTTTTTGGTTCCTCACCTAGTAATGTGTCTGTTGAAATAGCCTACTTTCTTTCATACTAGCTGTATTTTTCTACCAGCTCATGAATTACAAGGTCATGAATAACAGCTCATGAATCTATTTACAAGGAATATTCACGCAGCCTAGCGGACAAGCTACGAATGGACCACAGAATCGTGCGCATAGCTCATCCAGGCTTCGTGATTTCACACAGAGCCATCCTCTGGCCACTAGTAGTTTGAGTCGTCATTAATTTGTAGCAGTGAATAAAGAAAACATGCAAATTTTAGCATATGCTTCCATTCCATTACGTTTTTTAGTATTTTGTGGTACTAAAATTTTGATTTGTGGAACTACAAAACTTTCTTAGATGATCTGGCAACAGTGTCATGTATTGGGCCTTTGTGTACAGCAGAGATGTCCGGAGTCGCTTTTTTGAGAGGATTTTGGTTAAATGCTCCCAAGTAGTTATAAAGTCGTCTGCCAATTAACTAAGCCTTTTAGCTTGACCATAGCTTACACAAGGAGCTCAATCTTAGAACTTTTATGACACACCTCGTATCAGTGATGAAGGTTTTTTTTTTGAGACGGTCTTAATTATTTTTAAGACTATTTTTTTAAGGTCTTGGCTAAGACGGTCTTGACCATTTGCGGTCTTGACCATTTAGTTTGGTCTTACGACCGAAAGAACTAAAAAGCATCTAGTAAAAATTTAAGTGATCCTGCACAGCTAGAAAAAGTATCCTATAGCGTGTACGCGATTGTGTTGTTCTTATTTCTTCTAACATTCTGTATATATTTTGCCCGTTTTTTTATGTTGTTATAGAAAAAAGCGATAAGTGATAAACTATTAATTCTCGTCCCATTTTTATGGTCTTGAAAAAAATCAAAGGTCTTGATCTTGAAAAATTCACAAGGTCTTGTAGGTGATGGTCTCAACTACGTCACTGCCTCGTATTATCTGCAGTGCTATTCCATTTTAGCACCGTTGCCTGAATTGGACACTGAAACCGAAGTGTTTGATGCTGTGCAAATGCGCTTTTTACACGTGTGCAGTGCACCATCACGTAAATTAACCTGCGCATGCTAAAATGCGTTTGCGTAGGCTTCTGGGTTGTAGTTTTCTTGCGTGAGTACGTGTTTGAATGGTAAGCTTTCTGGTGTTGATACGCAAGTAAGAATGTAAAATGCTCCTTCACGTATCAGGTTAATTTTAATTACGGTGCCACAAACAGCGGATTTTAAATTTTGATACTTCACAAACATCTTTAGCGTATAAATGGGAGACATTTTTACGGGGAGGTTTCTCACCATGCTGCAAGCCATGGGGAGGTTAAACTTCCCCATCTCACCGCAAGTCGGCGCCAGTGGCCTGAATCATAAACTAATGTCGAATTGGCAAGCGTTGTAAAACATACTGTAGGTGACTGAAACCGGAGCAATTAAGCTTTACACGATTCAAATGCTATGGATTGTAGGCGTTTAAAACAGCTAAATTTTTAACCCTGAACAGGGCCCCTCTAGTTCGAAGTTTACCAAGGTACCCCTGGTTCAAAACTCTTTTTTCAAGATTGAGTTTACGTTCAGTAGTTCTAGTTTTTCGAGTTTCAGTTCGAGTTCGGAAAAAAAAGACCAAGTTCAGCGAGCTCGAAACCCTGCTTAAAACAGGCATTAATTAAACCGCAAATTGAATAAATTCATAATATATATAAAACAGGAAATACACGCGAGTCATCAAATACAGCACTTCCAATTTACTCACGAACATCAATTGTAAGCAGTGATGGGCACGATAAGCCTTTCTGAACTAAAGCGATTTCAAAAAGCCCTGGGCGATACCGATAAAATGCAATTATTTAAAGCGGTATCGGTAATCGATAAATTAAGGTACCCAACCCAAATAAGGCCAATCGTAAGTATTTCGAAAACCGTAGCAAGAAGTGAGGAACAAATTCTATTATTTCGTCGCCTAGCATAATCACGTGCAACTCGTATGTAGTTTGTCTCGCTTTTAGTTGCTTAGTTACGATGCAGTGGGATCTTAGTTGCGGATCTCCAATTTTGCTGTTGAAAGTTTTCACTAAGCGCGAGATCAGTCTGGATAACTGGTAAGTTATGGCTGCTGAAAAGGTTGTCGGAATTTTATGACGTAGCTTCTACTTCAACTTTCTGTGTCCACTGAAAGTTCAGCTGTTCTTGCTTGTATTTCGTCGGCGAATTTTGTTTCAGTTGATTAGGCAAGGTTGCCCCAACAAGGCCCTCTATCTTTAGGTGTGGGTCTTATTACGCATTTGACATGTCTTTACTTACTGCAAGCTAAAGACTAAACTAAGGTAATAATGTATTAATAAGTTATTAGTAAAATAGCACAATGAAATATGTTAGGGGTTTTTGAAGTGGGTTCGCTTCTAAATTGGCCAATCCGCACACAATTTTAAACAAATATCAACTTTACGGCACTTTTAATGGAGCAGTTTGTTTGTTTGTCAGTCCTACCCGTCCTTTTTTCTGTGGCTTCAAAAATCGAGCTTTATAGGGTGGGCCATATTATGACCGTGTTGCCTTTTTAAGGCCCGCCGCAGTCTTTTCTCTAATCGGTTTAACACTCCAAATCTACGATAATTACGCTAATAAAATTGGTTTTAAATTGTGCCAAAATGCTTTAAAATTGCAACTAATCCAAAAATCTTAACTTGTTTGAATTTTTATGCGAGTTATTTTAAATAATCAAAATGATGGGTCTTATTCGGGCTGGGTACCTTATAGCCGATAAATTTTTCCGATGTTTCGGTAGCCAAAGTTTTCAATGCGTTTGACGAAGTTTTTTCTTTTTTTGTAAGTCAAATTGCAAAAATATTTTTCCAGATTTTTCGAAAGAGAACAGTTCATGGACTCTGCCGTGGCATTGCACAAAACAAAGAGAGATTTTTTTAAGTTGTAGCAAGACTTCATGGACACCGTGTATTTTTCCCATAGCACCAACTCACTAATTTTGAACACTGCGCGCTTAAAGAATCGTTTATCGCGATAATTTATCGGCGATAACAACATGTATTACAAAAGTAACATTGGTAATAGATAAGTCAAAACTATTTTGAGCGATGACGACAATGGGTAATAAGTTATCGCCGATAAATGTCCATCTCCGATTGTAAGTAACAATGTGTTTTTTCATTTTAGAAATTTATTGCGAGGTTCCGTAAATAATGGTCTACCTGTTCATCGTCTCCACAGCACTAGAAACTTGAGAACTCTGCGCTGACGCACAACTGTTTTCTAATTTTGATAATTGCACGCGGACTCGGGGGGCACAACCGTATCCAGAAAAAAATTTTCGGGGGGGATTTCTAAGAATATAACTTATTCACTACTGGCAGTGACGTAGCCAGCTAGAAATCTCCGGGAAGGAAGGGAAGCAAAATTATACTACATGTAAATATATTCTTTCAGGGTTGATCTAAAATAACGGTCCCCTTTACCTCACCTCTTATCTCCACCACTGGGTAATGGTCCAGTATTACAAATACGCACTTGTCAAGGAGCTTTATTGACGCATCTACCGTAATTGCTAGTTTTAAATACACACAAATCTTCAAAAATCAAATCTTTATTATACTCGCGGTATTACGCCCAAGTGTGTAACGAGTAACGGGGCCCATCTCGGCGGCTGAGCGCCTGGGACACACAGCTCCGAAGAAACATCGCAGCGGTGGCGACAAACTAAGCATTTTTGTCGACTTTTAACGCAAAAAATTCTGGAATCGCTTGTTACAAGATTTCTAAAAACAAAAAATTCAAAACTTCAGTTCAGATTCATTGTATCTTGGCAGTATCAGCAATTTTGCAACAAAGCATTGAAGCTTTTTAGTTTCTCACTTTAAGCAAATAATAGTTTAAAAACGATTGTATAAAACTCAAGAAAAGACATGCTTTTTCAAAAAGCAATAACATTTCTTACTTCATAAAACATATACACATAAATCATAATGTGTAGTAAAAAAAACTTTTCGGAATTTCAAAAAAGTGGTTTCCTCATTTGTGGCAAATGGGCCGAAAATGATTTTGGGGTGTTGCCCCCCAGATGGCTTAGCAATCTGGTCAAATACTCACCCAAATTAAAAATTTCCATAACTTCCTAACCGCTCATGGTAGCAGGTCGAGTTAGGACTTAAAATTTGTGGAATCATACACTTTAATTCAAATCTGAAGCTATTGACGACCTATTCTTAACACCGAAGTTCAATTGTTAAGGGGTACAATTTTTGGCCAAAGTTTTAACTACAATTTTCCAAAAACCATGCTATTGCAAATATCATCGAGAAATTACATGGCAATAGACATTAATTTTGGCTGAAACGAAACTGGTACACAAGCATACAAAGGGAAAAGCAGCCAAATCGAACAATATAATGAGTATTCAAGTTACGCTTGGTCAGTGTTTGTCGGTACAACCACAAATTGTTGCTAAGCATTGAACTTCTTCATGATCATGCGCGATTTCAGTTTTTGATGAAATAGCCCATTTCTTTTCCATATCCTACCAATTACCTGGGGCTTCAGTCACAACCTTAGAACTTTCCACGGCCTGGTTGTAGCTTGGATAATTAAGTTCTAATGGGCTATTATCCATGAAATCTCGGAAAACGGTTCACTGCGGGTGGTTGCTAGATATTGGAATATTCTACTGCAAGTTGACCCTTTTACAGAAGGGTTTAGCGCTGGTGTCAATTGCTTTTGGAACTTTGAATCGTCTCACGCAGTGCTCATTTGCCAGGCTTTTGGCACTTGCAGAGATCTAGGTTTGCACCGGCTCCCCTTATCGCTTGCATTATGCTGGCCTGCAGTCAGCTGATTTCTGACGAAGTGGTTCCAAGCATCGCTAATAAAATATTTTCGACATATGCAAAAAACGCATTTATTGAACATTTTGCAACGGCACAGGCTTGACTTTCCCATTTGACAAATGAGTTATTTTTTAAACCAAGTTAAAAAAAAGTTCTTGCAGCCATAAGTCAATCTATTGCTTCTCTTTATGTCGAACAAGGTAAGAAAATATATCTTTACATAGTGTATTCAGCAAGAAACATCAAAGCAGATGGAGGTCATCCAAAGATACATAAATCTTCAATATTCTGCATCAGAAGGTTAACTATCTCAAGTGCATAATTGGTCCAATTTTGAGATAATAAGGGTCACTCTATGCTGATCTTGTCAGCACTGCTTTGCATATCCTGGAATAGATAATGTCTTAATGCTGATCCTGACTCAGATCATCGACCACGTTTGGCGAAGTTCTAGAAAGTATGGGATTGAAATGCTCTTAAACTGTGAGATTTGTTGGCCTGAAACAACTCCTACTTATTGTTTTTAGCAAATGCTGTTGAACTATTTGTATCCGACAAGATGAATGAAAATATGGCGAAGAGGAAAAATCGGAAAACTAGGCTATTAGAACTTGATTATCCAAGCTACAACCAGGTCGTGGAAAGACACGCTAGGGTTGTGACTGAAGCCCCTGGTAATTGGTAGGATATGGAAGAGATGGGCTATTTTGTCAAAAACTGAAATCGCGCACGATCATGAAGAAGTTCAATGCTTAGCAACAATTTGTGGTTGTACCGACAAACACTGACCAAGCGTAACTTGAATACTCATTATATTGTTCGATTTGGCTGCTTTTACCTTTTTGTATGCTTGTGTATCTCTTTGGATGTGTTGTGCTAATCCTCTTTGGCAGAATTTATCTCTTTGGATGTCCACGCTGTGAGAAACGCTTTCAATCAGACGCATACAACAAATCAATTTACACCTTCATCCTTCTTTTTTTACGTCATATACTGAAAGCGTGATTTTTTTCGCGCAAGTTGATATTTGCAGTCACTTTCCCCATGGGCAAGCGGCTAAAAAAATTAATTTCAAACGCTGTTGAGAATAGATCGTCAATAGCTTCAGATTTAAAGCAAAGTGTATAATTCCACAAATTTTAAGCCCTAACTCGATCTGCTACCAAGAGCGGTTAGGAAGTTATGGAGAGAAATTTTTAATTTGGGTGAGTATTTGACCCTGTTGCTAGACCATCTGGGGGGGCAACACCCAAAACCACTTTCAGGGTCATTTTCGGCCCAATTGCTACAATAAGGGAACCACTTTTTTGAGATTCCAAAAAAAGTTTTTTTCGCTACACCCTTATAAATAATTATGCAAAGCGATAGAGCATTTAAAACTGCAATACTTTTTGAATGTCAGAAAATTCTTCTCCCAAAGACTTGTTTTGATCAAAAACAAAATCTTCTGACATACTTTCGTTGCTTTCATCAGCTTCCACCAAGTCCATTGCAGTAGTTACACATTTTTCTTGACTAAGCAATCCTTGTGGATAACTCCATTTTGAATTTTCGATGCGTTTTGATCGCCTCACAGGAGTTACGATACCGCTAACATCTGGATTTAAAGCCTTGCGAGAAACAATCTTTTTAAAAATAGGTGAAGATTTAGGTATCATGCGCAGCTTAATAACGGACGATGGAGTTTCGGCGGTGACTAGAGGTGAAAGGGGAATTGGTTTTGTGAAATAAGATTGTTTAAGCGGTGAATTCAAAGGACGATTTTGTGCGCTTTTCGCAGAGAGTTCGGCGTTCGCAGGAGAGCTCATCTTTTGAGTTTGCATAGGTTCCTCAGCGGAAACGGAACTTGAAATCTTCTGAGGTTGATTTTTCTGTGACTCTACGAAATCTTTAAGAGCCTGTTCCACATCGCTTAAAGGTTCAGCTTTAAGTTCAATTGCTTTTTCATATAAAGATCTTACTTCAATTTCATTTTTGTTAAGTTTCTGATACACCAACGCCAATGTCAACCAATAACTGGCATGGTGTTCACAAACCGAAACTTTTTTGTGAAACTGAAGCAACTGTGCAAGAACTTCAGAATATGAGCAATCTTTTTCCAAGCACAGTTGGGCTTCTTTCATAGTCTGACTAATTAAAACCGACAATTCGTTGCAATAATCTTCTTCTCGAAGGGAAGGCCACTGAGATGAATTTTCTGCCGTTGTATTATCTTTAGCTGGTGAATTTACTGGAGTAAGCACACATTTAGAAGGGGTAAATCCACATAACTTAGTCGGATCTTTGCCTTTTGAAATCATCCAAAGTCTAAGCTGTTCCAATCGCTTCCTTTTTTCTTCTTCAGATCCCAACTGCTTGGGTTTAGGTGTCTTGCTTTTTGGCTTACATGCTGACAAATATGATTTTTTGCGTGAAAATTTTTCAGTATGAACATTACTTTTTCTTTTAATTGCTTTTTTGGGGGTGAATACAACTTTTTCAGGCTTCATGCCTTTAGGGTTTGCCTTTTCAACCAAAGATGAATTCGGGGTTAGTTTGGCTACATTTTGGCATGACAATATGCTTCTTCTCACTAATTTTTTAGTGGCAACAGCAGCAAGACTTGGCCTTTTTGATTTGCCACTTTTAACAAGCTGTGGAGTAGCAGGACGAGATTGAGATTTCTCTAATGTGGACACCACTTTAAGAGGTGTTTTCGACTTTTTCTGATATAAATCTAAACATTTTATATTTTCTTTGTTAGCTGAACAAGCAAATTGAATTTTGGTAACCTTTTTTGAAGTTAACTTTGAATTTGTTGAACAGATTTTTCTGAAATCCTTTTTTGCATGATTGAGACCTTTTGCCTCAAAACTAGTTTGCTTTGAAAACTTCTTCACATTTTTTGCATTTGCTTTCACAAAATTCTGATTTAACGTTTTTGGAGGTTTGCCTTTAGATATTAAATAGGCATTTAACTTTTCCAACTCTGCATCAGGCTTATCCATCTTTCTTCAATTAAATACTACTGGTATTATCAACTTAAAAATTATTTTGAATATCACTTGTTGTAACTAATGATATAAAAGCAAACAATCAATTAAACAGAACAGTCTTTTAATGCCTGGTGCACAGTACAATATACTAATAGCAAACAATATCGTAATAATTAAGAATTCATCATTTTACAGTTAAATTCAGTCAATAGTATATCGTATTATATGTTCTTAAATAGAAGTCGCCCTTGAAGAGATGCCGCAACGGACGAAACCATTATTTACTGACAGAAGAGAACAAAGCAAACAAATTTAACAATACGCTACAAAAATAGCTCAAACATTGTATCATGTTTTATTTGAACTACTGTGTCACTCTATGGTTATTTTCATAAACATCAGTAATATCAAAATCATTTAGTTGTTGTTACCTTGTACCAGTAGTCTGTAATAATTAACCTTCCTCTGTTTGGTTTTGCTGAACCATGAATGCTGGACTCAGGCACGATCAGTGGGGCTACTTTTAGTGATTGTTAGTGCATATTAACAAATACATATACTGCGCTACTGTACCGGTATTGCTTCTCACTGGTTATCTCGTTTTTAGTTAGTGTATATACTGTGCTACTGCATTGCTTCTCAGCGCTATTTTGTTATTAGTTGACATCTTTTGATATTAAGCATTACTTTACTGTATTGCTTCTCAGTGCTATTTTGTTATTAGTTGACAATGCTTTTCAGTTTATCGATGCTTTTTAACTTTTTTTGCTACAACCACTGCTCTTTTGATGGCTTATTTCTTTATTTGAAAGAACCTTCAGGTGCAACGACAACCATATCTTGGATTGTTATTATTTGCAGTGCTAAATAATGATGAAAAATAGGAAACATTGTTGCCTTTAAGAATTTAACTGGTGCAAATTTGCCCAAATATGAAAATCCCCAGAAATTTGCTCAAACATTTAAAGGGTGCAATTAAAGGTCTGGAATAATTTTTGTTCAAAGTAAAAGTTTCTATTGTAATACACTTTCATTTGACACAAAAAAATCAACGGCTTTCATCTAATTTGTTTTAAATCATTATAGCAATGAGCAAAAACTGAAAAATTTTGCCCAAAATTTCTCATTTTTCATAAATTTCACACCTTAGAGGGAACAATGATAGGAAATATTGCCATTTTACTTAAAATTACAATTTAATGAATTTTTCCCCAAATTTAGTGATTTTTTTGCTCAATTTAGTAATATTTAAATTTTTAGAGTTAGCCACTCTGGACACGACAGGAATAGCTGAATAGTACCAGTAGCAGTTCAGTCAGTGTTGGACTAACAGTAGGCCTAGCAGATGATCACCCACTCACAGTACTGGAAAATAGTTTAAAAATTTTTTTTCAAACGTCGAAAAAACGCAAAAATGACACGTTTTTATGTTTTTTTTCTTTAATTGAATGTTGAATGTCAGAAAACTTGAAACAAACACCAGGCAATCTAAGCATCTTCAACATGGTTCAAATCATAGTAGTTGCACACTTGCACTAGCATTCAGGTATTTGCGTGGTAACCCCTGTTTTTAATATATAGCATATAAGCCTATAACTCTGAATGCAGCTAGGCATGGCAATTGTAAGGTTTTTGCAGACATTTTGATCAATACCTTTTTAATGGTTTGCTTAAGCTCATCCAAAGTTGTCGAATTTAATGTAAAAACTTTCTTTTTGATCTGTGTCCATAAATTTTCAATGGGATTAAGGTCAGGAGAATTTTTGGCCATTTCTGCACTGTGCTGTGTGACATTTTTGGTTTGAAACCAATTCATAACTGATTTGGCCTTATAATATGGTGCAGAGTCTTGTTGGAATGTAGTGCATCCGTGAATGTTCATGAAATTCAGTGGGTGACCATCTAGGACGCTAATGTACCTGTGTACGTGAGGCATGTATTGTTTGTCCTTGAGCAAGAAGTAAAGACCACCTCGACCTTGGCTAAAAAAACACCCCCACACCATGTCAGAGTGCTCAAATGGCCAGGAAATTTTCCTAACCTTTATCTCAATGAAAATTTATGGACACTGATCAAAAAGAAAGTTTCTACATCAAATCTGACAACTTTGGATGAGCTAAAGCAGACCATTATAAAAATTTGGTGCAAAGATATTGATCAAAATGTCTGCAAAAACCTTACAGATTCCATGCCAAGCCACATTCATAAAGTTATTAAAAACAAGGGTTACCACACCAACTGACCAATACTAGTGCAACTACTATAATTCGAACCGTGTTGGAGATGCTTAGATTGCCTGGTGTTTGTTTTAAATTTTGTTACGTTCAATAAAAGAAAAAACATAAAAACGTGCCATTTTTGCTGTTTGCGTTTTTCAAGCTTTTGAAAAAATCTTTCCAAACTTTTTTTCAGTACTGTACAGTGTATGAGTGTTTGACAATTAGAGACAATAGGCTAGTCTAGACCTAGCATTGCACAGTTGCAGTTGATTTACCGGTAGTATTTTTGTTTTCATGTCACTCAACACTTATTATAGTCTAAACAGTTAAAGACAAGAACATTTACAACAAAAATTGAAGGCAAGCCGCCCACACATAGAAACCGCGCAAAATGTTAAAAGAGAAATAGTAGCCACGGCTTCTATTCAAGCAAATACCGGTATGGCACAGCGGTACCGGTAGCTGTTGGCTCATCTGCTAATCCTAACAGCTAATGACTGCCTGAAAGCTACAGGTACCATAAGTCGGTTGCCAGAGGATTCACCACACAAAGGGTGAGACATACGAATGTGACTGAGAATTTGAGCGTGAGCGTCGGATAAACATTTGCAACAGTGCCGATGTGGAAGATTCGCCACACGACGGTGATAGGTTGGGTTGGGGTCAGGGGGTCACAGCAGATGAAACATATGACCCAACACCCCAGACCTAATCCCCTGACCCTCAACCCCAACCCTGCTGTGTGGTGAATCTTCCATGTGGCGAATTCTCTGGCAACCACATAAGTCCAATGGATGGAGCTTGTTTGAATTAAGCCACATCTTATACCGGTAACAGGTGGATATATCACGAGCACAAGGACCCAAACCGTAACCCCGAACCACTGCTTAATTCAAACAAGCCCCTAATGCACTTCAGCTAAACTGTTTCTGTGTTAGTACCGGTACGATATTCTATTACCTGATTACGTTACTGGTACAAACTGGTAAGCATCAAGTTACGGTATTTACTTGCCTACTTCCATTTTTATAAAAGTCGATTCATACAATTTTCGGTACCACTTGTACCAGTACAGCAGTGTTATCAGGTTATTAGTATCGAGTGTGCAGCAGTGCAGAGAGTCTGAGCTGTCATACCTGCATACTCTGATACTGATACAGTGGTAATGTTACAACAAGTCCAACTTCATTGAATCTGAAAAATGGCTAAACCTATGAGACTGATGCTAAGATTATTTTCAGGTTTTGCATACCTCCACAAGCTGGTAAGCATCAACTAATCCGTTAGTCTGCTCCCACGTACGAAAACATTTGTTTATATACCAGTAACTTCGAGACCAGTACCACTTTGGTCCGAGTCCGAGCTGCTCGCCTGCTCACTTGATTGAATTTGAAACTCCCGCAAATTTACTTGGAGTGGAGCGGATGCTAAGCGGATATGAACAGTCACAGAATGCAATCCATGGCAAGTTCGCAACAAGCCACCATGATGCCAAAAGCGGCATGCCATCCATCGTGAAGCCATACCTTATTATGTTCTATACACAAGCTACAGTAGCTTGCAACTCCTAGGGTTGGGTAAGTTTTGGAAAATGTTTAGTTTAGCTTATTTGATCACGGTTTCGTTACAAATTTCAAACTTCCTTTGAAACTGCAGTAATATATGTTAATGTCAGCCATAGGTGGCGGAAGCGGGGATTTGGCCCCCACTTTTTTCAGGGGCCTCTAATTTACGCGTCTGCTTCTGCAGTAATACCACTGCATGATGGTATTTGAAACTTGGCAAAGTAGCCGCATGCGGACGTAAAGACTTTTTTTGCTCTTCACCGATTTGCACTTGCTAAATTAGGACATCTGCGGGCATGAAGACCTTTTTTTGCTCTTCACCGATTTGCAGGGGCGAAATTAGGAAGGAAATCGGGTCATTGCTTTTGGACTTTAGAAATGTGTCGGTCATCGCTGATAATGACGACTGCTAAACCATTAAACTTATTGCTTGACCCCAGTCTCTTTGACAATGCATGAATCTCTTCAAAAAAGATTAAGAAAAATAGTATTAAATACTGTTTTTACTATCTATGGCGTAGTCCAATTTTTAAACATAATAAAAGATATTATCATTGTTCTTTGCCTTCTTTTCTTTTTCATTTTTAAGTTCCACAAATGTAAAACTAATAAAGTCTCAGCAATCTATAGCCTTCCGGTAGACTTGCTTGAACACTGTAAGCTGGTGTTCCTGCAGTCTGCTCATTCCGGGAGGTTTTGAAACCAAAAGTTCTTGGGATCGTTCAACATCAGAGTGCTTCGTTTAGTAGACTACATATAGGGACCGTCGGGAAACTAAATTTACTTAACTCTTGTTGAAACCGTATTACCGGTACCATTTTAATAGGCTTTGGCTACCATACGTCCTCCTTTTTGACCAAAAAAATTGTCCTCCGAGGACGCCAAAAAATGCCCAAATGTCCTTTTCGGCATTATGAAACAGTGAAAACGTGTCAAATCATTTTTCCTCAAAAATTTTGGGAGGTTGCAGTCCAAATTACGACCTGCGGACGTGGTGACCTTTTTTTGGTCCTCACTTTGAGGCGGAAAAATGATCATATGCGAACGTGATGACTTTTTTTGGTTTTCACTTTTTTTGGGCGGAAAAATGGACATCTGCGGACGTGATGACCTATTTTTTTTGGCCTTCACTTGTTTGTGGGCAGAAAGCTGGACATCTGTGGACGTGATAACCCTCAAAGAACCTGTTTTCCTTTTGCGTAGTGAAAATATGGAAACCCTACATTTTAATAACCATCCTTTCCAAAGTTACGTAAAGCGTGCGCAACGGATGCTTTTACGTATAATTTCTCCCACTTCAGAGTCGTTCTTGTAGACGACGTTAGCGGCGATTGCAAAACTATAACTAACTCTGCCCTAACTCTATCTCTACCCTAACCGAACGAGCTTGCCGAATCAGTAATAGAACAACTAGTTTCCGATTCATATTAGTTACTTTATAAATAATCAAATGAGGAATTATTTAACTTTTGTGGTACCAACTGGAACGACCCTGAAGTAGGAGAAATTATACATAAAACGTTATCCGTGCGCAACAGGCTACTATTTAATTAATTGTCCCTTTCTGATTTCCACAAATTTTGCTTATTAAAGCAATTACTGTTGTTGAGCTTGCTCTGTAACGAAAGTACCGGTAATAAAATTGCAAAACTGTCCTACAAAAAATAATATACAAAAAATAAAGGCCCCCTAAAGTCTACAAAAACAATTTCACAAGCACAGCCTGCTTTGCAAATTTATATGCATTTTAAACTTCTGTAAGCAAATCGTCTTCTCAAAGCAAATGTAATAGTAACAAGGTGAACAATGGGCCTATACAAAATTAAACACTGCGTAAACTTTAAGCGAGCAGTGAATAAAAAACAGTGAATGAAAGTGGGCAACAACATATCAAGTAAAACAATGTAAAGCTTTTCCATATTTAGTCAAAAATGGTGCTTAATGCAGCGCTGCAGAGCGAATTTGTCAAAACCGACCGACAGCGGTGTATCTAATTGAGTTATCAATAGGCTACTAATGTTATATTCACTTATACGTGCTTGGTACACACCAGCAGCCATTGCCAACCAACGATGCACCAAGCAAAGCAAACACACCCAGTATTGAAAAATTATATCGCTTAGCCTGATAAGTGATGTATGGGCACAGCGTACTATTTCCGTGGGGTAGATTCAAGTTAGAGGCCATTATTGACATGACCTTTTCAACGACCCCTGTTGCATGCACTGATGACAGCAGGTGAAATAAACATTTACAGGGGCGTATCCAGGCGCTGGGATCGCCCCCCCTGTTTCCACAGCGAAACAGGATATCTGAGGACGCGTTGACCCTTCACTTGATTTTGGCGGATAAATTGGACGTCGGAAGACGCGAAGACCTGTTTTTTGGTCTTCACCGATATTTTAAGTGGAAACGTGTAAACAGGAAATTGCGCCCCCCCCCTTTTTTTCAAATTTCTGCGCACGCCCCTGATTTACCTGCAAATACCTATCGATAGCATTGCGTTGTCAACCTCAATCAGACACACCACGAAACATCCGTTTCTATGCCAAAAAAAATAATCGATTTTTTTTACTCGCGGCAGTATCGTAGCCAGCGAAATTTAGCTGAGGGTAAATTACAATAGGTCAAAGGTTATGATAGTTACTAAGAATGTTGTAGAATGCTTCGGATGAATCTTCATCAAAATGAGGGGGGTAGCCTACCCCGGTGTTCCCCCCTCCCTGGCTAAAGACGCGTTTACCGATACGCGTTTTTTACATAGCGATGAACGCTGGCGTTAAACGCGACCGGAAAAAAAAAACGCGGGGTTGTTTACCGAAGTAGCGATGAGGATGACGATTTGGCAGAGCTCGAAAAGCAGGAAGATATGATCAAGCACTTTTAAACTGCCGAGTTGTCTCGACCAGCAGACAGCGAAAGAAACAAACAACTATAAGAGAGGCCAATGGCGTACTTCCAAAAGTTTTTCGATATTCTACGGCTATAAAGCTGAAATACGGCATGAAGAGCGTTGCGTTTTGCGAGTGATAACAAGCAGCAGTATGAAGGATTAGAGCTGCATCTTTCGTAGTGAACTGCTTGCGTTGGTTAGAGCGCCGGGCTGGTAATTGAAAGGTTTTCCTGGCTGGTTACCCGAATACGTAGTAGTGTCCTTGGTAAAGACACGGAAAAATCTGTTTCGCATTGAGGCCAACCCCGTTGTGTTGGCCCAGTTTGACGGAAGAGTGCAAGATTGCAAATTAAACCTGAAAAGTTTGCGTTGTGTTGGCGTGGTAGACAACACACAGCGCTACTTCATACAAAAAGAAGAAACCTTTGCGCCGCTTTTACCTTTTTAGTCTCCATCACTCAATATTGTTTGTCGTCATCAGGGCCGATTAAGCTTTTTACGGGCCTGGGGCTCTATGATAGTCAGAGGCCCATTTTTTTCTATTCGTTGTACTAAAAACTAACCACAATTGAAACGAAAAACAAATTTTAATACATTAACAAAGTATATATTTACTTTGTATACACACATTCAAATGACGCATTTTCTGGATTTAGACAATGCAAAGCTCTTAATAATGTCATCGGTGTCTATTTTTCAAAAAATATCGTTTTCAATGCAGAGTAGAGCTAAGGAATTCAACCTTTTCTGACGCATAGACGAACGCAAATGATTCTTTACTCTTTTTAGCGCAGAAAATGAACGCTCGCCAGAGCAATTAGAAATCATCAGACAAAGGTAAAGCCTGAAAACAACAGATACATTAGGAAATGCGTGCACGAATTCATTTTCATTTATGAACTTAAACATCTGAATTTCTTTGCATTCGCTGTTGAAATGGTGTTGTTTTATTAGTGTAGAAAAATGAATCATCTCCTCAGGCAATGACTCCTCCAGATCATCTGGATAATATTGAAGTAACGATTTCGCACTTGCTTCAATTTTGCAGTTAGACATGGTGTTCAATTCTATCAGAAACGAAAACTTTCTTCGGAGACCGTCGTAAGCTTCTACTCGGGTTTTCATAGACGAAAGAATTTGGTCAATGATTGGCAAATATGAGTCTACTTCGAATCTGCTCGATGGATCAAGTGATGTGTCTTCAGATTCACCTTCGCTATCCAACCCTACTTTTCTTCTTTTCTTTCTTGAAATTTCTTCAGTGTAATGATGACAGCCACTTAATGCTTGACCTCTTCCTTCAAATGTTTGAAATTGGGGTCTGAGAAGTTGAATAAAGTTCTGTAGACCCTGAAGCAAATTTGTTGCCTTATTCAAAGTCATTTTGCTGTCCTGCAGAGCCTGGCTCGTCTTATGGAACCGTTCCATTATGCACGACCATACCTCGAGTAAAATACCAGTTTCAAGCTTTTCATCGATGAAACAAAACCTTTGGCTGTTTCTTTAGTTTGATATGTTTCATCACTGTCATCAGATATTACCTTCAAGACTTGAAGAACTGCTCGGTAACCTTTTCTTAGTGCATGTAGCGCATCATATCGCGCCTCCCAACGTGTATCAGACAAAGGCTTAAGTGTTGGATATTGAAGTGTTTTCAGTGCATCAACAAGAAGATTCCACCTGTGTGTTGAAGCTGAAAAGAATACATAGAGTCCTTGAACAAACATGAAAAAACGAACCGCGGATTGGCAACACTCAGCAGCACATTTTCCCACAAGATTCAAGGAATGTGCTACACAAGGAATATATTCTGCATGGTGGTTACGTTCTTTTATTATAGCTTGCATACCTTTATACTTTCCGCTCATGTTAGCAGCGTTGTCATAAGATTGTCCTCAGAGATCTTTCAAACTGATCCCATTGTCTTCTATAAACTCCAAAAGTATATCAGCCAATTGGTGACCAGTGTGTCCACGGGTGGGCATAAATTTGACAAATCGTTCCACGGGACCGTCAGGTAAAACATACCGAAAAATTATTGTTAACTGGTCAACATTTGCAATGTCAGGTGTTGAGTCCACGGACACTGAATAATACTTTGCTTGTTTTATTTCGGAAATAATAATATTTAATACTTTTGTTGCAATTGTGTCAATGAATTCCTCACATACAGTCGATGAGAAGTACGAAACGTGTCCCTTGCCTTTGTTCACTCTCTTTTGAATATGCTCAGCAAGGAAAGTATCGTATTCCGCCAACAACTCCAAAATTCCAAGGAAGTTACCGTTTTGTGGAGAACCAACCTTCTCACTACTTCCGCGGAAGGCCAGCCCTCTGGATGATAGGAATTTTATCACGCTTAAAACTCGAGCCAATACTTTGCACCAATATTTTCTGTCAGATTCTTTTTGCTCTTCCAAATCTTTGCAAATGCTTCCTTTTTTTGCTCTTCGAAATAAATATTTTGAAAGATAACTTAAGTGTTTGTTAGAAGATTCGTGCCTGGCCAGGTCGCGTGGTGCATGTTTCCAGTCACCATAACCAACTGATGCCAGCATGATTTTCTCAGAATCAGACGCAAAAAGTTTGCAAACAAAGCAGTAAAGTTTTTTGGTTGAAGGCGAATAGCACAACCACTCGCGTTTCATTATTTCGCCGTTCAATTGTTCTCGCCAAAATAGGGATTTAGAACAACGCCGTTTAAATTTATCGCCAGTAATACATGTCTCTGAAGTTGAAAAATCTGCATCAAGATGTTGAAATTCTGAACTTCCTATTTGGCAGCAGTAATCTCTCAGCTGGTCCGAAATTACTCCCCAGCATCCAACATCCATGTCGTGTTGAATAGTTTCTTTTACCCCATGTGTTTCATCCTCAGCAACATTAGATGACTTGGTTTTTAAATTTGGTTCTGATGAAACAATATTTATATGTGGCTCTGCAATACAGTCACTCGAAGTAGATGGTCGCAAAGCAGTTGCATTAGGCCTACTAGACGTCGTTTCTGCAATGTTGCTTTTCGGTTCGCTTACATCAAAAAAATCAGTCACTTTTTTTGAACCTGCTACAACTTTTTTCAATTTAGCTTCTGCTTCTCTTCTAGATTTCTCTTTTTCCCTACCGCTTTTATACTTCTTCATTTTTATTTTTAAATTACTTTAGCCTACTGCCTACATATGGAATCTTCCACCTGCATATGGAAAACACTGTCACTGCAAAACCAATTCTATTAGCCTATGCTACCTTAGTTGTTTCATTGACTTAGTGTAGTGGTGGGCCTATATTTGGGTGAGGGCCTGGGGCTGCAGCCCCCGCCTTAATCCGGCCCTGGTCGTCATTTGGTAAAGAAACGAAATCAGCTGTTTCCACAGTTTGTATTATAATTTTATACGTTTGTGTGCAAGCGATTATTATATTAGTGCCGGTACTTAAATTATAGAAAGTGAATCTACAAGCGCTACTCATACACCCAGAACGGGAAGGCCTATGCTGATTGTTCACTACATGATCGATCAGATGGCCGAGTGGTATAGAGCGTCTGCTTCTAGATCGGTAGACTTGGGGTTCGATTCCGAGTCGGATCAAACCAATGACTTCAACATTGGTATTCACAGCTTCTCTGCTTGACGTTCAGCATTTAAGGGACAGTGTGGAGAAAGCCGGCAAGTTTACTTGTTGTGCCCTTGGGAAAGGCACTTAACGGGATTCCCCCATCTTAGTGTGGTAGACAGATGGCCGGCAACTCCTAAGCGAGCTCGTACAGCGCTTCGTCGCTTTCTCGTGATAGGAGGATAAATATGCCAATAACAATAACAATGCTGGATTCGGATCCATTCGGCTGCTGTAAAATGAAAATTTTACCAGGTCTAGCTACAGATTTCTCAAAAATGAAACTTTTCGCGCGCGTCACACGATTTTTGATCTTCACCAAGATAAAAGATCGCGGGCACATTTTGACGCGCGGTCATCGCGTGTTCGGTAAACGGTTAGGCCTACTTGAAAAATAATGAGAGCGATCAAAAAAATCTCGCGCGCGGTAATCGCGACCCAAAAAACGCGTATCGGTAAACGCACCTTGCGGCAGGCCGCTGAGATGGGGGGCAGAAGGGGTTACTGTCCGGGGGCCCGGGGTTCAGAATAGTCAGGTTTAGAATGCAAAATTCATCAGCTCAAACTACGGCCTGCGGACGCGATGATGTTTTTTTATTTATTTCGGGCCGAAATTCAAACATCTTCGGACGCTATGACCTTATTTCGCTCATCACTAGATGTTGAGCTGAAATTTGAACATCTGCGGAAGCTATGACCCTTTTTTTGCTCAACCCTTGATTTTGGGCCGAAATTCGAACATCTGCGGACGTTATGACCTTTTTTTTGCTTATCATATGATTTTTGGGCACCACTGACCAAAGAGCCCAAACGAAATTTCTGCCCCGGGGCCCGAAATTTCTCACTGCGCCCCTGCTTTAAGGCACTGGATTCGTGGTATGCTACAACGCCGAAGTGTGTAGGGCTGTAGGCCTAACGAATCGCAGAAGCCATCTCCGGGCTACAATGCAAGGGCCTAAATTAACCACGCAACTGTCATGCAATGCTGTTTTTGCGCGCTACACTAAAAATAAATAAAATTCCGCATAAAGAAAAAATAAAATAAAACTGCAATAAGCCTGCGAAAAGAAATCTAAATTACAAAAGATCTCGCAACGTTTTCATGCAAAAGCAACAGAAAACAAATGGCATCTACAGAAGGGTGTTTCACTTTTTCACCATTTTCGAAATCGAAATTGCCTAAAAATATCTGATATGGTGGGGTTTCGGGCACAACGAAAGAATTCAAAATTATTTTTTGATTATGATGTCATACTGAGGCGGTCCACCGCCATTGAAATTTCGGGGATTCAATTTTTATGGTTTTTTCATATCTCTGGAACGGCTTGTCGTAGACTAATAAAATTAGTGTCAAAATGCGCAGAAAGGTTGGTTTCCTACCACCGCTTAAGAGAATGTAAAGCTCTTATCTGCATCTAAAATAGTTATTGAAAAAAAAAGTATTTTTACCGTTTTTCTTACATTCTGTCATATTGGGCGATCATGTACGTTTAATCATTAGCTCGCAAACATATTTTGAATAATATATTAGTTTCGTAACGTTACCGCCGCATTTTGGTACACATATTTAATCTGCAGTTTTAATTATGTGCTACTGTAAGACCAAAATAACTTAAGAAACTTATTTTTCGTTCACACCAACACTTAAATTCAAGCGCACTAACAATGTTCATAATTTTCTTCCTATAATGTTTAAAACTCGATCCTTGCTTTTCCTGCTAAGTTTGCAGAACACACCACACTTTTGCCAACATTCCACTGTTAAACTCAAATTCTTTACATTTGCATGTTACATAAGTAAGCACGTAAGCGTAAATCAGTACGGTTAATCTGAAAAGTATCAATGATTCTCTTATTTGCAAGATTTTTCAGTTTTCCGATTCTTCTTTCAGTTGAACGGTTGTGATTATCAATTGATTTCCAGAAAGTACAATTTATGTTGGACAAGGCTATGCATGGCATTTCTTTACTCTTTTGGGCAAAAAATGTTTCAGATGAGTTGAGCGATTTTGCGCTTAAATTCAAGAGTTGGTGTGAACGAAAAATAAGTTTCTTAGCTAATTTTGGCCTAACAGTAGCACATAATTAAAACTGCAGGTTAAATAATGTGTTGGAAAATGCGGCAGTAACGTTACGAAACTAATATACTATTCAAAATATGCTTGCGAGCTAATGATTAAACGTACATGATCGTCCAATATGACAGGATGTAAGAAAAACGGTAAAAATACGTTTTTTTAATGCAGATAGAGCTTTACATTCTCCTAAGTGATGATAGGAATCCAACCTTTCTGCGCATTTTGACACTAATTTTATTAGTCTACCATAAGCCGTTCCAGAAATATGAAAAAACCATAAAAATTGAATCCCCGAAATTTCAATGGCCGTGGACCGCCTCAATATAACGTCATAATCAAAAAATAATTTTGAATTCTTTCATTGTGCCCGAAACCCCACCATATCAGATATTTTCAGGCAATTTCGATTTCGAAAATGGTGAAAAAATGAAACACCCTAATCGACAGTATGCTCTTTAGGGTGTTTCAAAATTTCACCACTTTCGAGTTAAGAAACGGCTACCAATTTTTCCGATAGAGTTTTCGACGCTGATTACGAATCTGGCATTATTTTTTGATTATGACGTCATCTTGAGGGTTCAGCCCGCGATTTTCGCGTTTTGGGGGGGTATTTTCATATGTCCGAAACTACTCGTCCTAGAAAGGTGTAATTGGTGTCAATCGACGCAGAATATACGATTTCCTATCTGTATTCTATAGATTACAAAGTCGTAACGGCATCAGAAAAAAAGTTATATTAAAAAAACAAGTTTTATGGTTTTTTTGACTTAAATATTTCATGCAATGTCAATATAAGCTTCTATTGTGACGTCATATCGATGCACATAGGAAACGGCAAGTTCAACAAAATACTGTTAATGTTTATTTAATATTGCAAAGAAACGCACGAACACGAACATCTGTCTTGCCAAGCTGAGATGGGCAGTCTACAATACTACTCTGCAAGACCAACTTCAATTTGCCAATTAGTCTTTCCGTAGCTCGATTGTTATTCTCAGCAACTTTCCAAAATGCTGAAGGAACTTCCGTGCACATAACGCAAGGGGCATTCTTGCTCTCTGCTGTAAAAAAACTTTTCAACCCAGCTTTGCGATCTTGCAGTAATTTTCTGGAATCTACAGATTGTGGAAAATGTCCTGTTCTTATTGCTTCAAGAGAGTACGGCGGTACTTCAGCGAACGCACTTAAAGCAATATTAATTGGCGTTAACCACTGAATTGCATGTTCATGGTAATACTTTAAGGCAATATCAGCAAGTTCCGGATCGATTTCTCGAAATGCAAGCAATAGATCTCGCTGAAAAAGTGTAATTCCCGGCCCTTCAGCAGCTGATGGCTTCAAGTGAATGAGCAAAAACGATGGCACATACACACATACAATGTAAGAGACCAGTCTGGTTAGCCTTGCTCTTTGAACTTCCCCCAAGTCACAGATGTTGAAAATCAGCAAGCGAAGATATGCATTGGCAGTTGTAACCCACCTCGCATGGCACGTTGCTTCTTGCTTGTAAGTCAGAAGATTTTTTAGGTTTTCTGGGACATCGATGATCAAATAAGCAGACAAAACAAGCATGCACATATGGTCGCTCCTTAACGAATTATCTCCACGTCGTTTATCCTTCTCATTAGAAAACCACTCTATCTTCTTTCTAAGATGCAAAGCCGCCATGCTCGTGACCGGGACTGTTAATTTCTTACGGTCAATGATTTGGTTTAGTTCGGGTTTTCGGATTTCATTAAAATACTTCATCAATGATCCTTCTTCCATAGCATTTGGACCTTTCTTCTTCCCTTCAATTTTCGATATTATGTGAGACAGATAGATTTCATTTACGTGGAATAAACATTCCAGTGCATGTACCCCACGATTAAATTTGTCCTTATAAAAATCAACCAAACGTTTGTTTATCCCAGATTTCTTCCCCGTGTTTAGCGCAGTAGTATCGGACATTACAGAGTAGATTTTTTTTAACAGGTTGTCACTAATTTCTTCAGTTATAGAATTGAAAATGCTCTCAGAATTGACGGATGCTCCTTCAGGAAACGTTTTTACTGCTATAACTTTCTCAAGCTT
This sequence comes from Trididemnum miniatum, assembly GCA_964006365.1. NCBI lineage: Eukaryota > Metazoa > Chordata > Ascidiacea > Aplousobranchia > Didemnidae > Trididemnum > Trididemnum miniatum. Next base: position 25,261,020 of record OZ023237.1, on the reverse strand, counting down.
ACTTGTTTCGTCTTCGAACTGACCCAGAAAGATGTACCTATCCATACGATTCAGGATTTTCCCATCGTAACACAATTGGATGGCTTTAGCATCATTTAATTTTTTATCACAACGTTCCAAGGCTTCTAATCGGCACTGCTCTCTTTTTCGCAGCACTGTTGCAGGAGAAGCAGATATATTTTTGGCTCCAACGGTTGATCTCTGTAGATCTGACTGCTGTCGAATTGAAGTAAAGCGACGGTCTGCAGTAACGCAGTCATTAGGGCTAATCCAAAAAGATCGTCGTTTTGTGTAGGCTTTTCCTGAAATAACCTGCTTTTCGGGAGGTTGGTAGTCCGAGTCATCGTGCATGCCTGATGGCATCGCATTTGTTTCTTCCTGTTCCATTTCTTCATCCCCTTTCTTGAAATTGGCCTTTCGTTTTCGTGGTCTTAACCTGGAGTGAAGAACGACACCATCCAATTGGTTTCTAGATCTAAATCCATCACAGGAGCTGGTCGAGGCTACTTCGGTATCTTTATCAGAAGTGTCACGACGTTTAAGCTTATCCAGTGCTTGTTGCTTTTTTTTGTTGAATTGAGTGTCTTTACTGGATGTTAAGATCATTTTTCTGGCAAATCTTTGGTCTTTGAGAAACAAAACTTCCTTCTCTGGTATTCTATGATCAAAATGACACTTGCAGAGTAGCTTGCCTGAAGAAACTGGAAAGTCGTCCACAATATCGCACCGGCACTTAGAGATGTCGAAGAGCTTTTCTAGCCAATCTTCGACAGTCACAACAGCTCTCTTTGCTGTCTTGGCACGTTTTTTTGCAGCATGAAATTGATCTATCAGCTGTTTAAGCTTATTTTGCGTACTTTTTGGCTCTATTACAGGCAAACTAGCTTTTTTCCAAAGTTTCCTTACGTCAGTTACAACAACATCTTTGACATCTTTATAGCCAGGTGTTACTTTCTCAAAATTCGGGTCTGTGTCTATGAGAAGTTGCCTCACGTAAAAATAGTGACCTACGACGTCCCTGTTCGTAGGCAACATATTTTCTGCTAATCTCTTTCGGATAATCTTAGAATCTTCTACAGCCGATCGCAATAAAGCCATCCTTCCGAAATACCCAAAATACCAACTAAAAACTTAACTCCTCACTGCTATGGTGACTGCGAAAAAGGACTACTGTATCAACTCCCACTGGTCATTAAGACTCATTTATCAATACCATTCTGGAATTCAATATAAAGCCATTTTAACAGCAATATGACGTCACAATAGAAGCTTATATTGACATTGCATGAAATATTTAAGTCAAAAAAACCATAAAACTTGTTTTTTTAATATAACTTTTTTTCTGATGCCGTTACGACTTTGTAATCTATAGAATACAGATAGGAAATCGTATATTCTGCGTCGATTGACACCAATTACACCTTTCTAGGACGAGTAGTTTCGGACATATGAAAATACCCCCCCAAAACGCGAAAATCGCGGGCTGAACCCTCAAGATGACGTCATAATCAAAAAATAATGCCAGATTCGTAATCAGCGTCGAAAACTCTATCGGAAAAATTGGTAGCCGTTTCTTAACTCGAAAGTGGTGAAATTTTGAAACACCCTAATGCTCTTAGCCATTACGCAAAAAGCAAGATTTTTGACTTTCTCGTAACGAGATGGTAAAAGACCACAACACGCGAGACAACAAAATTTCATTGCCTATGTGTTAGCAATATTTTCACACCTACAACTTACACTCACCTCAAAACGTCTTGTACGACTTAACAGATTAGTTTCAACGTCAATTTGTCAAGCAATGGCCTGATAAAAGGTGACAAAATCAGCGAACACGAACGAGTAGTTGCTGCTACAGTCACTAGAACCACATGGCAACTACCGCTACCATTCATCAAAAAAAAAAAAAAAAAATACAGAAAATAATACAATTGCATAAACAACTGTCGAATTGGGAGCGTTTAAACTGTAAATCTTATTTACGTAAAAGGGAAACTGATCATACGATTGTTTGATTTGGGTTAATTATCACCGAAAACTTATAATCTTTAAAACAGAAATTTAATCGTTGTGAAAGCTGCCATACCAAGACATTTTTCGCAGCCGATTTTCCAGGACATCTAAAAACAATTTACAAGAATGGCTCTAAAATAGATCAAATTACAATCACTCAAATTCGCCGAAGTGCAAATCTCTTAATACAGCAAAAAATACAACTCTGGATTGTAAAACAAAGCACAAAAAATAATCACTAAGCTATTCGCAATTTTAACTTCATTTAGTATTTCTCCGCAAAAGATAAAAGGAATACAAGTAAAAAAATGCAACATATAAAGCAAGAATATTGCACTGATTTAATATTTAATTATAATAATAAAATCAAGAAGCGTTTATCGTTATGCGACACGCGACAAAATTTATAATGCAAGTGAATGCAGAAGGGTTTCGGAGGTTTTAGCGTGATCGCTAAACAAGTATCATAAAACAAAGAATCGTGGCTTGTCGGGTATCAGTAAACGCACCCTCACGGTTCGATAAACATTAAACAACTTTGCCTAAAGTGTAAAGAAACTGAACTTCAAACAACATCGGTAGTTCTCGATAACCGAATAGACTTGATTTGATTAAGCCTTGCACCATGTAGAGTAAAACGACTCCATGCAGCTAGTTGCAACAACGCACAAATTATAGGAATAGTAACCAAAAGAAAAAAACAAGCATCTCGTTTCGACATCCAACTGCTTTTTTGCTTGTCAGGCCATCTTATCAAGTCTTGCAGAGACATATCAGAATTGGGATTGCCATTATGAAAGACATCTTCTCCTGAAATACAATTACAAGTTAATTCCACGTTTTTGTTTCTTCATCGAGAGAACAACTGCGGAAAGCAAGAAACTTAACCATTCAACAACATAATGAAAAAAAAAAAAAAATTAACCTGCAGGCCTACTTAATAATACATCTTTGAACAGCTTAGATGGCCAAGTGGTAAGAGCGTGTGCCTCGGAAGCTGCAGACTCGGGTTTGATTCCGAGTCGGGTCAAACTAATGACTTTAAAATTGGTATTCACTTCACGGCTTCCCTGCATGACGGTCCGTATCAAAGGGAGAGTGTGAAGAACATGCCAGCAAGTTTAATTATTGCGCCGTTGGAAATTTCATATTTTGCCGAGATAGAGAGATGGCCGATAACTCCTCGACTCCTAAGCGAGCTCGTTATAGCGGTTCGATTGCTTTCTTGTGATAGGAGGATAAATATGAAACGAAATAACAAGTACTCGATAGTGCTTTAAATACAAAATACGACTATGAGCAGTTTATGATATATGAAGACGGAAACGTTTAATCCTAGGTGCTTAACCTGGACTACATCAACTTCGAAGGGTATGCTTAATTGCTTATGCGATTACTGGTATTTATTCAGTTGCTGTTGCAAGTTTAAAAGGGAAAATAAAGCCACCGTAATTCTTACAACTGGACATTTTAACAGCATAGATTCAGCTGTCATCATCAGCAGAGTAAGCAAGGCAGTACAAAACTGATGATGACAGCTGAATCTATGATGTCGAAACGTCCACTTTTACATACTACTGTCGCTTTACTTGTCCTCCACAAGCTATTTTCGTCGATATTTTTTGTAAACCGAAGCAATCTGTGGGTTTCGTTACAAAAATTTTGAGGTCCTCAAGCTAAAACATGTTAAAAGAGTAACTAGTACTAACCTGTATAGACAGCGAGAAGCCAAGTTCCTAACAGTGGTGCAAATGTTTGACCGGGCTTAGATAACAGAGCAGACATTCCAAACAACACAGCCGACGCCGCATTTTCTCGGTTATTGCGGACGTAATCTTCATCCACTAAATCTGATATTACTAAGTTGAGCAGTTTGCAAGTTCCTTCGGTAAAAATACGATTGCTAAAAAAAAAAAGGAATTGAAATAATATGAGTCCTAAAATCGCAATCACACTTTTTTAAAAAACAAGTGACATCTCAATTTAACATCTTTTTGTAATTTTTATTAAAATATCACATTAAATAATCAAATCTTCATTATACAAGCAGTATTGCACCAGAGCGTGTAACGAGTGACGGCACTCATCTCCGCGACTTCGCGCCACAAGGACCAACACAGCTAGCAGCGGTGACGGCACCGTGTCTGATTTGACGAGCATGGGAATCAAACCCCAGACCTTCCTCACCGATAGCGATGTCTCTAACAACCACGCCAATTGGACGGGTTTATTAAACTATCTTTTTTTTTCAAAAGGACAACAAATAGCTCAGAGATATCAAATTATGTCATGACCGTTTTTCGGTGAAATTAGAAATAAAAACCGTACGGTTTTAATGCATTTTAAGTTATTAATCTTTCAGATCAAATTACCCGAATTTTTTTCTCAACTATCTTAGCATTACTTTTCTTATAGCGGTACACTACAATTGACCTTCTTTTAAGCCACATAATTGCAGCTAAAGCTTTTATATTAGTGAAGTATATATGTCATGGAAGATGACCAAGTTGAGCATCGAACCCGCAAAGTGAGTTACGTAGCCCATGCGCCAACAACTCGGCAAACTCTATGTGCCACTACATTCTACTAGCGAACCTTGCAATGAACAAACACAGCATCCACACACTGTTTCGTCCACTGGCGAGCATAATCAAGGCAAGAATGAGTTTGGTGTAAAACAGCCATTTAATCACGTGATACACACCATACTTGTCGCTGAGTGTCAAAAAGTATAAGTTATTGATGTGTGGAAGAACGAACGATAGACCTAAAAACAAAAATATTGACAAAATAAATATGGTTTACCGATAAACTGTGTCAGTAAAATTTTGGTGTAGTGATTCGGTTACGGTGCGGGATGTCCCGGGTTCACTTCCGTGGCGGTCAAAATTGGGCGCAGTGTCGCCAATGGCTCGCCACCACAGCGAAGTTTCTGCGGAGCTGTGTAGCCCAGGCGCTAAGTCGCGGATATGGAATTCGCCACTGGTTGCACGCTTCGGCGTAATACCACGAGTGGAATGAAATTGATTTTTTAAAAAACAAACTAGGGCACAATATACATTTCGTTGGTTAGCTTTGAGATATATCGATTATAAAAACTACGAAAAACGGCTTACCACAAAGGCGTCCCAGCTTCAAACCCTTTTTGCTAGTGTCTAGACTAGAGTAATATTATATTTACTAGGATCGAGGCATTTTATTTAGATTGCATAACTAAAGGGCAACTGAATAGCAATTCAGAATGAACAACTTACCGATTAATGCAGGGCCAACGCCCGGACTAAGAGCATCACCAACCAAAACATCCAGAAATAAGGGAAAAAAATTGCTGTTAAAATGACAATGAAACACCTGGAGAAAAACAAGCGTGAAACAAAAAAAATTACAAAATCTTTTAATTTTTTACTTTTCCGGCTTAAAAAGAGACAGCACGCAGCTCCGACAAGATACTGATATCATGACTGGATTAGCAACAGGAAAAACTGTAGCAAACTTATGTAGCAGGTAGACACACTAATGGCATAAACGAAGCATCAAATCATAAAAAAATCTTATCTTCATTATACTCGCGGTACTACACGGAAGCGTGTAACGAGTGGCGGGGTCTACCTCCGAGGCTTAGCGCTTGGACAACACAGCTCCGAAGCAACGTCGCAGCGATGGCGAGCCGTAGGCGACAATGCACAATTTGACCGACCCGGGAATCAAACCCCAGGTCTGAAGCGCCGATAAGCGATGTCTCTGACCACAACGCCAACCGGGCGATAATTAAAACGAAGCACTCTACAACATAATTTGCACAACATGTCCGATTTGCCCGGCCCGGGAATCGAATTAAAAATACAGTAGAAAAAAAATATGAAGTTTGTAACGGTAAAAACAATTGTAATGTTATGATAGGTTAGAAAAGAAAAATGGTTGCCGGCATTCATTTAAATCTACATTGTAAGAATGCTCACATTAACCCTGAATTTAGGCATCAAATCAATCAAGTGAAAATCTACAAACAGAAGATAAACTTTAAACAATGATCCAGACATCGAAATTCAAATCAAATCTTCATCATATCCGTGGTATTACGCTGAAGCGTGTAAACGAGAGGTGGGGGCCCATCTCTGCGGCTTGGCGCCTGGGCAACACACTGCCGAAGAGACTTCGCAGCGGTCGCTGGGAAAACCGTGTTCGATTTGACCGGCCCGGGAATAGAACCCTAGACCTCCTGCACTGTCACCGGTGTCTTACATCACTGCGCCAACCGCCCGGTGACATCATAATTAGCAAAGACAAACATATCACGAGCACACAAAAAAGTTCTTACCTGGACAAGGTTCATTAAAATAAACCAACGGAAGTTATAATTAGAAACCAGTTGGTTGACATACTTCCTTAATCCAAGACTAGAGCCTGTTGATGCCTCAGGCAAATCATGTATCAAATGAGCACCTACAAAGAGAGTTATCATTAGTGAACGAGTCCATACGGCGCTGAAATACACAAATACGGGGTCACAAACACAGCGTCTAAATTGGAACGTATGGCCGCAGCACAGCAAAGATTACTCACTGCAACTGAAATCGTTTAAGACACTCGAGATTATACGAAGCGTATAACGAGTGGCGGGGCCCATTTCCGCGGCTTAGTGTATGGACAACACAGCGACGTCGCAGCTATGTCGACCGGTTGGCGACAATGTCCGATTCGACAGGCGCGAGAATCGAACCTCAGACTGCCCTCGCTGATAGCGTGGTCTTCAACCAATACAATCGAACATTTCGCCACACAAGTAACTTTAACAATCAAAAACTGAACTCGTAGCATTTCCAATTACATACGAGTGAAATTCAAATATCCAATCGCGCTTAAAACAATTCTTGCGCATAGCCGATGAAATTGCCCGTGCAAATCGCACAAAGTTACAATCCTAGCCTGGCAATCTATTTAAAACCACCAAAACGAATTTTCGATCCCAATTTCGCTCGTAAAATAACAAGGGCATAAACCAAACCTTACTTGATGAAGTCTTGGCAAGCATTTGGCACAAATTCGAAAGCATTTGAGTTGATACCACAAATCCTATCATAGAAATTAAGGCAATGATGGTACAAAATACCTAAAACAATATCACAATATAAACAGATATTGAAACTCAGCTTAGCTTCTTGGAGGATAAAACTTTCATGCAGCGTTACTGTAGAAAACAATCATCTCCAAAAATCAAAAAAAATCAAACAAATCTTCATCATACTCGCGGTACTAGGCTGAAGCTGGTAAGGGGTGGTGAGCGGCTGGGCCAAGGCAACACAACAACGTCACATGCGGGCATTGCGGGGCGTACCGTTGACGACAGAGTCCAATTTGTAGGACCTGAAATTCAAATCAAAGACCTCCCGTGCCAACAGCGATAAATAAACAAATAAATAACAGACCTTATTTTCAAATCATATTGACCTGAAAATTCAACTGTAATTGAGGGAGACTCCGAAGAGAGCTTACGCTCTTCGAGTCAGCAGCCAACCGGTATATATGCTAAACGCGATCGGCTTCAGCCGCTAATCGAACCCGTCACGAAGGATTTGTCACCTGCGCATGGTACCGCTAGGCAATGTCGCTGACAAACTAGGCCGCTGTGACGTTTTTAACCGCAACGACAATTGTTGACACTTAATTTTTTTAGTATTTTTTTAAGCCACATAATTGCAAACTATGTTTTTATGCTAGTGAAGTAAATGCATCATGGAAGATGCCTAGTTGGGTAACGAGCTCGCGAAACCAGTTTCGCGTCCCAATGCACCAACCACTCGACCATAGCTATGACGTTTAGACTTGACACTCCAAAATTGACAAAATTTACGCAAACCTTGACATTACGACATTGCCTAGCGGTATGCTGACAGTCATACTATTAATATTATCAAGGCAATGTTTATAGCTATGGAATCAAAAAAATTGACGTATCATACTTGAAAGTTTAAAGCATTCTTGTGATCCCAAAAAATGTAAGATAAGAAAACAGAAATTGAACCAAAAGTGCTGAAGAGAGATGTTTTTCGATTAAGTTTGGACCTGAAAAACGAAAAAGTGTGAGACTTCAAAATTAAACCAACTGAATTTATAAGCGTAGTTAGTCATTTAAAATATTAATAAGTGTGTGTAATACTAAACATATTTACAAATTCTGTTTTAAAAACATCATGAACAACTTGAAACAACAACACAAACATAATATAATAAACAAAGTGAACAAAAACATTGGAGGATAATGTTTAGAACTTTTGACTAGTTTTAGTAGAAAACATATACTACAGGTCTTAGGAGGCTCCTGAAAGCAAATAAGATTGGGCATATTTAGGTCTTGGGATGCACATAGATATTTCAGCTTATGGTAATGTACTTTGCTGGGTGTATTCCAATGAAAATGTTTCTGGTCATTTTTAGTAATCAATGAAAAAACTTTTAAGAATTAATTGAAAAGATTCCAGTTATTCAAGCTGCAAGTTTTCTACCGAATAAAAACAGCTAAAAATCAAATCTTCATTATACTCGCGGTAGTATGCCGAAACGTGTAACGAGTGGCGGGGTCATGTCCGCGGCTTAGCGCCTGGGCTACACAGCTTCAAAGAAATGTCACAGCGGTGGCATGCCGTTGGTGACACTGTGCCGATTTGACCGATCCGGGATTTGAACCCCAGACCTCTCGCACCGATAGCGTATGTGCTAAGCAACTGAGCTAACGGCCGGTTTTTATAAAATAGCTAAGAGCAAAAAGTGTTTTCAAGTATAACAAACAAGTCAGAAAATATACCTGTCATGTGCAAATACTGCAAGATCTGCCAAAAGCGCTGTGTGTTGCAAGTCCACGCTTGTTAGAAAACCATCATACAAGCATAGACAAATAGCAAACTGGAAAGCCGGTGGTAACCATGGGATCCAGAATAATATGAATGAAATTGAAAAAAATGGAGCTGTTCTTGATAAGTTTTTTAATCTTGACATAACAACATCTAAGGATTGATGGTTTTTGATAGATGGATCAGAATTTTTTTGTCTTTGTAAAAGATTTCTATCGCTAATCCATCCAAACAGTGGATCATTAATGGAATTCCATAATAAAAATAAAACCTGTCAACGTAGACTTTTATTAGAGAAATTGCAAATACAGTGCTGAGCACAACACTGAGAGGAGTACACGTGGCCAATGTTACATACAATTCCTACGTCAAAATTATAAACACAATTCAATGTCATAATAAATATTCAAATAATGTTCTGTTCACATTTAAACAATACCAGTACATATATGTACAAAAAGCTTACCAATATACTGGTTTACACAGGACACATAATGAAGTAATGCTATCAGAGCTATTCTCATAATACTGAAATGTTTAATAATATAAAGGCAGAGTCTAGAACATCCACAGGCTAATTGTTAAGATTGCTCTTTAAGCACACTAATCCCAAAGCTATACCAACTATACCGGTATGCCTCTAACCCTATCCCTTATTTCCCCATCCTTAGCTGCATTCTAAAACATAAAAATCAAAGGCAAACAACAAAACCAATAAATTCAACATACCTCCCCAAACCAAAAAGAGAATTTGTCAATTTTGTAAATAGATATAAACATATCAATGTGGTACAACAGAAAAACATTGTGCACAATGGTAAGAAAGAAGGACATGCTACCATACAACAACGAAATGGAGTGAAATGAGTGCTTTAGTTCTCGATTCATTGTCAATGATCAACATATGTGGGACTGAAAAAACTGCAAGACAAACACGGATGACTAGCTTTGACTAGATAAAAACAAAGCAGTTTAGTGTTTTACTGTAGACCTACCGGTATGCTATCAACACAGCACACCAATTTATGCTATCAGTATATACATTACAGAAAATGATTGATACTGGATAGCATGAAACATTTCAGATACAACAAATTGGCAAACACCTGAACACACAGTACTGTACCGGTAGTGTATCTTGTGATTGACTAGGGACAATGGGGGAAAATGTAGGGTCAGCTATTCACATAGACACTGGACAGTTGCTATTGTGCAGGGTTTCCCAAACTTTCTGTTCATCGGTACCCTCGGACAACTCATGGATTTGCTAGTGTACCCCCAAAATTGGTGAAATCCAAAATAGAAAGATCTTCACGTCCTAAAAGTCCTGTTTTTTCCGCTATAAATATATCCTGCTAATGCACCCATGAAAATGTCAAAATGTACTGATACCTCCTGAGGGTTTATGTACCCCAGTTTGGGAACCCCTGCTATTGTGCCATCATAGCATAGTTTCACAATGTCAACAGCTGATATTAAACATTACCTGACAACGTATTGGATCAAAATTTCTTTAAGGAAGTGTCTACTTCACCAAAAATTATGGTTACTGAAGTTTGAAAATTGTAGTTGTGTAATTGTTTTTCAGTTGTTGTAGTGCGATTCTCACAAGAGGGGAACCGTGGGGGAAGTTTCTGATTCTGCAACCATGATTTTCAAACTTCGGTAACTGGAAATTTCTGGTGAAATAGAAGTTTCCTTTCTTTAAACCCCTAAAAATTTAGGAAGAATTACCAGTATAATACCGGTATCATATTCAGTTCCGATATTATTCGAATTTTAATTTTGGCAATTTTGCCCTTGCTAAAAACTTCAAGAAGCTGACAACACAGAACAGAACTGTGGCAGTTCCAGTAAAATAACAGTTTTTTTCTCAAACTACCTCCCATGTGAATAGGCTAGTTAGTTAGTTGCATATTCATCCTCCTATCATTAGAAAGTGATCAATGCGCTAGCCTATGCGAGCTCGCTTAGAAGTTGCCGGCCGTCTGTATACCACACCAAGATGGGGGAATTCCGCTAAGTGCCTTTCCCAACGGCACAACAAGTAAACTTGCCAGCTTGTTTTCCACACTATCCCAATAATGCTGAGCGTCAAACAGGGAAACTGTGAATACCAATTTTAAAGTCAATGGTTTGACCCGACTTGGAATCAAACTCGAGTCTACAGCTCAAGAAACAGACGATCTACACCACTAGGCCATCTGAGCTGTTAATTGACTGCAATACGCTGACATACCAGTATCAAAGGATACCAGTACTGGTACAGCGGAGACTCACACATCAATATCAAATCAAATCATTTTATTTGTCAAGCAACGGCATCCAGCCAAATATATATATACAGAATTGGGCATAATCATCGTACGATATCAAACCTGGTGCAGTTATTTGACGAGGAGACAGCGAAAAGACCACAAGGGTCATCAAAGTCTACTGCCGCCTCGTCAAACATAGTTACCAACTTTTGGTACCATACCAGTAATGATAGAAAATAAGAAACACAAACATATGTAGCCTACACTTGAGTGTAAAGCCAACATAACAATATCTAGCATAACATCATAAATCAAATCAAATAAGCCTCCAAACATACCGGTACCAAAAAAACAAGGCTAAACTTACCAGTGGAAGATCAGACTAGGCTTGCACATTAAACAGTTCAAGGCAACTTATGAAATAGTTCACGAGCAGGCTAGACACCAGATAGTTGGATGTCAAGTTCCAAGTGGTATAATACTGGTAGTTTATGCTTTAATGAGCAGATAAGTCATCTTACAGTTTTATGACATAGAATTGCGTTGATCAGCAAAAACTTTCACGTTAAGTTTCTGATTTTAACATTAAAACTAGTTGATAAGGCCGAAAGGTATTTTGTCCACCATACCTTCAGCTATACTAGACTTACAGTTACAGTATATAGTAAGGTAGTGTCTATTTTTGACGCATCTCTTTTCACCGGAAAATCGGTGAATTTGAATAAGTACCCTAAACGCTAAACAATTACAGGAAAGTACAGTATACATGTAGAATCATCGACTCTTTGGAATTGCACATCCGTATTAGGCCTATTATTATTCGTATTTTGTTGCATATTTATCCTCCTAGGCCTATCACGAAAAAGCGATCAATGCGCTATTACGAGCTCGCTTAGGAGTTGCCAGCCATCTGTCTACCACACTAAGATGGGGGAATCTCGCTAACTGCCTCTACCAACGGCATAAGTAAACTTGCCAGCTTGTTCTTCACACTGTCCCTTTGATGCTGAGCGTTAAGCAGGGAAGCTCTGAATACCAATGTTAAAGACATTGAGTTGACCCGACTCGGAATTAAACCCAAATCTACAGCTCCCGAGGCGGACGCTCTCACCACTCGGCCATCTGATTCTACCGGTAACTATTTGCATTTCTTACGCCAGATAGAAAAAACCAAGCACAATAATCTTAAGTTCAACCAATATGTATTATAAACACCAACATACAAAAAATCGTTGCATTGCCGACAATCTCATCACAGTACTTACGATTCACCAAAAGCACAAGGTTATACAAAGTGTTTTAACATCTACAAAGAAATATAAAGCCGATATTATGGGATTCTAAAAAGGATATAATGAAAAAAAATCTTCTGTAATTACGGAGTGTAAGAAACATGCGTTGGCAAATTATTAACTAGAGCAACAAACTCATAGAAATTCGAAAATCATATGCCCACTTATTGCAGTACAATCCACAATGCATTGTCTGCAGCAAACAATTAAAGAGACAATGACATTTTACATGTAGGCCTACGCAACTATGCATCGAAAAGTGTAGGTTAATAAATCAAAAACATCAAAATCTTCATTATACTCGCCGTATTACGCCGAAGTGTGTAATGAGTGGAGGGGTCCATCTACGCAGCACAGCGCTTGGGCAATGCAAAAATGTCGCAGCGGTGTGTCTGATTTGACGGACACAGTAACTGAACCCAAAGCCTTCCACGCGATGTCTTAAACCACTGCGCCAATTTGCCGAGCACAAATATGTTATGAATTATCACTTACTGAGCTAGATTAGCGCAATAATTGTCAACTTGTCATTATCTGATTACCCACAAGTAAATTAATTTGAGACGTTGAAACTGCGTTATCAAGGAAACCGAAAATCAGTCAAATCGAATGAGCTCGGCAACGGCTATGGGGCGCCGTGTGTAAAGCTACGCAATATAAAATTTTGCATCATTTTTGTGGTTAATTTTGGTTAAATTACATGCAATATCATATATTGTTGCAATTTATGTATATTGCTGCACTTTGTGTAAATTGTTGCAATTTATCTATATTGCAAAAAAAACTTTAAATCGGCTTTTAATTGCCATGGTGATATGCTAACTAAAACAGTCAGTGTTGCCCTTTCCCTTTTTCCATGAACTCATGTAGTGTACTGGCCTGAGGCGCTGTTGTACTGACTGTGCAGTGTGCGCTTACTGGTTTGGCTGAAACATTCAAGCTACTGATTAAATGAATCATTCAACCTACTACTGTTAAGCTACTGGTACCGGTATCCTTTGGAATACCAGCAGCTAGACTAGACTAGACTACCGGCATAGGGGTGACAACAAGTATCAGCTCCCAGGTGGTCCAGTTGGGTTAGGTTAGGTTCAGTTAGGGTAAAATTTAGTTAGGGTTCGTTCAGTTACAAAACATTGCTATCGGTAGACTAGTTTGACATTTTTAAATTTACAGTTTACCGTATGTAACTGGCTACTGGTGTATCGGTGTGCTGATCTGCTGATGTCAGGATGTAGCCTACCTGCTTTCTGTGGACAGATCACAGAGGTTACTGTAATCTGACATGTTTCAGCCATACAGCATAAGCGCACACTGCACAGTCAGTACAACAGCGCCTCAGGCCAGTACACTACATGAGTTCATGGAAAAAGGGAAAGGGCAACACTGACTGTTTTAGTTAGCATATCACCATGGCAATTAAAAGCCGATTTAAAGTTTTTTTTGCAATATAGATAAATTGCAACAATTTACACAAATTGCAGCAATATACATAAATTGCAACAATTTAACACATATTGCAGCAATATAGATAAATTGCAACAATATATGATATTGCATGTAATTTAACCAAAATTAACCAAAAAAATGATGCAAAATTTTATATTGCGTAGCTTTACACACGGCGCCCCATAAACGGCGCAAATCGAGTAAAGGCGCATTTACTGATACGCGACAATTTTTTATCCCACTTAGTTCATTACATTTGCATCTTACTGTATAGCGATCACGCAAATCACTGCCGTCATAATTTTTGTCGCGCTGTCGCAAGTCGCGCATCGGTAAACGCATCTTCATGAAAACAAAAATGGTACCAGATCGGGTGATAAAATAAGAAGCAATTTGGGCAAGACAACTGTTATGGCAACACTTAAAAAAGTCAGTGATAATGATTTCCTCTGCACCCTGTAACACAGGAATGCAATACACCAAAGCAAAGGAAGGGAACTGGCAATGCACAACGGGTCTCATTTACTTTTAACTTTGCATTAAAAGTACCCAATATTACGTCGCAAATTCACTGAACATTCATCGGGATTTTTTTTACAGTAAAATTAGACTTTTGCGCGGTTATTACGTCACAAATCTAACAGTTGAAGGCGAAGCAGTTTTTAAGATAGATTAATCATTTATATTCTACCGGAGTGATGTACACTTCACTAAGTTATGAGGAGTGCCAAGTTCAAAACTAAAACCGGCCACAGGTTCCCACCCTTGTATTAGTGTGGTGCTAAAGTTAATACCAGTTTTTGCTCTTTCGACGGCATTAATTGAATATTACCCGAACGTCAAGTTTTTATTATATCATGCACATTCATGACTGTGATGACCAACAAAATCTTCTGTTTTCAGAGCCCAATCCGTTTTGAAGTTCCACTTTAAACGTACACTTAAAGTACGCCATTCAAACTTTATTTCACCCGTACCAATTTAAACCCGTGGCCAGTATCAAGCACCATAGGCGGAAACCAGCGCATCTTCAACCGCCGATAGCGACGACCTGGGGCGCTCAATAATCGCACTAAGCGTAATCGTCGCGCACAAGACGCTGACAGAGCGAGACATGGGCGGCATAGAATCGAGTAGTTAATCCTCCAGTGGCCTTTTAAATCGTCATCGTCCAAAGAAGGGACACGCAGCGAAAAATCGGTCCAACGACGTGATACGACATAAGTAGGTTTTATCGGCAACGATTCGTCGGTATCATCGCCTAGCCAAGTGCTGTTACTAGCTACTAAGCCGCTTGTCAAGTCAAAGTTCCACTGAACCCATTTTGAAGTGAAAGATCCAGGGTTTTGCATCACTAGACCCTCTTCAACGTCTTTTTTTGGCTGGCCCGTCATAGAGCAGCCCTGCACAGCGATGTAGTCTCGTCTTAGGGTTTTCACCGCTTTTAACCAAGCATCAAGTCGTGTAATGTCGAGAATAAGAAGCAAACGCGACGAAGTGACGTTCTTATCATCGCAACAACTCTCCCTCCACATGTCAATCAATTGATCAGGCGATAAAACCGCGCCATCTGCAAGAAATAACAAGGGTATGAAGAATAAAAGCGATAATTTGTTTCCAGTTGGAAACAAATAAGTGTTGACACGACATCTCTTATGATGATATTTTCTTTTATTCTGTCACGAAAGCGACAGCGGCCCTGTACGTACATTGTACGAATCCAGACACACTAAGGAGTAGTGTTTGTTTCCGAGTTTTCCGGTTGAGTTTTTGACTTCTTTAGTTTGCTGCTAGTTAGATTCTACCGAGCAGGAATAATAATCGTGAAGCATCTTATCCAACGACGCAAAAACGAGGCTTGGGTGGCAATTGAACCGTCAACCATGCCATCATGGTCGTCTTCAAAACGATGCTTCGAACCATAACGCCACGCTGTTTATAAAATAAGGCAGGATGCGATGCTAAGAGTCTGGCAAAAGTTATATTTTAATTATGGAAAATGGTTCCAAAGCTAAGTCAAAAGAGTCACAATAGAAGGGTAAATTTCACTATCATTTCTAAGAAAGTCGGTTGTTCTACGTTTGTAGCAAAGCTGCAAACTCCAACTCGCTGAACTCAGTCGTTTTTGCCGAACTCCAAACATAAAAATTTCTAAACTCTAGCTAACTCGATCTCGAACAAAGTTCATCGAGTTTTGAATTCATCTTAAACTTGACAAAAATTGCTTAAACTGCCTAAACCCGAAAAGAACTATTAAACATGAAACTCGGTAAAGCTTACTGAACTTGAGCTCGAGCGCGCAAAATTAAAATGAAGAACTTGAAACACTTGCAAAATTTTTGGTGGACTCCGTTAAAAATAATTGAGAGTTCACAGACGTGGCTAGTACGTGGCAGGAGTTTTAATGTTACAGCTTGAATCGACAACAAACACAGCAATTATGAAAACAGCAGTCAAACTAGCTGAGCATAAACTGTATGCATTTTCGAAACCTCACTTACCTCCTAATATTAGTGATCCGTCATCAGCGGTCAATCCGCTAAAATAGAAGAGATAAGTATCATATCTTGCCCCATCTCCGCTACCTTCCTTCGTGCGCTTACTGAACAAATTTTTGATTTTTTCTTCAACTGATGTGAATCCCATTCCCAAAGTGGAGTAATCGCAACCGAGAATCTCAATCAAGTATAACGCAAAAAATCTACAAAAACGAAACAATTAACTGAGATCATTCTCAAATTAAATTGGACTAAAAATTTAACTGCAATTGAGGGACACCGCGAAGTGAGCTTGCGCTTTTCGAGTCAGCGAAACGTTTGTGAAATAATTACAAATATACTGGCTGTAATATTTTTATAAATATATGACTATTTTTAACAAATTTCCGTATTTCAGTAAACCTGTTTAACTACTCATCATTTAACCAACTTCAAAAGATTCTCCAATATTTGTATACGAGTTTCAAGTCAAAAAAGGAACTTTTATACATAAATTTTTTAGTCTTTTCGCGTGATTAAAAAAGGTTGAAAGAAAATGTAAAACGCATGGAACACAACTTAATCTGTTTTCAAACACAAAGTATTGCAGCCTACTACCGCACTACACTGTCCACGCTACCTAATCATTGGCACACAGCAAGAACCTATTACTGCTAGTGTCAACGCAACGGAGAAAGATTTAAGTAGGAGTCGAACCCGCAGTATCGGCAGCAGACAACATTAAAGCAAGCGAACCAACCTAGCAACATTTAACCAGCGTTTTCGCCAAATCTAAAACAAGAAACTGAAAAGTTTCCCAATTTCAAAACACCGATTCACCTGTGCATTGACGTAATCAGTGACGTAGCTCGATCGTTTTGTTTTTGCATCGAATCAACGGGAAGAATGGTGACAGTTGAACTAGGGCTGAAAATGACAAAAATTAGCCAAGAATGCCATAATGCTAATTCTTTATGGGCAATGCCAAAATAAAACCTTCATTTTTAATAGCTTTAAATCCATCTTTACCCTGTCCAGTGTCCACTGTCCACATGTCCAGTTTTCTTGGGATTTCGTCCCGCATTTCTTGATTTTAGTTTCTGCATCACAATTAAATTTTTGATGACATAATCACTTTTCGACATCAAAAAAATTGATTACGATGCAGAAATTAGTGCCCAGGACCGCGGGTCAAAAGACCAAAAACTGGACATGTGAACAGGATAACAGAGCTCATGTTTTGCAAAATGTTAAGTGTTAAGCTGTAAAATCGCACCAACAGCAACATTATGAAACGCAAAGCGCTCTACAAATTAAAAGCATGGTATTTTTGGTAAGATAATAACATACATCACTAAATCAAAGATAAGGCTCTCTATATTCTTAAAGAGCAATTTAATAATCACTTATTTTCACAAGCACTTACTTCGCAGGTGTGGTAGGAGTAATAAGAGCATAAGCCACACAAGTGCCACCTAGTTTGACGGATAGCTCTCGAATTCGACCGAAAGAAGCGCACTCAAGACCCAAGATAATAAGAAGTAGGGAAGGGTAAATAGCTTCTTCACGGCGCCAACAAACTGCGCCAAATAAGAAGGTGGCAAGAAGAGCACAAGCCACTGTTTGCTGTCCAACGAAGCATAGTAAACGAACACCTGAAATAACAAAAACATAAACAGTTGACCGGCACTATAGCTCGCAAAAAGCCAAACTGGCGGAGTAATTACCACTGTCTAAGTTAGTGTCCGGCACGTTGGCGTAGTGACTAAAGACGCTGCTATCGAAACGAGAGGATTTTGATTAGATTTTCTGGCTGGTCGAATCGACCACTGTTGCCAACCAGGGGGCCACAATCGCAAAATGGTAATTAACCACTTAAAGCCAGCGGACGGCTGTAGTTGCTATGAATAAAATACCGACCAAAACTTTTTGCTGAGCAGGAAACTGGTGCTGCGAACACTGGTTCAAGATATAACGAGTCATCAGAAGCAGATTTACACCGAGAAAATCACCAACCTCGACTTGACATGACATGCGATAAATTGGTTCCAGCCGCAGTAGTGGGAAGTTTGTTGAAAAAATCAACACATTCGTGTAATTTGTTTGATAATGTCACCTGCAAAATCAAATTTGATAATGTCATCTGCACCGGCTGCTTGGTGAGTGGCTAAAAGACATCGCTATAAGCGCGGAAAATCAGAAGTTCAGTTGCGGAACCGGTCAAATCGAAAATAGTGTCGCTAACGCTGCGACGTTTCTTCGGAGCTGTGTTGCCCAGGCGCTAAGCCGCGGAGAGCCTTTCGTTACACGCTTCGGCGTAATACCGCGAGTATAATGAATATTATTTTGATTTTTATGTCACCAGCGCGATAATGCACTAAGAAGCTAGTCAATCTCGCAAAGGAAAGAGTATGCGATTATGCGAAACAAATGCTCAGATGACCAAGTGGATAGAGCGTACACCTCTGGAGCTGCAGACTCGGGTTGGATTCCTAGTAGGGTCACACCAATGACCGTAAAATTGATATTCACAGCTTCCCTGCTTAACGCTCAGCATTAAAGGGACAGCTTGGAAAACAAGCCGGCAAGTTTACTTGATGTGTCGCTGAGAAAGGCACCAAGCGGAATACCGCGAGAATAATGAAGATTTGTTTTTCCTATTTTGATATATTTCTTGGCTTATCACTTATGTATAGCTACAACAAAACGTACTTCTCTTGAAACAGCACAAAGTCTGTAGAAGATCTCTACCTATCTGGTATTAAACATACACATAAGCTACTTATCCAATCTGTAGAACTTCTTACCTCGGTAGTAATAAGAGCCATATGCGTGCAAACCCACAATATGCCAGCTGTTGTTACAACAGGAACGACAAACACAAGCTCATACTCAGGGTGGAGACGAATTACCTAAACATAAT
Organism: Trididemnum miniatum; assembly: GCA_964006365.1. Lineage (NCBI taxonomy): Eukaryota > Metazoa > Chordata > Ascidiacea > Aplousobranchia > Didemnidae > Trididemnum > Trididemnum miniatum. Next base: position 25,241,760 of record OZ023237.1, on the reverse strand, counting down.
TTGCTAGATGGTCGTACCGCTAAATCAGATTTGTGCATCAATCAAATCAAAAAATCTTAAAATCTCAAATCTCAAATCAAAAAAATCTCAAATCAAAAAATCTTTATTATACTCACGGAATTACGCCGAAGCGTGTAACGAGTGGCGGGCCCAAGCGCATGGGCAACACACAGCTCCCAAGAAACGTCGCAACCGGGGCGAGCCGTTGGCACAACTGTATTCGAACCCAGAACCTTCCGCACCAATAGCGATAAAGTTCACCAATAGCGATAATGTTAATCGATAGCGATAACGTTAATCGATCGACAAGTAAAACAAAAATTCAGTCCATCATCAATCCCTACAACAGTATGTTGAGCATTTTCGCAGTGGCTACATCGTTTTAGGTCATTCTAAAGTATGAGTAGCTTACACGCTGAAAAGGACAGCCCTATCTCTATTAATTACATTTAGTTTTTAATAATCACTTTGCAGATCATCGTGAAGTGCGTGTTGCAGATCATCAATTTTGCTAAAACCTCAAAACTCAGCAATCAGCCTTAAATGCGTACAAGCGAAGCAGCACTCAATAAATAATGCACAACTTTTCTGTCGATGTAACACAGCATCAAATTTTTTGCAAGCGGAATGTCGTAATTTAATGTTAAGCAAAGCAGAATGAACAATTGGTTAAAGAAAATAATAAGAGAGCAATGCCTGCGAACTAGAAGATACGAAAACATCTTCATTTTGCTCGCATCATTACGCCGAAGCGTGTATCGAGTGGCGGGGAAATCACCACGGCTTGGCGCCTGGGCAAAGCAGAAACACCGCAGCGGTGGATGGTGAACCGTGGGCGACACTGTGTCCGATTTTACCAACACGGGAATCGAACCAAAGACCACCCGCGCCGACAGTGTTGTCTTCACCACTACGCCAACAGGCCGGTAGAAGATACTACTTGCTCCAGCAACTTTGATACCAATAGCTCAGAAAGTACTTACATAAAAGGCAAGTCCACAAAAAGCAACTTCAAACATAAAGAAACACAAGAGCATGACGTATTGTCTGAAACTGAACACGAATGCGTTATTTTTTCATCACCACAACGCATTTCGACAACTTAGACGCAACTGTACTCAGCAAGGTAAAGTACATTTTAGCAAAAACGACAAACTATCGTAATTTGCTGTACAAGCACTATTGCATTGTAACTAAATTTCAAAATTACAAATCCAAAATCAAACCTTCATGGTACTCGCGGCATACGCTGAAGTAGGTAACGAGTGGCGGGACCGATCTTCGCGGCTTAGCGCCTGAGCAACAAAGCTCCCAACAAACTACGAAGCGGTGGCTATTGTGTCCGATTTGAACTGCCAGGGAATCGAACCCCAAACCTCCCGCGCCGTTGGCGATATCTTTAATAACTACACTAACTTGCCAATAACTACAAAACTCTTGAGCCAATAATCTTAAAACCAAACACTTCAATAGCTTATAAAAACTTGGCCGAGCGAATTAAAGCAACTAAAGGTAGTTATTCCGTTGCTGAGAGACTGATTCTAAAAATGGTTTCTAAATAACAGGTCAAGTTACAGACTTGGAAAGACCCTGACATTATCTTGACAAGTTACAGTAGAACTCCTAAAAATATTTGTGCATTTTGCAAAAACATTCTTACCGTGATAATTCAAACGAACACAACCATCGTTCCAACGCTGAAAGTGGAGAGAAGTAAAAGTCTAAAACTGTGGGAAATACGAGCCGAGCGTAAAAGCACACAAGTGCATAAGGACTAATCTTCTGGTTGAGGTTGTCAAACACTGTAATTCCTGCAAAATGTTAATTGCAAGAAAAATGAGAATAAAACACATTGTATTTCACATTCGCTTATCTTTGAAGGAGGTGTTTCGGGGACAGATGCTCAAGTAGGAGCCGCCAAGCACACCGATCCTCAGCGACGAAGGGAAGATGTTAAGGTGAAATGCTAAGGCGAGACCAGCTAAGATCTTCAACATAATCTCGTCTTCGAGTCCTGAGACGATTCTTAGGCATTTGACCAACAGGTGTTGAAGACAGCATTTTTTGGTGTTCTTTCCTGGGGCATAATTCGTGTAACATGCCCATACCAGCGCAGTTGCGATCTTTCTAGTCGGAGAAGCAGCAACTCCGTGTTTAGAGATTCACGAATATCTGCACTGTCAGCTTTGTCTAGCACGCAATGGCAAAATTTTGGATTCAATTTCATAGTTACGCTACAACGTACTATTTGCGGCTTTCATAACCGCCCTGACCCTTGTAGCCCATGCACCGTAGAGATATCCAAGTAGGAGGAAAAACTTGCAACTGTAATGGCTTGCTTAACGAAGCGATTAAACATCAGTCTCTGGCAACTAACGTGGGTATTGCGTGGGCGGAGAACAGCTGGAATTTATTTGAACCAGGAGTGGCTACCTTTTCCTCAACCGTCAATTTATTCAAGTTAAAATTTATCCTTTTCCTCAACCGCCATATAATGGCCATCCAGCTTTTACCTTACAACGTTATCAGCACTAACGCAACAATAAAGCAAATCTTCACTATATTCGCGGTATTACGCAGAATCACCTAACGAGTGGTGGAATCTATCTCCGCGAATTATATAGCGCCTAGGAAGATATTTCAAACAACTATCTCCGAAGAAACGCCGCAATGGTGGCAACACTGCGTCTGATTTTACCGGCAACAATAAAGTTACAAAACACAGGACTGAAAAGTTAAACCTACCTGCAATTCCAATAAATAAAAAAAGGTAAAAAAAGGCCAGAGTGCATTTCATCCTTAAGTTCACCAACACGAAAACAGTAGCGATGATGATAAGCAAAAGGACAAGGTCGTTTTCTGGTGACAGGAAAATGAACCCCCCAGCTAGGAAGCCCGACATATACATCACTTCATTCGGTAGTAAAAATGTGGATCTGCAATCATGAGCAAACAAGCTGGTATCAAAAATCAAATCTTTATCATACTCGCGGTATTACACTAAAGCGTACAACACTGTAACAAGTGGCGGGGTCCGTCTCCGCGGCTTAGCGCGTAAGTAACACAGGTACGAAGAAACAGCGCAACGTTGGCGAGCCGTTGGCCACACTATGATCACCATTTCGTTGCATAACTAAAGTTTTTAAAACACAACACAATTCTAATATGGCAAATTTACACTTCATCCACCGCAGAGAACAACAAATTTTAGTCTCTCAAAACTGACCGAGAAAACTTGAAACGAAATCACACTTAGTAACAGAAAATAAATCCTTTTTTTTTTTGAAAGTGAAAAACGTCAATGAAACATCGTACTTAAGGAGAAAAAACAAAGCAACGGTAAATCTCAAAACTAGACGTTTCGACAACACAGCTTCAGCTGTCATCATCAGCAGTGTGAGCAAGGTAGCACGAAACTGAAAGCAGATTGAAAATTGAAAACATCAATGGTTAATAAGTTTTCCCTTCAGTTTTGTACTGCCTTGCTGGCACTGGTGATGATGACAGCTGAATCTATGTTCTCGAAACGTCCAATTCTTGGAGTTTTACTGTGGCTTTATTTTTTATCCTTGAGCTATTTTTGTCTCATATTTATTGTATTCCGAAGTCAATGAAACAGTTACTTCGTCAACATGCCCAGTTAAGTGGTTTCACAAGGCGAATGGGCTTTATCACAATCAAATTTATGGTGTCCTAATCACTTTCTTAATTATGACATCATAAAATTAAAGCTTGCGAGTTTTGGGAAGCACTTAGACTGGAAATATAGATAGAGCAGTCAGGATGAACATTACCTGTACGGTATATCCTCACAAAAGCGATCCAAAAAATCACAGCAGCATTTAAGAGCAGCGCCAGTCATGATCAACATGTTCATTAGTCTATCACGATCATCAAATTGCCAAGTTCGATAAAACGAAGTTCCAAACGTAATAACACCAAGCAGCAAACCCCACCAGCAACATGTTAGTAAAGGACCAAGACCTGTTAAAAAATAAAGTACTACCAGATAAAATAGGAAAAATTTTAATAGCAACTGGATGATTATTCCTTCACTGTAACTAACTGCATCTACTAATCAAAATTGCGGAGTTGAACTAAAAATTAAAAATTGAATTACCTAAAGACCACAGCTAAAGTTAAGTAAAAAGTCTTTTTGACTGTGTTAATATGATATGCGAAGCAGAAGAAGGCTGTTACCAATACATCAAAAAACCAAATCTTCATTACACTTGCGGAATAACGCTCAAGCGTGTAATGACTGACGAGGCCCAACTCCACAACATTCATCTCCGGCCCATCGCAGCGCCGAAAAAACGTTGCAAGGGCAGTGCGTCGTTGGCGACACTGTGTCCGATTTGACCGATGGGGATTCGAAGAAGCAGCACCCATAGCAACCCGCTAATTGGGTGGTTATACTTAGTTCTTTGTTTGTATCTTCAGTGCAACAAATCCAAAGACTAATTTGAAAAAAGTTTGACAAATCCTGAATCTGTTCGACCTACCTTCATATAATGAATAGACATATTCCACAAATAAAATCAGTAAACTCAACGCAATAATTCCAGCAACAATAAGCAACAATAGTAAGTCAGCATCATTCATCCAAAGATTGACAGCAGCTACGGAGACAGCAACTACTAACAAAATGCCAGGAACAATCCTTAAATACCTAGAAATATCAGACAATTGGACAAAATAACAACGGTTTAACAACAGTCAGACAATTTAATAACAGAAAAATAAAACTCGCAAGGCTAAACTGCACAAGTAATACATCAAATCTTTATCATACTAGCAACATTATGCCTAAGCATGTAACAAGTGGTGGGGACCATCTTCGCGGCTGAGCAACACAGCTTCAAAAAAACGCCACAGCGGTGGCAAGTCGTTGGTGACAATGTGTCCAATTCGATCAACTCGGACATTGAACCCAGACCTCTAACACTGATAGCAATGTCTTTAACCATTATGCTAACCAGCCAGTGCCCTTCAACTAATCAAAAATGATTTATATTTGAATTTACAAAATCCGCTCAGGTAACAGCAGCTACATCTTTAGAAAATCACCGAAATAACACAATTATTATCAAATGAAACTATAATAGTCGAGATTGGGGAGTCTAATATCAAAAATCTATTCAATTGGAAGCAAAAAGGCTTACTGGTATATCAAGAATAATCGAATATTCACAAATCTTACCGAATCTTTGCTAACAGTTTAGTTTTATACATGTTCCATACAAAACTGGTTAGTTTTTTAAAACACGAAATAAGATGTGCAAATGGTTTGTAGTATTGTGTCCAGGTGGCATGAAAGTGTTTTGGTTGTCTGCGAACTTGAAATGTATGAAAATCTGAAAAGTTAACAATTTGACACCTTAAAAATTTGTATTTAGTTGCATGTTTATTGCTTATTCTGCTATCACGAGAAAGCAATCAAAGCACTATAACAAGCTCGCTTATGAATTGTGGGCCACATGTCCTCCACACTGAGACAGAGAAATTCCGTTAACTGCCTTTATCAATGACATAACAAATAAAGCTGTCCATTTGTTTTCCACACAGTTCCTTTATGCTGAGCATCAAGCAGGGAAGCTGTGAATACCCATTTTAGAGTAATTGGTCTGACTATAGACTCAGAATCAAGTTTAGTCTACAGCTCCAGAAGCAGGTATTCTTATCACTTAGCCATCTGAGCTGTTTTAAATCAAAACATTAACCACTTTATTCTTAAATTTAGCAAAAATCATTATTCTAAATGGCAATCCCAAGAAAAAAATTGTCCCAATTTCCTCACTTTTCTCCAACTTTGCACCTTAAAAAGAACAGTATATATTCTATACTGCCTACCCTTGCTTGTTGTGTACGATGGCACCATAAGAGCATTACCAAATCGAGAAACTGCATTCATAGAAGTTTGGTCATATGACATGGTTCCCAAACTATACGAACGTGGACGCATTGAAAAATAATGTTGAGATGCCATTATAATTTTTGTTCTATCATTACATTTCAGAAAATAATAACGCTAGTTACATACGGTAACTTAATCTAAACAGCTAAAGGATGTATCATATACACAAATACCGGTAGATCAAAACTTTTACATAGACCTGACTAAATTTTCATATCTTATCTAGGCCAGACTGTTTGAGGTTAACAGGTCAAGTGAACCACCTGCTGTTATTATGGACAGTAGCAATTGCGAGATCATGCTGTAACAATGCAGACAATCGATAGGTAATACTGTAATATCACCGACTGTGTGCTTCATATCAAATCTGTACCATATTTCAGATAGTCTAACAATACAAATGCAGTTGAATTAACCTACTGGTAATTACTGGTATCGATAGTCTACTGGTACTAGATTAGTATACTGTACCCATATTCAACAATTGATAATATACCGGTATATAGCCTTTAAGCAAACAAATCCAACACCTAGAATAAAAAGTATCAATATTTGGTACTGGGTAGGCTACCAATAGCAGCGCAAATAGCCTTCACTTACTGCATCTGCGCACATTAGGGGTATAGACTAGTCTAACCTGATCTGTGATACCAGTAACTACCTAAATACGGTACGGTAAAACTTGGCCACTTTGCCCTGTGCCAGTTCACTTCTTTAACAACAAATGCAGGCATAGAGTAAAAAGATATAAATATTACTCACCAAATGTTTTAAAGTAGGATCAAAGGTCACATCGCTTACAGGCAAGCTTTCACTATAATTTAAAGTTGATATTAATGTGCAAAGTTCAAAGTCCAATCCAGATGTCAGAGATTATCCCAAAGTCGTATTTCACTAGCACAGTTTTATCCGTTTCAAATCACAATGCTAGTCCACAAGCTCTATTCTAGCAAGAGCATATCTGGAAATTCAAAAGCAATATCTTAAGATTATGGTATCTCCATTCAAGCTTAGGTTTCAATCAAGCCGAAAACCTGTTGACGCTTGTTTGTTGTTTACAATTTTCAGAAGATGAACAGTTGAATTTATCCGCTGCATGACCGGAAAGTTGTATGACCGGAAAGTTTTTGTCAACAATGCAGAGACGACACGGGCCGCTAAGAGACCCGCTAACGAGCCGTTAACCGGTCTTTTTACTGGTCCGCTAACGGCCCAGTTCTATCTGTTGCTTTTCACTGAGCCGCTAACGAGCCGCCAACAATTTTTAAAATCCCTTTTGAAATGTTTGATTAACGTGATTTAAGCCTTAAGGTTTATAAAAAGAATGGGCTCTGGGCGGGCTGGGCTTTATTTTTGGTATGAGTTGCCGGGTCGGTTACTGGGCTAGAGGTTTGGGGCCGTGGGCGGTCCGGGCCTCAAAAAAGTCAGCCCGAGCCATCTCTACAAGTACAACAATGCTCAAACCACAGCTGTGCTCGAACGAAGCTGGTCAAAATTTATGAAATAACCATAACTCGGCCTTTAAAACAATTTCAAAAAAGTCAGCCCGAGCCATCTCTACAAGTAAAACAATGCTCAAACCACAGCTGTGCTCGAACGAAGCTGGTCAAAATTTATGAAATAACCATAACTCGGCCTTTAAAACAATTTAACAGAAATAGAGTAAGTAGCAAAAACATAAGAATGAAGTAACAAAAAAATCAACTTCATACCGGTAAATAACTCTTACGATTGTTTTGTTTTTACTCCAAAACATTATCAGGGGCGCACGCCAAAACATTTCCTAAATATTATTATCAGGGGCGCACAATAATCCCAGAAATTTGAAAACGGGAGGGCCGCATTTTAAAGCCAAGCCAGCAGAGCTGGACATAGCGATTAGCAAAAAAAAGCCATCACGCCCGCTCGCGGATGCCCAATTTTCCACCCAAAAACAAGTGAAGAGCAAAAAAAGGCCATCACGCCCGTCCGCAGATGTCCAATTTTCCGCCTAAAGACAAGTGAAGAGCAAAAAAAAGGCCATCACGCCCATATCACCTTTACTGGGCGCATTTGTCTGCGGGGGGGGGGCAGACCCAGCGGCCTTCCCTGGGTACGCCCCTGATTATATCTCTTCAGAGGTAGGCGCAAGTGCCCATCTTCAATTTCTAAAAATAGCCCAATTTGGTTATAGTACTGTAGAGTGTTGGTTGAATACTTATGGACACACGTAGCAACGATTATGTCAGGTTGAAATGCAAAACTAGCTCATTTTTATCATTTGCAAGAACCATAACGTCGCTTTTCCCGAGAGCTAAAAGCTAGGGGGCAGTTTTTTCCTGGAACTACTCCACCGTTGAAGTTAAGTCGTGCGCTCCGTAGTAAGTTGAGATGACGGATAGGCTAATACCAGTAGGCCTACGCCACCACCAATAAAGTCTTTGTCACCACGTATTTTCCACATAGGCCTACACTTTGCTCGTAAAAGTAAGAATTAAAATAGGCTATATATCGTTGAACACATTGTTCCAGCACGGTTAAAAAATTTATTTTATTTAATAATATCGCTCACCAGGATTCGAATCCTCATTTAAATCTTGTCGCTTGTATGTTGTCGATGACGGGCACTGGAGCCTCGCAACTTCCTTTTCTTTCTTTTATGCGCTGCTAAATGCTATTACTCAACGTGGTTCAAACACTGTGGGTACGTGGAGCTAGCAAGATGTATTAATTTCTTTAATTCAAGAACATTTTGTTTTGGAGTTGCGATTGCAGTAGGTCGAGTCAACTTTGATTAATTTTTGCTGCAGTTGCTGGTGACATTTCCTTTGGATTTTAATTTTAAAGATCTATTTTATCAAGTTGGTTGGATCTTGCTCATAGTCGCCAGTAACAAACGCTCTGAAGGATTGCCAAAAGGCTTTATAAAACTAATTCCGAAACACACATATCGCTTTGGCCACTTTCTGGCGACGCAAAAGTGAAATCTTACGGCTTTGTCGCAACATTTTTTATTGGAGACAGAGCCTCGTTATAACAGGGGCGATCATCCCCCCAAAAAAAATCTTTACAGCAAACTGCTGCTGTAGAGGCGAGATACCCAATGACCTTCCAGTATTTATACAATAAAACATAAAATGGTCCCCTCCCATTAAACAGAAATCCTAGTTCAGTCTCTGGTCTGGTGTTGTTTTTGTTACACCAAGATGGCCAGATAAAGAGACATGATATACGAGACTGACTTAGCAGGCCTACTTACAAGAAACATCTTGTACGTTATTCAGCACCAAAAATATTGTTTTGCGCTATCTTTAATCGGTGCATGATCGTTCACTAAAAACAACCATAATAATAGTGCACTCCATACAAAAAGTATTCAGCAAACGTTAGTCTTATTCAAACGTAAATATGCTACAGGAATAAAGTTACTACAAAATTTTACAGTAATTTAACTCGCATTACCAATCACGAATACCACGGCCTTCTACAACAACAGAAAGCCTTGCAAATACGCAAAAATTTTACAAGTCGTCCAACTAATGCTGCGCATTCGTAAACAATGACATAGAGTTAAATTTGGTGAAAGGGTAAATTTGTTTAAAATTAAAACAATTGTTCTAGACCAGGGGTTCTCGAACAGGTGCCAGTGTCTCCCTTAGAGGTCACAAGCACAAGATTCATTGATGGTAACGAACACTTAAGCCCAGCGGACGACTGTAGCAGTTATGAATGAAATCAGGACAGAAAATTTGATTGTCGAGCAATGAGCAGGTGGCCACTGGTATTGAGAGTCACTAGAAGAGAGCCATAAACCATAAAAGGCTGAGACGCCCTGATTTAGACAAACTCAAAGTCCGAACAAGAGATAAAGCACTAAAATGACATGCACCTGTAATATGCAGTTTTCCGTTTTACTTTTATTCAACAATTTATGTCAAGTCACAATATTGTTATGCATTTGCAATTTCAGCGCAGACAGTTCATTTTTGAACGACCCCATGGTTCGATAACTTTATGATCCTTAAACCCAAATGATCACAAAAAAAGTGACGTAACAATATCAACCAAAAAAATGCATGAAAATTTAATTTCGTCAAAAACTAGGACGTAAACTAAAAAAATTAACTTTCGCGTTTAGGGCGGAGCTAGCCAAAACTTTAAGGGGCAGGGCCGGATTTAGAATAAGAGGCCCTGTTTTCATTCGCCCTGTGACCGATCTTTTTATCAAAAGATCTTCATAACAAAAGCCACCCTCCAAAAGCTACGTACGTCACTGTTGCGTAATATGCGTCAACTTTTTCCAGGTAAAAACTTGTGCAAAGCCGCTAATATTGACTGAAATATCCACAAATGCAAAGTTTTGACACAAGTCTAATAAAGCAAGGATTTGCTGCAGTGGTTATAATTAGAATTCCGCATGAGACAAATTGTTAGAAAAGTTTTAAATAATTGATAAAGCTGGTCGCTTCTACGCAATTCGCAAAGTATATATTGATTAAATTGAACACAATATACAATAAATAAGAAAATTAAAGTCTGGCAAAGCGACAGCATATCACTGTATGCACAAAATTATCCAATATGAAACACACATGCGCACACGCGATAAAAAATATTAGCAGATTGAGAATGGAAAAAATTTTCATTAATTTTCCATTTCTCCCTTCCCGCTTTACAGCTTTCATTTCATAAATTCATTACAAAAACGATTTGAAACTAAACGAAACTAAAAAACCACAACTATTTTTCAACGATTTAAGTTCTTTCCACATTAGGCAACATTCTTATTAAAACAAAGATCGTTGGAAACAAAAAAGTTATTGTTCACCATGGTCCGTCACATTTTCGAAGTGCATCATATTGGAGATGAACGAAGCATAAGAAACAGAGATGTATCGCGGAGTAAAAATAAAGCTACAAAATTTCCTAAAACTCTACGTTTCGTCAATGCAAATTCAGCTGCTATTATCAGCAGTGTAAGCAAGACAGTGCAAAACTAAAAGCTTTCAATGATTTTGCTCACACTGCTGATGATGATAGCTAAATCTATATTGACAAAACGTCGAGTTTTAAGAAGTACGATGGCTCTATTTTTCTCGTTAAGAGTTGTCTATTCACCGCAGTTTTTACCAATTTCCAACCCACCTTTCGTACTTAAGTCGGGAGATTACCGACAAGATGGTAATTTTCATTCAAAGTTTCAATGTTTTCTTAATTTGGCGACAGTTTTTACAAGTTTGATCCAGTTTAGCTTGAATACTGTGAGAATTGATTGAGCAAAACGCTTAAAACTCCACGGCATGGTGAAAGGTCTATCGTATTCGTTCTTAATATTTGTAGCGCCTGGGACTCGTTTGTGCTGTCACACTGACTGAGACTTCCCAGTGTCTTGGAGTACTTCTTGTTTTTTTATCATTACACCACACCTGCTGCATGATGACGTAACAATATAACAAATAAAAGTGTTACTTTAACATAGAGATGTCTCAGTCAGAGCGATTGCACCCTTATTCTTAAACATATTCGCTTGGAAACACCTTGCCGGCGCAACCCGCAAACCAGCATATTGAAAAAACAAGCAATATAAGACTGGGGCTCCCAGATTTTTTACTGGGGGTCCCGTCAAAAACCACAAGTCACCCGGATGCACTAACCGGTTGTATGAAAAAATTCAAAACTTCAGCAGAAATACGTTTGTAACCTTGTTTCGAAGCGCAGAGGCGTCAAATAGTTTTGAACTGGATAATTATTGGTTATCAACGCAAAAAGCGAGGTCGTGAAGCTAAGTATAATCAAGACAGAAAAGCGATTTGAACATTATGCTATTAAGTGGTGATTAAAGCAAAAAACAACCGGTTTTGATTCAAAGTCAATTCATTACAACCATAACAGCAGATAAAAACGTAAAAAAATTACTAGCAGCAGCTGCTACACATTTACTTCTGCTTACCAAAATAAAAAGCTCTCATATTTTTGCCAACATGATTACGGCATCGCTAATGAATGTGTGGTACTTTTGATGTGAAGCACTGTTCCCTTTAGTAAAAATTAGAAAAAAGGAAGAATTTCGGGCAAATTTTCTGATTTTTCTTTAAGCATGCCGACTGCAAGTGATTTTTGGCCGAATTAGAATCAAAGTGTTCAATATTTTGGTCCAAAACATGTCTCATACTCTGGAAACTCGACTTTGAGGCAAAAATTAGATTAAACTTTCCTTAACCTTCTAAATATTCGAGCAAATTTTTCATTAAAATCTATAATAGCGCAAAATATTGTACTTGCTAAAAACTTTAGGGGAACAGTGTTTGATAGATAGTGTGCTTCATCTAAATCTTTTTAGGTCAACACTCAACAGTGCAAATATGTATGCCGGTAAGGCAATTATGAGCGTAACAAACCCCCAGTAAAAAGTGTTTGATAACTACGGTATAGCACTAACAGGAGAACTGCAGCAGAATGTTCTCTTTGCAGCAAAGTATGTATTGCCTGTTGCTCTTGCGCCAGTATGAACAAAATGTAATGAAAAAAATTGAAAAAGATCTCACGGATAACAACGGAACTTTTCAACGAGTCATGTAAAATGGGAGCGCATTAGTACCAGAAAAAAAGTGACAAGCAAGGCATGAACAGAACGCAATTCCTTTTCTTAAGGAGGAAGAATAAAGCCACTGCAAGCCCTAAAACTGGTCGCTTCCGCAACATGGATTCAGCTGTCATCATCAGAAGTGTAACAAAGGCAGTACAAAAACGAAAGAAATAAAATTTCAGTTTTGCGCTGTCTTGCTCACACTGCTAGTGATGACAGCTCAATCAACATGTTGTCGAAACATCCAGTTTTAAGTATTATTGTCGCTTTGCTCTTCTTCCTTAAGCTATTTTCGTCCCATATTTATGGTATTCCGAAGTGTTTTTCTGTTCTTCTATCAAGCCTGTCCACTGACTACTGCGAAGATGTAACACTGAATTACATGAATTTAACAGATACCATCAAACCATCGTCCTGTACGGTCCCTGGACCCGCAAGTACTGCATGATTGTACTAGGTCCTCCTTCAACTGCAAGAGGGGGGATTTGAGTTAGAGGACAATCCTCCACTGACATCAGTGCAAGTTTGGTGCAGAGGGCAAGTTCAAAAGGCAGAACTTGCAAGGGATTGTCGTTTAAATACAATTCTTCAAGACTTTGAAGGTTGCCTAAAAAAACAGAAAAAATATTAAATTTTAATGATACTCGCGGTTTACGCCGAAGCGTGTAACGAGTAGGGGGCCCAATTCCGCGGTTTAGCGTCTGGGCAACACAGAAACGTCGCAGCGGTAGCAAGATGTTGGCGACACTACGTCCAATTTGACCGGCCCAAAAACCGAACCCAAGACCTCCTGCACCAATAACGGTGTCTTTAACAACTGCGATAACAGAAAAACGAAAGAAGACTGGTTAAATTAAACAGCAAATGGTAAGAAGTTAACGCTGTCACGTTGAAATTAACCTAAATTTAAAGTTCCGGTAATTAAGTCAACTGGAAAGCTAAATATAATGCAAGAAAGCTAAATTTAATGATCAAGCCATACGCACAAAGTAGAACAAAAAAATATGCGGCGACAGTACAGCAGGTAGGAATTTGAAAAAAAAGCAAAAAATATGCAACTCATACCAAGAGCTACAGGCAATGTTCAGTTTAACACCAATAGATAAAGTACAAAAAATATACAATTAACTGCCAATCCATTAGAACTTAAGGCTAATAGTACGTTTAACTTAATATCTATTTCTATGATTCCCACCACTAATTACCTATTTCATTAGGAAGGTCTCTCATTTGGTTTTCTCCAACTGCAAGAACAGTCAAATTCTCCAGATGTCCCAATCCTCGAGGCAAAACGGTTAGCCGGTTTCCTTGCAGCTTCAATTTACGGAGCTGGAAAGAGGAAAATCGTAAAATAAGCAAAAAGCAAACGAAAATCTTCATTATAGTCGTGGTATCACGCCGAAACGTGTAACGCGTGGTGTGGCGCACCTACGCAGCTTAGCGCCTGGCCAATACAACTCCGAAAAAACGTCTCGGCGGTGGCGACACTGTGTCGATCTGGCCGGCTCGGGCCTCGAACCCTAGACCTCAGCACCGTTAACGGTGTCTAAACCCCCACGCCAATAAATTGTTTGAATTGGGTACATCGGTGACAAGTCAACATTGTCAAAATCAACCAATGACTAAAACCCTACCAAGCTCGCATGGTGATAACCAGCAAAGGGGAATCCCCTTTTAAAACGGAAAAATTTCGCAAAACAGCGGCCACACCTGAATGGAAATAGTAAAGCATTTTTTCAAGTACATAATCGTTTCCACCGAAACTTAAAAATAATTTATTAACATGCGTGGTTTCTCAAAATCATTCTCGAAGCAAACTGTGTATTAGCGCTTAAGTTTGACAAAAAAATTAACCACGTGAGTTGTAGCAAAAAAAAAAAAAAAAAAAAAAACGGAACACTGACAAATGAGCTTTTTACGAAAAGCGCAAAATATTCGTTTGATAACAGGCATTCAAAATAATAAGCTGGTAGTTATCATCCAACCATGAGCTTTTAAATAAGTTATTTCGAGTGTAGGTAAATGCCGAACATGAAGGTAGAAATGTTTAGTTCAATGTAGTTGTAGAGACTAAATATTCGCATGCTTTGCTAGCTTTAAAGCTGCTCTTAACCAAGTTACTTCGCCATAGGAAAAAAAAATCAAATCCTTATTATACCCGCGGCACCATTCCCTCTAAGTTTTTAGTAAGTGAGAATTTGCCCAAGACCGGCCGTTAGCTCAGTTGCAAAGCGCACGCTATCGGTGCGGGAGGTCTGGGGTTCGATTCCCGGGCCGGTCAAATCGGCACAGTGTCGCCAACGACTCGCCACCGTTGCGACGTTTCTTCGGAGCTGTGTAGCCCAGGCGCTAAGCCGCGGAGATGGGCCCCGCAACTCGTTACACGCTTCGGCGTATTACGGCGAGTATAATGAAGATTTGATTTGATTTTGATTTGAATTTGCCCAAATATAGATTTTTATTACAAATTTGCTAAAAGGTTTTGGGGTAAGAAAGTTTGACGCAATTTTTGCCTCCAAGTTGAGTTCCAGAGTATATAACTTCTGTTTTGCACCAAAATATTCAACACTTTTATTCAAATTCGGACAATAACCGCCATTCCAGATGGCAAGCTCAAGAAAAAATTGGAAAATTTTACTCAAAATTTTTCATTTTTCTCAAATTTTGCACCTTAGAGGGAACAGTGCAAGCGCCATTACGCCAAAGCTTGCTACGAGTGGCGGGGCTCCTCTTGCTTGGGTAACACAGCCCCGAAGGAAAGTCGCAGCAGTGTGTCCGATTTGAGCAGCCCGGGAATCGAACCCCAAACCTCCGCGGCGATAGCGACATCTTGAACCACTGCACCAACTGGCCGATCATAGAAAATCACATTATTGATAATCTCAAGCACGAGTTTGGATGAATTAAACAAAGAAAAAATTTTCAAAATGTCAAGTCTGCAATGACGATAGACGCAAATTACTGTATCAGCAATGGATAAAGCAGCTGAACCGAAGCACAAATGAAATATTAATAAAAGTTGACGTGGCAAGGCGTATTTGACGCACAAAAGCCGCACAATTGGCTTGGGAATCCATAGCAAAAACAAAGCATCGTAAATATAGCGAACAAATTCATCAAACGAAAACAAGTACTACTCCATCTTAATAAAAAAGCGATGCTTTACTTTAGAAAAGCCTTAATAACAGAAACTAATCTTGCAAAAAAATCATTAAGATAAAATCTGTTTGGTCATTATATCGATTGCATGAAATACATTGTGTCGCTTATAAGTCGTCACTGTGCATAGAGAGCTAACCTTGAGATTAGGACCCAAGCTATTCTGTAATATTACATGTAGCAATTC
Source organism: Trididemnum miniatum (assembly GCA_964006365.1). NCBI lineage: Eukaryota > Metazoa > Chordata > Ascidiacea > Aplousobranchia > Didemnidae > Trididemnum > Trididemnum miniatum. The sequence goes on along the minus strand of OZ023237.1, from coordinate 25,225,932 downwards.
AGCATATAAAAACTACAAAGACGAAACTATCCAAGCAACTTCACGCATGACATGCTTAATATTATGACGTAATCATGCTGCTTAGGTCAAAAACGATGCAGTTGTTGCTCAAGCGAAAACTTACTGCAGAAACATGAACTAAATTATGTAACAGCTCAGATGGCCGAGTGGTAAGAGCGTCTGCTTGTGGAGCTCTAGATTCGGACTTGATTCCGAGTCGAGTCAATGACTTGAATGTCGGTATTCACAGCTTCTCTGCTTGACGCTCAGCATTAAAGGGACAGTGTAGAAAATAAGCCGGCAAATTTACTTGTTACGCCGTTGGGAAAACGGCATTCCCCCATCTTAGTGTGGTAGACAGATGGTCAGCAAGTCTTAAGGGGGCTCGTTAAAGCGCTTTGATCGCTTTTTTATGATAGGAGGATAAACATGAAAAAAAAATGTGCCTCTGAAGGCAGACGACATCTTATGAAGACATTTAAAGCAAAAATATATGCCAAAGAGCCATTATTACAACGTTTAAAAATGGTCCAATAAATTTTTTGACTTAGTATAATTCGCTTCAAAAAAAGCAAAGTGTTTATGGAGAAAAACAAAAACCACAGTAAATCTTAAAACTGGACGTTTGGACGTAGATTCAGCTGTCATCATCAGTAGCATAGTCTTAAAACTAGACAGCTGAACCTATGCTGTCAAAACGCCCAGTCTCAAGAATTACTGTGGCTTTACTGAGCGTTTCGACAGCATAAGTTCAGTAGTCCAGATCTAAGATCATACTGCTGCTGCTGATCGCTGAACCACTCTTGTAAAAAGTTTTAAGATTACTGTAACTAACTTTTCCATCTAAAGCGATTTTTGTCTCCACTGTATTATGAAACAGCTTAAAAGCTAGATGAAACTCAGAACAGAAGAGAACATATTTATTTTAGTCGCTCGTTGACCAACACGATACGTAAATGATAAAATACACACGATACAAAGGAAAAAAAATGCACGAAATGCGACAGGGAAGTTGCGAATGGACCTCGCGGTCATCGAGTCAAGCAACCACCCAGTGTCAATTAGAGCAATTTTAAAGAATTTAATCATCGCATCTGGTTGAATGTCCAAATTAAAGCGAGCGACCACGTTCCCGATGAGAAACGAGTCGGCATACCAATAGCAGGAAAAACCGCCACAGCCTGGTATAAATGAAACTCACCTGTGTAAGATGTTCAATTTCTTGTGGTAGACTTTCGAGATTATTCTCTTCCAAGTCTAAGGTCTGTAGATTAACAAGCTTGCCAATTGTAACCGGAATTCTTCGTAACAGATTGTTGCTCACCATCAGTACCTAAATTAATCAATGGTACATAATACTGATTCAGTAACTTTTTTACTCCCGATTATCCTAGGGAGGCTGCGGGGGAAACTGCTCGAGTTGAGACTTCGAAGTACCTCGACCTAAAACGTTGCAAAAAATCATTTTCTCAAATGCAAACAGTCCTATTAAACACAAAGAACAAAACGAGCAGTCCGTCGTGCAGTGTGGTGTTTACGCTTATTGCTAGTTTACAAAAAATATCTGCTCTAGAACTTTAAATTGCAGGAATCAAAATGGCAACGCCGTCTTCGTTACAAAGTAAAAAGTAAAGAGAAGCTAGACTACAGCCATCAAAGCACTGAATGAAAAACCTTGACTGTTTATTTTGCTGTATTGACAAAAGTTTGGATTAATTATGGTTTTTTTAATTGTTTCGCCACGCTGACAGCAGCATTACCAGACTATTTAATAGCACACGTACAATTACTTGAGTAAATATTCCATTAGAACCAGAATAATATGTCAAATCTTCATTATGCGCGCGATATTATGCCGAAGCTTGTAACGAGAGGGCCCTCTCCGCGGCTTAGCGCCTGGGCAACACAGCTCCGAAGAAATATTAGCAGCGATGGCGAGACTGTGCCTGATTTGACGGGAATAGAATCTTAGACCTACTGTACCAGTAGGGATGTCTTTAACCACTACACAAACCGATCATGCGTTATTGACATAGTTTGATTGATTGTGATTTTCTTATTTGTTTCGCCATCGCCGTCAGCAACATTAGCAGACTATTCAATAGCACACGTACAATTACTTGATGAAACATTCCAGTGGTATCAGAACAGTACTATAACTCAATGTTATTTGGCAACGATGCAGGCTTTCTACTGTAAATGTTGTGTGTGTGCGCAACATTATTTAAAACTGTAGCTGAAATATCAAAACCTACGTGATAATACAACTTGAGTATACTACGTAAAACCACCCGGAAGACGGATCTATACGACACATAACGCAAGCAAAGCACATAAAAATAATAAAAAAACTGTGCCAAGATTGCGATAAGGAATGAAAGGCAACTTTAAGTCGATGAATAGCGTGGCATTTCTAACATTGCCAGTCATTAAGCAGCCCATCGAGGTGTTATTAAGCCAAGGTACTTGGCAATTGCCGCAAAAACGTTTTGCACGCGCTTGTGACGCAATGCCGAAAACAACGTCACTGTGACTAAATAAAAAACTTGCACGTCTGCCGCCCCAAGTAAATGATTATGACGCAACAAGGCACACTCTTCGCACAGCAGCAACCTATAGTTTCAGTTTTTAGAGGAATCTCAACAAACCGCTTGGCGCAGTGCTTCAAGACATCGCTATCAGCGAGTGAGTTGTGGGTTAGATTCCCAGGCCGGTCAAATCAGACAAAGGAATCGATTCCCAGGCCGCCAACAGCTCGCCAGCTGCGGGATGTTTCTTAGGAGCTGCTTTGCCCGGGCGCTAAGCCGCGGAGATGAGTCCCGACGCCAGTTACACGCTTCCGCGAAATTCCGCCAGTATAGTGGAGATGTGAGTCTGTAGTGGAATTCATGTATTAAGAATTAATATTGCATTCATAAGCGCAGCTGAATTTCACCAAATAATTGACCAGTAAACAGTTTAATCTACCCCGCTTTGGCCTCAAGCCTAATTGTTACAAAAATTCCATTCTTTATTTCATTTTCTGACAGGAAATTATTTATCATCTTTCAACAACAAAGCAGTTGCTCTAACAGTCATTAAAAATAGCTAAGCAGCAAAACCACATACGCGGAGACGATATTTCGCAATATTTCCCATGAATATGCGCGACAAAAATATATTCTGCAAGTATTAATAACCTTGCAATCACAAATTTTGGCAAAAAACTTCTATTTCAAGAAACCGACTTGCTAGCTTGCAAAATCATTTGCTTTGAAGTCAAAACATCAGAAAGCACAACGATAAGACGAAAAACCGCATTCGTTAAGCTCATAATCGTGTGTGTGAAGTTCCTAGTAGGCTGCTCAGAGCCATTACAGAGCGGCGAGTCACGCTTGTAGACATGGTACTTGTTATTGGACCAGTAACCTTTAATCAATGACGCAAAACTTTAGTTTACACTACATGCTTCCTTTATTGCAACAACAAAATGGCTGCTGCAGTGCTTCAAAGTATGATCAAGATAACGTGTCTTTTAACTGAACCTTAGCTAGTTTTCAAAGAATGGCAATAACGAAATGCACTTTGACGAGAGTCTTTAAGCATTTTTGTTTTAGTTTCAGACAGGGGTCTTGAGGCCACAGGCATTAACCAGGGAGCTAGAAACGCAAAGTTTGTTAGCGATAATTAACCAATTACAACCAGCGGAACGCTAAAGCTTTTACTCGTTTTCATACTCTGGCAACAACACAGGCTGCCAATTTTAAACGTTTTTTTTTTTTTTGTTTGAGCTGGTGCCACTGGTGCTGAGTCTTTAGAAGGGGTCAGAAAGCATAAAAGCTGATAACCACTAGTTCAAGAGCTTCAAAAATCATTCGAAAATTTCTAATTTTTAAATCACTTGCGTAAGCGTAAAACAACGAAAATAATGGCAGGAACAATTAATTCCTATATTACCAGCTATTGCTAATGTCCGCATTTTTGAGTTTTCTAGTTGCTATCCTCACCCAACCTTTGCGTAAACAGCAGAGTGCAATGACAATGAAATTAAAACCTAGAACAGTAACAAATTTGAGCATGTGAGGCACAAAAATGTATACTTTGTCATAATAAGTGATAATGAGAATTTATTCCTAATTTCGTTCCTGATTCAGAGCCATGACAACGCGTTTTTCCCTACCAAAGCTGGAGACATAAAGTATCATGAACATTGGACATCTCAACAAAGCGCATTGCTAAACCGCCTAGCACGGTCTAGAATGCAAAAGCAGCTATAACTAGACCACTGCGTTAATCGCACTTTCAACGAAAACGGAACAAAACAAACCAATCGTGTAATGTTATCTAACCAAAACACTAAAAGCACGCAAGACGATTTGCTTGAGCAAATACATAGGTTACAACACGTAACAGTGAATCATTTACACATTTTTTGAATTCGCCGTAGAACTCGTACTATTTCTATAAGCGTTGTGCATTATTATCAAATAAAGAAACCAAAAAAATGCAATAAAATTTTCAAGAAAGTGTGAAGCAGCGTTCTTTTACGAGTAATTTGCTGTTCAAACTAAAATATATCCCCCAAAAAATATCAAGTCTTCATTATACTCAGGATATTACGCCCAAGCGTGCAACGAGCGGCGGGGCTCAACTACGCGGCTTCGCGCCTGGGAAACACAGAAACATCATTGCGGTAGGAGCCGTTGGCGACACTGCGCCCGATTTGATCGGCCTGGAAATCGAACCTCAGACCGCCAGGGCAGATAGCGATACCTAATGGGTCGACAGGCCGGCTTGTTTAAGTCTATAATTCACAAATAAAATTGCAACTGATTTCAAATGTTCACGAATTCTGCGAGCAAAATGAATTTTCCTGGCAGCTATGCACGGAATGTTCAATCTATCTTCATTGCTTTTCAGACACGATTTTTATACCAGTCCATATTTGCAAATCACAGCGATGAGTTCATCAACACACAAGTTTCTTTTTTGGTACTTCGCTTTATTTGACTAATGATAATGCCTAGTTATTTTAATTGCTCATAGAATCACACTAACACGCTGTTTTGAGTCAAAAAAAAAATTTTTATTATGCTTGCGGCGTTACGCCAAAGCGTGTAGCGAGTGGCGGGTCCATCTCAGCGACTTAGCATCTGGGTATTACAGCTCTGAAGAAACGTAGCGGTCGTTGGCGACACTGTCCGATTTGACAACTCCAGGAATCGAAACCAAGGTCTTCCACGCTTATAGCGATGCCTTTAATCACAAGACCCACCGTTCGATTACATTTTTGTGTCACAAATTGATAAATTTCATATGTAAAATCTTGCGAAGAATCATATAGTGTCATCACAACTACCTGCAAAGATGTGAGCTCGCCAATGTCATCAGGCAATCTTGTAAGTTGATTCGAGGTTAAACATAGCTCGACCATGCTTGTCCACGAACCTACATCCAGTGGTAGGGACGTGAGCTGGTTGTTTCGCATGTTTAACTTTGATAATCGCTTCGCTCTTGAAAAAATTTCGAATGGAATTCGGCTGACCTAAATATTGGAACTTCGTTAACTCTTAAGGATGAAAAATAAATCCACAGTAATTCCTCAACCTGGACGTTTCGACGACGTAAGAATCAGCTATCATCATGTAAGCAAGGCTATGCAAAACTTTGAGTTTCAAAACTGGACGTTTCGACAGCATTAATTGAGCTGTCATCATCAGCAATGCGAGCAAGGCAGTACAAAACTGAATCTATGTTGTGGGAAGCGTTCAGTTTCGAAACTGAAAGTTTTGTACAGCCCTGCTCACACTGACGATGATGAAATCTGAACCTTTGTTAATTTCGCTTTCACAAACCATTTTATTCTATCCGTGTCAAGCGTCATAAGCTGCTTATTCCATTACTAATTTAAAATTATCTAGTAAATTTGTCCGCTTGAAACTATTTTATCAAGCAATCGTTTTCCACGTTGATTTGGCCACAAATATTTGAAAAACAAGTGTCGAATGCAACTATGCAATGTAATACAGTCACTGGAAACAATGCAGCACATAGCAGCAAAACTTTGCAGTACAAAAAATTTAAAACAACACAAAGCAACCACCAAAGATGTGACAGAAAATACTGTGTAGATACTCACACGCAGTAGGGGAGGGAGCAATGTACCATGCCCTACCCCCTTTCCACTTTGCCTTTTAGTAAAACAAGATTGAACGCTGCTAAGTGACTGAAATATACCAGACTCCTTTGATGGCTTATGCAGCTTATGCCCCCCACGCCCGTTTTTAAATTTCTCGATACGCCACGGTTTCCACGGTACATCAACACACGTACACATACTATTGCTAGTGTACGACTACATTACATAAGAACTACTGCCTGTTCACACTACACGATGTGTACATATATCACGCAGGGATAAATGATTTATGCTATAAATGCTATAAACATGAGATATTGCAAAGTAATAGCTATTGTTCTTCGAAAAACTAAGTTTACTAACACCTTTTTCTCGCTACATATACATTCAAAAGCAACCTTGGCTGGCTCTGACAAGCCAAACAGAATAAAACAGACATAGCAATATTGAAATTAGCTTAAGGAGGAAAAATAAAATCACAATATTTAATTCTCAAAAACTGGAGGTTTCGACCACATGGATTCACCTGTCATCATCAGCAGTGTAAGCACGGCAGTACAAAACTCAAAACAAAATTTTGGTTCTTTCAATTTGGTACCGCCTAGCTTACTCTGCTAATGATGACAACGGAATCTATGTTGTCGAAACGTCCAGTTTTAACAATTACTGTGGCTTTAATTTTCCTCCTCAAGCTATTTTCGTCCCATGTTTATTGTATTAGAATTAAGATTTGCGTTGCAAAAACTTATCTGTACAACTATATCTAAAGGTTGTTATCTCAGCAACGTAACAGCATAAAAAAATTAAAACAAATGAGCTAAGATTAGGGATTATGCATTTACTGTTTCAGTGTATTACCATGTCAATAAAACACCAGGGTGTCCATAATGCCCTTGCACCATTACAAATGTATTTCAACAATATGGTTCTGGAACTTCATGGAGACTGTATATTTCAAAAACAAGTTTTCGCAGCGGTAAGCCATTACAGTTTTGCTTAAACACCAGCAAAATGTTACAGCCCGCCGTCGTAACGCGTTGATTGCCTTTACCTGTGCTAATATATACGTAAACAGACAAGATGCCTACTAATTAAATGTATCTTTTACGTAAGGTACAGCTCAAGGTTGCATTGCTCACATACCAAAGACATAAGTTACTATAACAGTGGTATTTATTATGTTGTCTGTCTGTCTGCCTTGCATTGTTAATTTCAACAGTAAGGTGTTATTTTAAGTGTCAATCTTACAATATGGCCGCAGACCAATCAATAAAACAGGCTACGGGAGAGAAGTCCTGATGTAACCGATACAACTCCGCAAAACACACATAATAACATCAAAAAAAAAACAAGTAGCGGTATTATGCCGAACCTGGGCCCATCTCCGCGGCTTAACGCCTGGGCAATACAGCTTCGAACAAACGTCGCAGCGGTGGCGAGCCGTTGGCGAATGTGGGGAGGGGGGTGGTCAAAACCCAGACCTCCAACACCAAGCAATGTTGTTATCACTACGATAATCGCATCAAATAAACTATCGAAAGCCCGAACACGGACAACTGGCCGCGCGTCAACTGACCGCCGCAAACCGACCGTCAGGACAACTTACCGCCATGCAAACTGACCGCGACGACAACTGACCGCTAAACACAACTTCGTGCGCTGTATCGTAGCGAAAACGCGCTTTGTGCGCTGTATAATTTGACAAGGCTCGAAAACAGGCATACAGCGGGAAGTAACAAGGCTCGAAAACAATCATACCTTCGTGCGCTGTATAATCTGACAAGGCTGTTCCATCTCGGACAAATATTTCAATCAATTTTGATGTTGTAGTTAGGGTGAAAGGTCGAAATAGGTTAGGCAAGGGTTAGGTTAGGGCTAGGTTCGGTTGGGGTTAGGTTAGATGAGTAAGGTTCGGTTACAGTTAGGTTTGCTTAGGATTAGATGCGGTTAGGGATAAGTTCGGTTAGGGTTCGTTCGGTCAGGGTTTGGTTCGGCTATGCTTAGGTCCGGTTAGGGACGGGTTATGTTGGGTCAGGGTTAGGTCAGGATTTGTTGTAGCTCTACCAGACGAAAGTTCTTGTTAATAAAATAGGCGTTTTGGGCGGTCAGTTGACTCGTGGTCAGTTTGCGGCGGTCAGTTGTCGCGCGCCGCAAAAGTCTCATTAAAAACTTAGCGCAATTGTACAAGAGTTTAACCAAATTCTTAATTCACAAACGAATTGATTGCGGAAGAAGTTCTGACTTAATAGAGCAAGAGCATTTCGCAGTTTTCACCATTGCATAATGTAGTAATTAACAAAGTTCCGAAAAATGTCGTTAAACACTTCCAATATCCAAACTTACTTGATTATGTTCCATATTGAGAGATACCAGAGCGGTGAATTGAGATGGGCCACCGACAGGGTAGGAGGAAAACTGGTTTCTTGCCAAAGTTAAACTCGACAGATTAGTAAGGCTGCTCAGAAAACCCTGAATATACAATTATAGATCAGCAACTGGTTTATGAAAACTTTGCCATTTTAAGCAACGCATATGCCACAGTGAAATTCCAGCGTAGGTTGTCGAGAGTATTGAGAAGTATCAAGTACTTGACAGCAGAACCCTTTTTTTTTTTGGTTAAAATTATATTTGCGTTTTCCGCACTACAAATACTGTAGTTACCCATTTACTATTTGCTTATCAGATGGTTGAGTAAACAGAGCTTTTGCTTCTCAAGCGGTAGGTTCTGGGTTCGATTCCGTACTACGCCGACCAGGACTCAAAAACTGATGTCACAAAAACTCATAAACTTCCCTGCTTGACCTTCAGCATTAACTAGATAATGGAAATACACCAGTAACTTTAGTCGCTCTTTGCTGGTAAAAGCAGTCAATGATATTGCTCTATTTCTGAGTAGTAAACTCCTAAGCGAGCTCGTTACAGGATTTCCATCGCTCTCTCCGATACAAGATAAAAATGCAACTATTTAACTCTCATTGATTTAACTGATTTACAATCACCGTCAGTCCAAAACCTAACCACGCAGATTTTGAGAAACGAATGTAATTCGAGGCCAAAAAAGAAATCGCTCTCTTACGTCTGGTAAGGTTTCAATATTGTTATTCTCCATGTTCAGTTCTTCCAGAAGAACACAGTTTTGCAAGGATCGAGGAAGACTGTTCAACTGGTTGTACTTGATTCCCAATCTGTTTAGTTTCACTAAATTACCTAAAAATTAAAATTATTACATGAATTGAAAGCCGGCGTTTGAAACCAGTTCTGTCCAAGATGACAAGAGGCATGTGCATGTGTGTCCAAGAAGCATGTGCATGTCAATTGTCATTCCGAAATCAGCTTAAATTACATCGCAATAATTTTACTCATATTCTGCATAAGAAGAAAACAACCAAGCAGCAATATAACATAATGTAAAATATGTTCGAATTTTAAAGTGGAGAAAAATACCAAAACTTCAAGATTGCACTGAATTCCACAGTAGCCTACCATAGATTGCTCATGTCATGCTTTGCAAATTTTTCGGTTAAAATTTCACCTAATGATTCAGGAAGGGTGGTTATTTTGTTGTATTGAAGATCAAGCAAAGTGACAAGCTTGCACTCGCCCAGTTCAGCGGGAATCTCCTCCAGTTCATTGTAAGAAACATCAATTTTTACCAAGTGGACCAATTTCCCTGGAAAAAATGCAAATCAAACCAAATCATCATTATACTCGCCGTATTACGCCGAAGCGTGTAAGAGGGGCGGGGCTCATTCTCGGTGCCTTAGGGCCTGGATGACACAGCGCCGAAGAAACGTCGCACTGGTGGCAACACTATGCCCAATTTGACTGGCCCGGGAATTAAACCTCTGACCTCCTGCACAGATAACATGTCTTTAATAACTGCACCAATATTTTCTACTGTGACAATACAAGAATTACATTAGCAAACTGACAAAAAGCATTATTTTGTTACACTTTTAAGCTGAATTCAATCGTGAACACAATTTCATATATACATATATATATATACGTAAAAATCAATAGATTGAATCCTTCAGTCGCAAAAGCGGTCTGCCTATGATAAACCAAAGGTCGAATTGTAGCTTTCCGAGTTTTCACCTGAGGTTTTTTTCACTTTATTCCGTTGCTTGCCAAGGTTAAATAGACATAACGACTTTGAACAATTTTATCCTAAAACGCAATACCTAGGCTGGGGTTCGAATCAGGTTTGCACGCTCGCAATCATTTTTATCGAGCTGAAGATCGAGTTCATTAAAAATTTGTTAAGTTGGAAATCTTCATTTTTAATTTTGCAAGTTCCAGCAGTTTTTATTGAGTTTAGGATAAGTTCACAACTCCATCCACTTTTTCGAGATCCAATACCAGTTTGCGTTCAGAGATTTTTGTGTTTCGAATTCGGCAAACGGCAAAGACAATTCGGCATTCGGCAAAGACAAAGTTAGAGTGTGCAACCCGGGTAAGAATTGAACCGCAACCCCTACAATATTACGCAGAAGCGTGTAAGGCATTCGGCAAAGACAAAGTTAGAGTGTGCAACCCTGGTAAGAATTGAACCGCAACCCCTACAATATTACGCAAAAGCGTGTAATAGTGGTGCACACTGCACACTGAAAGTAAGAACTTACCTATCTCTGAAGGAATTTTCTTGACTTTGTTTTCTCGAATAATAAGTTGAGTTAAATTACTTAAATTTTCAATCGCCGGATCAATAGTCGTGATCTTGTTAAACCTCAGATAAAGAATTTGTAACGCCTTCAACTGATAAACCACGCTGGGAATTTCTCTCAGTTTGTTGTGTCTAAATAACAGTTTAAAATTATTGTGCTTTAAGCGGCTATACGAGAAAAGCAAATAAAAAAATCAAATCTTCATTTTAGTCGCAGTATTACACCAAAACGTGTAACGAGTGGCGGGGCCCATGTCCCATGTCCGTGGCTGGACGCTTGGGCAACACAGAAACGTTGCAGCAGTGACGAGCTTCATGCGACATTGTGTCCCATTAGACCAGCCTGAAATCGAACCAAAACCTCTTGCGCCATAAGTGACGTCTTTAACCACTGCACACCCCCGAATAACATTATTTTTAACTTAAGCAAATGCCTTTGCAAAAAAAACTTCACGTTAAATTTTCATTTTTTTACTGAAGTGTGTATGGCAGCTAAGTTTGCATTGCCGTAACATTAAAAACAGTGATTTTGTCAAGTTGCTTCATTGATTTTGTTAATCAAATCTTCAGCAATATGATTTGAAAAAATCAATATTCAAACAAGCTGTGTTAATCACTACCTGATTGTCTAAATTTGCGTGAGCACAGGGAATACAAAAATATCACAGTAAATGAAAAACTTTCGGCAAAACGAAAACATTCATATGCAATAAAAAATCTAATTTTTAGTATGATACTTTTGTATTTAATAATTCAAACACGATATATGCAAGACAAATTAACTTAGAAAATAGAATGATAACTTTATCTATTTTACCGTTTTAATAACAAAGGGAATCAGTGTTTCAAAAAGTGCTCGACAACTGAGATCAGTTAGAGCAAATATACAAACTCACCACAGTTTAAAAACATCTATTTAAAAGGGTTTTAAACAGATATTTTTGAACTGTGGTGAATTTATCTATTTTAGCGTATTATCTCAAATCAAAAGTTTCACGTTTGTTTATCTCGTTCCAACTAAAAAATGTAAAAAGATTCTGCCACAAGTTTAACAATGCAGTTGCAACACAAGTAACTCATAAATATATACACTGACAGCGATTCTTAAACGTCACAATTGAATAAACTACATCCTAAGATGTAGCAGCGGCAGTAATGTCTGTAATTTTCACACCGCCAACACGATAAAAAATATGCCAAGACGAAGAAAATATAATGTTGGTACAACAAAAACGAAGAGCCAACAAAACAATTAAGGTTATGGGATGCCAGTTGGAGAAGAGCTAAAACAAGAGTGGGCAGAGTTGCAACACCCAGAATTATTCCACAGGTATGATTGTCTTGGCATGACACAATTTGGTATTAAGACTTTGATTTTTTTTTTTGATCCAAATTACCGTTTGAGTTTGCATTAAGATTACATTTACAGAAATAAGTTGGTTTTCTGGTTAGAATAAGGACTAAGTGTCTCAACATCAGAAGTTGCCCAAGCCTAATAGTAACACACTTAATGTTTCGACTGCAAAAAAGTCTCCTCAACCTTGTTACGCACAGCCAATCCAGGCTAGACTCGTTCCAGACTGTAAGGATTCTTATCTGAAGAACATCCTTGTTATACACACATAGCTACTTACCGCAAATCCAACATCTTCAATTGTTGTAGATTTTGCAATGAAGTTGGCAATGACATTAAGTGATTTTCATTTAATGCTAAAGTTGAAAGGTTTACCAATAATCCAAAATCATCAGGCACTTTCGTGAGTTTATTTTTGTATAAAAATATTTCAGTTAATTGAGTGAGATCTTTGAAGCTGTGAGGAAGAGTGACTAAGTCAAGTTTGCTTAAATCGAGCCGCTGCAACTGATTTTCTTTGCATTTTGTCATTTTTTTATGAACTTCTTGTGCAGTTGCTTTATCATGCTTCTTGTGTTTATTGGACTTTTTTGACGTCACTCGCATATCCACATATTTAACAGATTTTTTCTTGTTGTCCTTATTTCCATGATCGTTCGAGAGAATTTTTGACAGAGATAACTTTGTTGAGGTTGTAGCAGGAGTTGAAGCCTGAAATTGAAAGAAAAATGTGATAATGAAACACATAAACACAAGCTATTTGGCATAATAGTAGAAGACAATGTTGTCAATGTGGGAGGTCTGGGGTTCAATTACCCAACTAGCAAAATCAAACACTGTGTCATCAATGACTTGCCACTGATGCAACATGTCTTCAGGGCTGTGTCGCCCAGGTGGATAGACCTTGCCACTCCAAAGATGAACCTCATCAACCCAAGCAAGCTTTAGCACAATACCACTAGAATAATAAAGATTGATTTGATTTATTTTTTGACAAACATAAATAATGTAACTAAAATTAAGCTTAAAGTGCATTCTGACAAACAAACCACAATGAAAGTCAACAGGAACAAAAAATATATATAATCCACAAAAACATATCGGTTATGGTACCACATCTTATTTATAAGTAGGCGTACTGCGAACATTAAGTATCGGTATATATGCACCAAAAATACAGAGCACTTCCAAGCTCATATCATAAAAAAGCTGTGCATTGCTTTGGAAAAGTTAACAATCACAACATACCTTGCCATGGTTGCAACTATGTACCGGTATAGGCTATACAGCAACTGTTGGTGCTTCATATTAGATAATTTTTTATAAGCAAGCAAACCAATACAGTTAGTAGGATGAAAAGATACATTTTTAGGCAACAATACATTTTTAAACCAACGATGCAAAACTTTTACTTAAATAAGGTAAATTTAGTGATGCATGAGTAGGGTAGGTACCGATATTTTGGAGCTTGTTTGAATTAAGCCACATCTTATAACAGGCAGATATATCACGAGCACAAGGACCGCTAGGGGCGGTAGTGAGTTACTAGTAGGGGTAAGGGTCTAACCCTAACCCCAAACCACGGCTTAATTTAAACAAGCCCCAATATTTTCTAGTTCAATTAAAAAATTAAATGCAAAAATATTATTCAAAAATTTTCTATACATTAAAAACCATTCAATTCAACTGAATAAAGATAATATAATACACGGATGATGAAATTTAGAAAATGCGAAGAGTTGTTACTTGGGAAAAGGTTTTCTTTGAAAATGAAAGGGATGGTGTATCGTAATTGCGTAAGATCGGCAATGTTATATGGAAGTGAGACAAGGTGTTAGAGGGAAAATGAGAAGATAATTTTAAGAACCGAAAGAGCTATGGTGAGATCGATGTGTGGAGTAAAACTAGTGGTTAGAAAAAATACTAAAGATCTGATGAAAATGCTGGGCTTGACGGAAGCCTTAGATAAAATGGCACAAGCGAATGGAGTAAGATGGTAGGACATGTGGTTAGGAGGGATGAGGAGAGCATTTTGAAGAAGGCAATGATGCTTCAAGTGAATGGACAACGAAAGCGAGGATGGCTAAAGCAGACCTGGAAGAGACAAGTCGAAGAAACTTTGAAGATCGGGTTGAGAGTGGAGGAGGCTACAGATCGTGCAAGATGGAGAGAGGGAGTGAGAGCAATTCCTGAGGGAATGAGGTACATCCCATCCAGCCACTTTCGGACACCAGGAAAAACTGGATTAAAATTGGATGATGATGATGATGAATGCAAACTGGCTTTTTATACAAGCTTGTAACATTTGTTGCTTGGGTTTGTGTTTCACTTCATCATTCTCTTTAACAACCACGATAAGTGTGATGGGATTATAAAATAAATACCAGTGAAGTGGATATTTTTGCAGGCCTGTACTGCGTACAAATAGCCACTGCCAATAAAACAATACAATATGCAGAAGTGCTACCTTATGTAAAGCAAGAGCAGTGTAGTTACATACCTGATCAGCTGCTTCACTCATGTCGTGTGAATTTTGACAGATTAAAAACTAATAACTTCAAGCCTTCACAATTAGAACATCAACTGTTCAAACAACTTAAACTGATCATTAAAACAAACCCAGTAGGCCTAGTTAATTTGGTACTGGTGTAATAAATGTAAAAAATCAGGATGTACCAGTAACCCGAGCATACAATAGTACCATACCAATATTTTGTCTAGGCAGACAGTCTAGTTCCGACTCTAGACCATTACGTCCAAGCAGTGGCGCTGAAGGGAAAATTGTAGACCTATAGTCAGATGGGGTAATTGTTGGACAAAGTTGAAAAACGTTGAAAAATTTAGCCTAAGCTTGCTTCTTCAGTTGATATAAACATAATGGTTATATAACTTAACTCTTCCTCTATCAGTTACAAAAGGTCCCAAAGCTGTACAACATCAGTCTTGGCCGATATTCTAACTTTTTTCTGGCCAATAATTACCCCAGCATTTGGGGTAGTTAATGAATACTAGCGGGGTAAAGAATAGACAGCATTGAATTTTTTTTTTGCTTATATAATGAAGAAACTGAATAACACCAACTTGTTCAGCATGGTTTAATGATGCAACAGCTAGCTTTTTATACTAAAAAGAAAACACAAACATAGTGGATTAGCAACAAATTCATATCTGCATAATATGTTTAAAAATTTCAGATCACTTAAGTTTAACATCAGCAGATGATTGATGCTTTAGCACCATATCATGCAATTTATGGTCAAATTTAAGTAATTAGTAGAGCAAAAACATAATTAGCCACTGTATATATACTGCAGTTTCTACAAATTGTTCAATCATTTAAGTTTTTTACTGTGGTTGATGTAGCTTTAATACCATCGTGAAAAGGCACTGCAAACATATCATGCTGCAGAAACGCTTATTAAACCATAGAAAGAATTAAGAAAAAAATTTTCAGGAAAGAACATACAACTAAATAATGGAGAAATTTGTTAATGATAATAAAGTTGTTAAAGTTACAGGCCTGTAACATTTGCTGCTTAGGTTTATTTCATTACTCTGTTATGTTCTTATAAGACTGGGAAGAGGGTGACATATTAATAAAATATAGAATCAAAGTGGCTAATTTACAAAGGTACACAGTACATAACAATAATACCACTGATAGTCAAGCTAAAAATCTATAAATCAATGGTAGTACCAGTAGGTACAATAATTACCCCATATTTTTGAAATTGCCATGGGGTAATTATTGGACGGTCTCTACAGGCAGCAAGATAGAGCTGTAAATGCTTACTCATCATAATCATGAAATTCAGAGCGTTTTCTGGGAGAGTTGTCAATAAAAAAGTCAAAAATAACAAAAATAGTTCTCCATTTTAGCAAATTACTTTTTTTCACTTAGTTACGTTTTTCATAAAAATTTTGACAAGTTTACTTGAGAACACATTTTGTGAGATGGCAAAGGATTAAAATTCTCGTTTCTTATGATCAATACAACTACTAATGCTTTTACCATTATGACACAAAAGATGACAGTTAGGCAGCTTCTGGTCTTGAGAGTAATCCTTTTGTCCAACAATTACCCCACTATTTTAATTGTCCAACAATTACCCCATGTGACCATACTATTGAGTATGGTACAGTGAGCTGATCAGGTACAGCTGGCAAACCAATATTATTGTACAAAATCTCATTAACCCTCCTTCGGGTGCAACTGATCTGACAGGCACACAGATGACATAATTGCTTGTATCTTGAGTTTTGACTGGCGATGTCCAACACACTTCTAAACCAACGACACATAACCACATGCTGGAAAAGAACATTCAGAGCAATTGCAGATTTGACATTTTTGAAGGCAGATAAAGGCAAGCGTAAGAGATCTCTTAGGCACATTGCACCCTATCACGTTATTCATTTTGTTAACAGTTTCAAGAAAAGACTTTTCCATTTTGTTTTTACTTTTACTGTGTATCTAAGTCAACAATGGAAAGTGATCGATAGTACTGGTATTGTCCTACTCCTTTATAATCTGCGCTTAATACTTTGCTATTTCTATGCTATTTAATTTCAGGCATAGGCTATACCCTAATATAATGAGCAATGTGATAGACATTCCACCCGATTACGTTATCAGTTTCAAGAACAGACGTTTCAATCTTTTTTAAGGAACAATGCATACTCTCGGCCCCATAAGTCTGGCTCCAAACGCTTTTCCATTGAATTATAATTTCATACAGTCATAGAAGTAGCCTACTGTATTTTTAACGCTGTGCCTACGAGACACACTGCGCCCTATCGTGTGACAAATTACATTGCCTCCGACAAAGAGTTAAAATTCAGCAACGAGCAGTTGATCTGAGAGCACTTCTACCAGTACCAAACTCGTACTGCACAATTAATTTATGCAGTTCCTAAATATGTTTATCCTTTAGTGCAGACATTGGCAAACTAAGGCTCGCGAACCAAATCCGGCCCACTGGTCCTTTTATTCTGGCCCGCTGGCACTTACAGAAACTTAAACTTCCACCATAAATTGAGCGGAAGACCTTTTTTTCCTTTAAAGATCACGGATGGCAGTGATTTTCAAAAAATAAACCTCAACGGTGCAAAATGGAAATGAAAAACGAGGTGAAAACCTTTTATTTTGGAGATCATATTCGTACGTGGAGCGTGATTACCAAAAGCAATAAAAAATAAAAAAGTCTTCACCTTGTTTTCCAATCAATGCGGCCCGCGACTTCAACAGGTTTTCCAAACCTGGCCCTTTGTGTAAAAAGTTTGCCCACCCCTGCTTTAGCTGTTTAGTGGCTCAGCACAATCTTGCAAATAAAGCAAACAATCACAGATCAGTAAGCTTACCTGCTTACTAACATCCAATCTGTGGTAGGCAGTGGCGTAGCCAGCTAAAATTTTGGGGGGGCAAAACTTCATAGGCTTTTCCAGTGGCGCACCCAGGATTCGGCAAGAGGGGTGCCCCAACTGGGGGTGTGGGGGCGAGGCCTCCAGCCGTCAATGGCTAAGGGGATCTGGGGGCAGCAGAGCCCAACAAGTTTTTAGGGTTTTTGGGGGCGAGGCCTCCAGCCATCGATGGCTAAGGGGATCTGGGGGCAGCAGAGCCCAACAAGTTTTTAGGTTTTAAGCCACCACAAGTTTTTAGGGTTTTTGCAAGAAAAATACTCATTTTAGCGTAGTTTTTTTGTCGAAAAGTGGTCTTAATCCACCCCTGCTAGCTAGCGTTGTTAGTAGATTTATGGTTACGAACCCTGAGTGGTCTTAATCCGCCCCTGCTTGCTTTGTTGGTAAATTTACAATATAGCATTAGTACCGGTATCTTTGTTTGTAGGCTAGAGGTCACCGAAAACATTTTGGGGGGGGCAATCGCCCTTTTTGCGCCCCCTGGCTATGCCCCTGCTCGAGTGTAATGAAAATTTGATTTGGTTTGATTAAAAAAGCAATTAACTACCTCAAATTTCAAAAAAGTAACTTCAGCTGCAAAATAAGTCCTTTTTGAAAAGTCACTAAAGTGAACTCTTGAGTTGCCGGCCACCTTGTCAACCATGCCATTCCGGGAGAATCTCCTAAATGTTTTTCCCTGTTACGCAACGAGCGAACTTACGAAATTGACAGTGGTTTTTGTTTGTGTTATTTTGGTTGGGAAATAAAAATAGACTGATACTAGGCCTACCATAGTACCAGTGGCGTAGCCAGCCCAAAATTTCAGGGAGGGCAAAACTTCATAGGCTTTTCCAGTGGCGCACCCACAGACCCAGGGTTCGACAAAGGGGATGCCCCAACTGGGGGTGTTGGGGCAGAGCCCCCAGATGCCACAAATTTTTAGGGTTTTTGCAAGAAAAATACTCATTTTAGCGTTTGATATCGCAGTATTTTTGTCAAAGAGTGATCTTAATTCGCTCCTGCTTGCATTGATAGTAGATTTACAAACTCAAGAGTGGTCTTAATCCGCCCCTGCTTCGTTGTTAGTAGATTTACGTTATAGCATTAGTATCTTTGTTTGTAGGCTAGTGGTCACTAAAATATTTCGAGGGGGGCAAATGCCCCTTTTGCCCCCCTGGTGGTACAACACTAGTCTACTCTCTCGCCATTTCAGCCCACCATAACCCAGCAAGCAAATTGGGCACGGGTAGCGAACTGCTGAACAAGCCTGGGCTTGGAAAGAATTAGAATTTGATTTCAACGGATTTTCGCGATTAAATTCGGATTGACTGGACTGATTGCGGATTGCTTGCAATTGCTTTCGGATTTTTAGTTCTAAATTTTGAACGAGAAGCTAAATACCAGAGATGAGCGGATTTAAATTTTTGAAATCCAAATCCTATCCAAATCCAAAACTTTAAATCCAAATCCAAAGAATCAAAACAAATAAATCCAAATCCAATCCAAAACCAATTTAAGATTTTTGCACAAAAGCTGAAGCTGCTGTCAGTACTTTCGGAACTTTTTTCCAGTCGGAACAAAATAGCTTACCTTAATTTTGCATGAACATTCTCATACTTTAGGTAGTTAGCATCTTCAATGAGCTTGTGGTTTAAGTGAGTTCATGTAAAAAGTTTTCGAAAAATCAAAAATTTTAAATAAGTATAAATCCAAATCCAAATCCATATCCGAGAAATTTAAAATTTAAATCCAAATCCTAATCCAATTCCGAAAAATATGCTCAAATCCGGCTGTTTAAATCCAAATCCATGATCATCTCTGCTAAATACGCGAAAAATCATTTTCAACAAAACCGCTACAGCGTTTTTGAAGGTCACGTGATGCGTAAAGAATGTTTAAGTACAAAAATTTTTCGGATACATAGCAACAGTGAGGTGGTATGGGGGTTAGTGCGATGGACTCCCACTCGCAGGGCAGGGATCGATGCCCTCTTAGGTCTTGCTTTTTTGTCAGCGCATTATACTGAAATCGCTGTAGCGATTTTGTTGAAAATGATTTTTCGTGTATTTAGCTTTGGATGCACGTCCATTACTCGAACTTATGCCGGATTAATTAGGAAGTAAGTTCTACTTTCATAATATTTCGGCATTGGACTTGGATTTACAGGTATGTTCTTAAATTTCAAATCATTAATTCCTTACGTCTCTGAGAACTAGTGCTGTAAAATCCGCCCTCACAAAAAAATCGAGACGAATTCAAGTTCGAATAAAACAGGAATTTTTATATTATTGCTTATTAGCATAATTATATCATGAAAAATTACAAGTAGGCTAATTTGGAAATTTTGAGGCCCAAAAATTTAATTAACAGCTCAGATGGCCGAGTGGTAAAAGCGACCGCTTCGAGAGCTGTAGACTTGGGTTTAATTCCGAGTCGGGTCAAAGCAATGACTTGAAAATTGGTAGGCCTATTCATCAGCTAAGTGCCTTTCCCAACGGCACTTGTTGTGTCGTTGGGAAAGGAACTTAGCGGGATTCCCCCATCTTGGTGTGGCAGACAGATGGCCGGCAACTCCTAAGCGAGCTGGTACAGCGCATTGATCGCTTTCTCGTGATAGGATAAATATGCAACAAGTATAAAAAAAATACAAATGATCACGTAAAAACTAGCAAATTCCTAATATGGTTTAATAGGCACTTCAAAAGCATATTTATCGCAAACTACAAAATTGTCTTTTCTTTTTCCTTCCACCGCCTTTTTGTTTTTTAATTCTGCTTAAACTGTCTATTATTACGTCTTCGTTTATTTTTCAGCGTGAAATGTCCACCATGCTGCACTACTTTTGGAGACTGCAGACTCAAAAAATTTTCATCTACAAAGGCATTTTGCTGCCTTCACATTAATTATCTTTTATTTCCATCGAGAGCCTCTAGACATTTCGCAGTCATCAAAATAATAGTTTCGCATCAAACGCAGCAAGCTCGATGAAGTTTCGGTTTACAATGAAACTTGCCAGCTTGTTCTTTTACTGTAAATACCATTTTCTGACTATCGCCAGACCATACAAATCATCGAATCTCCAACTCACAGTTTCAAAGGCACATGCTATATTCACTCGGCCATCTAACCAGTTTCGTCTCTTCGAACATACCGAGGTAAAACTACCAAAAAAATATAGTAAGCAGTCTGTGGATTTATTTTTAACCAGCAACCTGTCAGTAGCGAACCGAAAATTCCAAAAAGGAGGCATTAACTACAAAATCCATCAAAAGAGTTTGGCATATCTCCGTAACTTAGTCTTCACAAATTTGCAAGGGTTGGTCTTGTAGGTGATGGTCTTAACTGCATCACTGGCCAACAGTAACGCTGCTAACTTTTCTTGAAAATGTTTCTGCAAACCAAAATTAGTCGACTTTTGAAAATCGTTCTCTTTACGAAATGTAACGATAAGCGAGAATGTAAAGTATTAAATTTCTAAAACATATTTTCTCTTCTTGATCAACTTTACGTCTCCTTCTTGATTGGAAAGCAATCCATAAAGTCTCTTCACTTTGGCAGCCCTTTCTGCGTCTCTGTGAAAAAAAAATCAATTTAGCCACGGACTACCTCGGTAGGCCTGAAGCTTATTACGAAATGTCATTGTGGTAAAAATAAGACACCAGCCAATATATGCAGATGCACAAGAAAGCCATATTAAAATGGAGTTTTAGTAGAAACCATGCAGCTAGAATAACAAAAAATATTTTTTAATTACTTGACGTTTTAAGATGTTACTCATTCCATTGTGAAAAGATAGTAATGCTTTCAGTCATTTTGGCAAGATTCAACCAAATTGAAATTAAAGTCGTCAAAGCTGTTGGTATATTTGGTATATTATGTAAACTACAATAATTATTTCTCTTTCCCAAATCTGCTCTGATCCTTCTTTACTATGCTCTCATGCATTCCCATCTTCTATAATATGCTTTACCTCTTTAAGGAAGTACTTTTCCTACATACTTAACAAAATTACAGCGTCTTTAAAACAAAGCCTTGCGTACTATTTTCAATTGTAAACAACTGAGTTCTTCAATACTTCTTTTCATTAAATTAGAAATATTAAAAATACGCGATCTATATCACATTGAACTTAGTAAAATAATGTATCTGCACTCAAAAAAATCTCTTGCCCATTGCTTTCTTGATCTATTTACTCCCATCCCGACAACTCTTAGTCGAGCAACAAGGTCCAAATCACAAAGCAACCTCCACCCTAAGAAACACTCAACTTTTCCTTGTCAAAGATCTATCAAGTTTCAAGGTGTCAAAATTTAAAACGCTATTCCTACAAACATTAGAAATCTATCATTTAACAAATTTAAGACTAGCATACAAAAACAAATTCTTGATACATATTGCAAATAAGCACTCCACTTTACCTATGTTCCACAAGCGGGTTTAACTGATCGTTGTTTCATACGATGGGTTTAGCCTCTGGGTGGTTGCTTAACTCGAAGACCTTAATCGGTCCATTCGCAGTCTTCCTACGGGCTGCTATTAAACCTTGCTCTACTGTATTATTGTATTTTGTTGGAGCTCGATAAATAAAAATATTTCTGTCTGTTAGTTTTCCACTAAAACCAGTGAAAAGTTTCAACCATTACGTTCTGACAGGGAGTTATTTTCAATTTTTTTTCTCCAGTCGCGAATTGCCACAATCTTGAAGCCTTTCAGTATTAATTTGCTGTTTCAGCATTCAACACTCATCATTGTGAGAGATTCAGTAAGAAAAAGGTTTGCAGAACAACGCCCCAAACCTCTTTGATGCGATTAAAATTCGTCAATATCAAAGTTATAAAAATTGCAATCTCTAATTGTAACTGGCCGGTTGGTGTAGTGGAGGCGTCCGTATCATGTCTATAGTGGTTAAACACGTCAAATCGGACAGTGTCGCTAACAGTTAGTCACCGATGGGAGGTTTCATCGGAGCTGTGTTGCTCAGGCGCTATACCTCGAAGATGGGCACCGCCATTAGTTACACGCTTCGTAACGCCATTTGATTTTTCATCCCTAAATATTTATGACGATCAATTTGTTCTCGCATAAAAGTGGAAATAGTATTCAGGTACTGGACTAAAAAATGGCTTAATTATAATAAACACTTACTTTTCTTCTTGTTCTTTTTGACGTTGAATAGATAAGAATCTTGCATCTTTGCGAATTTCTCGCGTGGCTCCTTTCATTTCTCGCTTGTGTTTATGCAACAATCGTTCTTTGTCACGCTGCTGAGAACTAATATTTTTCGACCTTTTGCTGAAAGGTTCGTCTCTGCAACAAGATTCAAGATAATTGGCCGCTTGGCGAGTTGGGTAGACATCGCTATCGACGCGGGAGGTCTTGGTTTCGATCCCCGGGCCGGGCAAATCGGACGCAGAGTCGCCAACGGTTCGCCACCGCTGCGACGTTTCTTTAAAACTGTGTGGCCCAAGCGCTAAGCCGCGTAGATGGGCATCATGATTCGTACACGCACCGGCGTAACATTGCGAGTATAACAAATTTTGATTATGATTCGAAGTTCGGTAAACTTATGCTATAGCCAGAATTTCACAAGCTTAGTTCACGCTTAGACGGACATCCAACTTAGTTTCGTTAGTCCCTACTTCGTTTACAACTTATGCACCCCTGTTAAAGTTAATTCGTTAAATTTAGCTCCCGTATCTTAAAATCCGTTAAATATGACTTTAAATGGCAACTACTGGGGTTCGCAATTAAGATAATGTGCCCACCTACTGGCACATCTAAAGCATAATCTTCACTAATTTAAACACTTTCATAAAGACCTTTGAACATAAACCACGCATTCAAAAAATCAAATAAGTTTACCAACTTACACAGTTAGAATTTTAGGATCAAAGAGTCTTAAAGGTTTCGGTTTTTTCGGACCAATGGAAAGACGCTTTCTTGGTTGTGATGATTTTTCTTCCATCCGGGAAACTAATTTTTCCGCTTGATTTAATAACGATTTCGGTAAAAATGAAAATTTTTTGTCCACAAAAATTTTGCACATTTGCGTAAGCGGTGAGACTATTTCATCAAAAGCGGTGAGGTTACAATATAATTCGATGAACTTTTCCGATAAACGTAAGGAAACCGAAAGCAATTGGTATCTGCAAACAAAACAAGAATGTTTAATGCTTGAATCATTGAGTAATCAATGTTGGCCGGTTGGGGCAGGAGGTTCTGAGTTTGTTTTCCAGGCCGGTCAGTTAGGACAGTGTCGCTAACGACTCACCAACGCTGCGAAGGCGCTAAGCCGCGGAGATGGGCCCCGATACTCGTTACACGTTTCGGTGTAATAGCGCATATTGAAGATTTGTTTTTTGATTGTAAAGTTAAGTCTGTGAGTGGCCTGATAACATGACAGAATTGACAGATACCTCTTACAGACAATTAGATACATTTACAGTCTTAAAAACACCAAAAATTCAGAATATCTAATCGGCCTACCTTGTATTATTGTTGCCGTCTACATGAGCGTTATCGTCGAGCAGTTGAACCATATTTAATTTTTCATTTTGATTTTCGAAATCCGATTTTGAATTGACAATTAAAAAATCGCAATTGATTTTGTTGAGATAAACACCGATAACTTTTGGAAGCTCTAAATTAAAAAATAGTTTGCTTGAGTAACCTGGCAGCACCATCCGGGTAGCTAAGTCAGCGCTATCCGGTGCGGGAAGTGCGGGGTTCGATTCCTGGGCCGGTAATATACGGTGTTGCCAAAGACTCGATTCACATAGACAGCGTCGCCAAAGGCTTGCCACCGCTGCGATGTTTCTTCGGAGTTATGCTGCCCAGGCGCTAAACGGTGTAGGTGAACCCGCCATTCGTTACACGCCTCGGTGCAACGTCACAAGTGTAATGAAAAATTGACTTTCGACTTCTTTAAACCGCCAAACCACAAAGAAACACTTTCCAACTTCATTTATCGAAGTTTTCCATCAGTTTGATACTGCCTTCCTCACACCGCTGTTGATGACAGCTGAATCTATGTTGTGCAAACGCCCAGTTGTAAGGATTCACAGACTCTACTTTTCCTTTTTAACCTGTTTTCGTCCAATATTTATTGTATTACAAAGCAATGATTTTCAACTTCACTTAAAGTAGGGTCATGTGCTTCTACACTTAAATTTGCAAAAAGAAGTAGGCGATTCTTCACAACAGACCACTTACGAATCCTTATTATAGTCACGGTATCACACCAAACCGTGTGACCAAGGGCAGGGTCCATCTTCGTGGCTTAGCTCAGCGCCTGGTCAACACACTTGCGATGAAACGTCGCAGCGGTGGCGAGCTGTTGACGACACTGCGTTCAATTTGACCGGCCAGGGAAACGAACCTCAGACCTCCCGCGCCGATGTCTTGAACCATCACGTTGACCGCGGGCAAGTAAATGGCTTTATACACAGCCAAAACTCTCAATAATAATAATTATACGCCACATCCACATAATCCACTTTCAGAATATTTACCACACTTTGATAAAAAGATTATAGCCAGTATATTTGCAATCATTTTACAAACGTTTTAGTAAAAACTTATATACCATCATCAGCGTAAAACTACAAAAATCCTTAAATACCGCAAACTATTAGGTGTAAACACAGCGGTTACCAGTATATACCAAATTTTTAAAAGGAAATTGCTTAAACCCTAACACAATTTTTTCTATAAACTTACCACATTTTCTTTTCACGTCACTCGGTACAGCCATGGCAAGGCATGTGGAGAGGAAGTTAATGCATTCAGGAACATAACGCTTTGAAAAACAAACATATTCGTATGTAAGGGTGCACAAAAACATGCCACACGCAACGTCTCTGTAACAAAAAATAGTTGTTACTTTTTCAAAAATAATTACGCTGCAGCAACGTCTCCGTAACAAAAGAGTTGTTGCTTTTTCAATAATAAGACAATTTATTAAAAAAAACGATTGTAAAGTTAATACAGGTGTACAAACATAACAGAGCTGCTTACTTAACCGTTTGATAACCTAAGCAATTGAAACAAAACTTATAGTTCAATTCAAAAGTTCTCTTTTTTGAAGCGCAGATACAGTTGAGAAATTGCTTTTTAGAAATACAAGGAAGCGGCTCGTTGGCGTCGTGGGTTAAGACCAACCTGTGCCGAAGGTTTTGGGTTCGGTTTCTACGTCGGTCAAATTGAACACAGTGTCCTTAGCGGCTTACTATCGCTGGGCCACTCCTCGCTGCTGCTCTGTTGCCAAGACGCTAAGCCGCGGAGATGGGCCCCGTCACTCGTTTGACGCTTCAGCGTAAAACCGCGAGCATAATGAAGATTAAATCAAAAATATAAGGATTAACACAAGTTTTTGTAAAGAATGACCGAATTTATTTGAGCGGGTTATACAGGGTGGGGCAAAAAAACCTCCCACATTTTAAATTTTTACTATGGCAATGCTGTTGCAGTTATTCGCCTAGTTTAAGTAAATTTATTTATTAATGAAATGCCATTTTGTTTTACAGAATAAAAATTTTGAATTTGGTTGGGTAATTGGTGAATTATTGAATTTTTTTCGAAAAGTGAAATGTGTGAGGTTTTTTTGCCCCACCCTGTATAACTTACAAGGGACAACATAAACGTCTATAAATACAAAAAATGGCCACACTAACCTTAAACTAAAAACTCGGCAGTTATTAAGAACGTTAGACATGAAAACGATTGATCTTGTGGCAATACTATGACTGAAATCGCTTGTTGAATAAAATAGCTTGATTAGCTTGAACTGCATCAGCTGCAAAAATTTAAAAGTTAAGTCTACACACAAAAGTTTGCAACATGCAGACTGTTGGAAAATTCCTGAACGTTAGATTAGCGATCCTTAACCTTTTACGGTTCATGGCTATCTTTTAAAGACTCTCAACACTAGTGGCTACCTGCTCAGCAATCAACTATTCTGTCGAACCCCTGGCCTAAACAACAACAACAACGAAAGAAACACAACTTTTAACCGCGATTCAGAAAAAAGCTCATAGCTAAAAAAGTTTTAGACGTAAGAAGTATGCGAGAATCCATTGTCATAAAATGGCCAAGCCAATGATTCTAGTTAAAAAATCTAGTAGTCATAGCTAAAAAGCATCCACATCTCTGCGCGTTCTTTGCCTTTTTTTAATTCAAGATAATGTCTAGAGCAGCGGATCGGTTCTCAAAATCAAAACGCTGCTGTCCCGAACGTCATCAGCAAGTTGAAACGTAAACATTAGGCTTTTGGGGTATTAGAGTGGAGTGAGGGGTGAGGAGATTGGGGATAGAGACCCAAGGTTATAGTAACTTTAAGGTTGGTGCGTACAATGAGCAATTTCAAAAAGCCTGCCGGCCAGACACTGTTTAAATTAAATCATGAAAATAACGCGTCTGCTTCCCAACTTCATTTACAATCTACTAACCATTTCACACTTCGGCCATTTTGGTCTTGATGTTTTGGATGAGAAGCAGTAGAGATGTGATCGCTTCAGTCTTTCCATCACACAATCACTGCAACTCTCAACATTCAGCTGGCCGAGTTCATACAAATGACTAAGACAAAAATACGAAGTGTAGTGGTTACAGACATCGCTGTCGGTGCGGGGGTCTGGAGTTCATTTCCGGGGCTGATCAAATCGGACACAGTGCTGCCAACCACTCGCCACCGCTGCGACGTTTTTTCGAAGCTGCTCGGGCGCTAAGCTGCAGAGATGGGACCCGACACTCGTTACACGCTTCGGCATAATACCGCGAGTATATGGAATTTTACAAACACAACTATAACGCTTTTTCGTAAAACAAGCAAAGGTTATGGTAGTTTTGGCCAAAATTAGTTGATGAAAATGTTCTGCAGTGGACTTTCAGCGAGTCTTGCGAACAAATCACTTTCGTAAGACGTATCTCCAAATACAATTTCTTAAAGACAATTGCTACCAACCTGCACAAGGAATTGACAACATCCATTCTGGGAGGCGACAACGAAGCCATTCTGCAGCAGTGTTCCCATACATAAGCAAACAGTTCAATCATTTTCGCCTTGTTTCCTTTTTGGACGCTTGGCGCATAATTACTGCGAAGTTTCTGGGTCAGTTCAGCGGCAGAGTAATCGCGAGATATCCACGAAGAAAACTCGGAATAAGATTCAGGAACTAAAACAAGCAATAAATCAAATTACAATACTCGGATTATTTCGCCGAAGCGTGTAACGAGTGGCGGGGAACTTCGCCGCGGCTTAGCGCCTGGGCAACACAGCTGCTGCGAAGAAACATCGCAGCGGTGGTAAGCCTTTGACAACACTGTGTTCGATTTGACAGGCCCGCGAATCGAACCCCAATCCTCCCGCACCGGTAGCAACGCGCTTAACAACTGAGTTAATCAACTGATTTGCATTCTAGTAGATTTAACCATTCAATATTACTTACAATTAGAAATAGAAGAAGCATCTTTAATTTTCTCTTCTTTTTCTTGAACAGGATTACTA
Source organism: Trididemnum miniatum (assembly GCA_964006365.1). Lineage (NCBI taxonomy): Eukaryota > Metazoa > Chordata > Ascidiacea > Aplousobranchia > Didemnidae > Trididemnum > Trididemnum miniatum. Next base: position 25,197,893 of record OZ023237.1, on the reverse strand, counting down.
ATTTCAGATTCAGCTATGCTCGCAAGATCCGTGTCATCTTCATTACCGGAATCGATATCGGAGAAATCATCACTCTCCGTCTCCTGCTCATCTTCATCCTCGAGAGAAGCTCCGTCATCCACGATTCCCTGATCTGCAACTTCTTCATCTTCTCCTGCGTCTTCATCCGCTAATTCAGGATCGTCTACATTCTGCATTATAACCACAATTTCGCTGCAACGTAAACAGACCGAGTTGGTGCAGTGGTTCAAGATCTCACTATCGGAGCGGAAGGCCAGAGGATCGATTCCCTGGCCGGTTAACTCGGATACAGCTGCCTTGTGCGCATTACTAATTTTCGTGAGCTTCAATCTCAGGATCCGTTTTTTTTTTTCTTTTCGGTAAAATTTCGGTTATAGTCCAAAATAAATTCTAAAAAACCGAAGAAATTGAAGCCATTTCGGTCAATTGACCGAAGTAAATATCTTGCCAATATGCAAGCAACAATTACAAACATGCTAACGGTGTCACAGTGTCAGGTTTACAAGACATCAAACTGACCAAAGTAGCTTTTATTTGTGTTGCGGTTACAAAGGAGGTTTATATTTCGTTTCACGTCTTGTTACTTCAAACATGACCGAAAAAAATTAAATTGAAAAGACTGAAATTTTTGTAGACAGTCAGGTCAATTGACCGAAATCACATAAAAAAAAAAAAAAAAAACCAGCTCCGGGTTCTTAATTCTACTTTCTGCATCATAATTAATTTCTTGATGTCATAATCATGTCAAAATTACTTTTTTAAAATATGACAACAAAAAATTGATTATGACGCAGAAGCTAAAACCAAGCACCCTGGGCCTAAAGGCCACGAATATCGTACATGAGGACACGGTCAGTGTCATTAACGGCTAGCCACCATAGCGATGTTTCTTCGGAACTGCGTAGCTCAAGCGCTACGCTGCGGAGATGAGCCCGCAACGGATTGCATGCTTCGGCGTAATACTGCCAGTATAGTGACGATTTGATTGAGCATTTCTGCTGCAACCAATCTCTTGCGCACACTAAGTCTGCTTTTTGTCTATACACAAATAAATTTCCAGCACATTTCATTAACACTTTACCTCGTCGCTACTTGGAGGATCTAATATAGGGTAAGCAAGAATAGGAACATTTTCTTCTTGCTTCTCCACAGCAAACCTAAATAGACAAAATTTTTTTGCCTCAATCTTACCACTTTACTGACAAATAAATATTTCCCTCAACATTGAACATCGCGATTGGACAGAAATATACTCAGCACTCACAATAAAATAAACTCAACAAAATGTTAATGCAACATCAAAATTTGATACAATAAACAATGAAACCACAAAACTTTAAAAAGAACTGTAGTCTAGACTTATTTTTTCACCAAGAGTGTCAAAAAACACAACGAATTTAAAACTGACAGTAAATATTTTTAAATGCTTGCGTTTAAAGTTTAAGACGATGATGTGCTGAGGTTTTATTTCCGCGCTGAGGAGTACCAGAGTTACAACGGCAGTGCTCGTCAATCCTATTCGCTCTGACAGATAAAAGTCAAACACCTTGAATGCATTTATCACCAAGGAGAAAAGCGTTTGACCTTTGATCAGAGAAAGCGAATTAAGTTGACGAGCATTGCAGCAGGAACTCTTGCACGCCTCAATGCTTAAATAACACCTCAGTACGTCATCATATTAAACTTTAAAGATCTATTTTTGGTTGAACTAACACAATTAAAGGTTTTTATTGTCAGTTTTGAATTCGTCGTATTTTTCCCACCTGAAGTGAAAAGTTAATTTTACAATTCAGTTCTCCTTTAATCACATGTGACTGAAGATAACAAAATATGAAAAAAAATTTGAACGCTGTTTAAAAACAACCACTCACTCATCACACAAAGCATCAGCAGACTGATGTTTGATTTGTTTTTGACCGAAATCTCCTCTCATTCGAGCCAGTCTGTCTTCCTCCTGCTTGCGAATGGCAGCTTCTTTTTGTTTGGCCATATTTTCTTCAGACTTTCTGCAATTAACAAACTTTTCTGAACCCACGATTTGGTTTTAAGTAGTATTTCGGGTGACTGTTCACTTAAGAGAGCAATTTCACTTCAGTTCCACTATCTGCTTTAAAATTCAAATTAATTTTATGAGCACCTGTTTCCAGGAACAACTTTTCGATCAAACATAAACGACCGGACGACCATGTCGTAATCATCTTTACGGGCTTGCTCGTGGTCGTCTTCTGTGTCTGAAAATAATCAAGTGGAATGATTTAATATCTCTGCTGCCCTGAATCCACCCTGATGTGGAAAGAAAATCAATCAAGATCAAACCGAAAAATCGAATATTTCTTATACTCGCGCTATTACTCCGAAGCGTGTAACGAGTGGTGGGGATCATCTACGCGGCTTAGCGCATGGATAACACTGCTCCCAAAAAACACCGCAGCGGTGGCGAGCCGTTGGCGACACTGTGTCTAATTTTACCGGCCCGGGAATTGAGCCCAGCCTTATGCGCCGATAGCGATGTCTTCAAGCACTACAATAACCGGCTGGTTGATAAATACGCAACTATTTACCTTGCTGTGATCTAACGGATGGTCTAAGGATTCCTTCAATATTTCCATACGCAGCGTCCAGTTCATTCACTAACAGATCGGATTTTTCTTTTTCAGTTTGCTTTTCATACTAAATACAAAAAATCACAGATGCTAATGTCCTTGCAAGAAATGAAACTTTTCAAACCTTCCCTACACTCGTGGTATTACGCTGAAGTGTGTAACAAGTGGCGGAGTCCATCTCAGCGACTAGCGCCAGGGCAACGCAGCCCCAAAAAACGTCACTACGGAAGCAAGTCGTTGGTGCAACTGCGTCCGATTTGACCAGCCCGGGAATAGAACTACACACCTCTGGCACCATTAACGATGTTTTTAACAACTGAGCTAACCGGCAGTCCGTGAATATATAGATTTATGTCAGCTTTAAGATTTTAGGTAACATAATTACAGAAGTTACCTTTGCTGTCTTTGATTTGGCAATAATTTCTTGAATGGCATCCTTCCTTGACTTCGGTTTTTCATTCTCATCTTCTCCAGATACAGTTTTCTTTTTAAACATTCCTCCACCAAAATGTGCTTGTTCCACAAATTCCGCTACAAAAAATCAAAAAATTGACAAAATTGCAATTAAAAAGTTTATTAAAATCAACCAAAAACCAACCAATGCTCTGCTTTAATTCTGTTCTTAATTTTTGTTTTGCTGATGATGTGTAAAACAGTATTTAAACACCTATATACCTATTGAAATAATCCAAGATCGTTAGCCTAAAATCTCAAATATATTATATTAAACTCTATCAGGAACTGAAGTGTAAAATTAATTTTTGAAGGTGTTAGAAAACACAACAAATACAAAACTGACAGTAAAAACTTCTACATAGTTAGTTATCGCCACGAATAGAGGCGCTTAACCTTTGATTAGTCAAAGCAAATTTGGTTGACAAACATTGCAGCTGTAACTTTTGCACGCTTCGATGCGTAAATAATATCTCAGTACGTCATCCGCCTATACTTTGAATGCCTGCTTTTGGATACATTTAAAAACTTTTACTGATAAATATATAATTAAATAACTAAGATTATTTTTAAATTATATTGAACTAAAAATTCAACAGTATCGATAATTGAAAGAGACTGCGAAGTGAGTTTGTGCTCTTCGAGTCAGCAGTCACCCTGTAAATACGTCAAGTGCCATCGGTTCCTGCCGTGAATCGAACCCGTCTATCATCTATCATCTGTCATCGATCTGTCACCTGGGCCAGGTATTATGCCGCTAGGCCATGTCACTGACAAAGGGTTTGAATTCGTTGCATTTTTTAACACTTTTAATGAAAAAGTAATTTTACATCTCAGTTCCCCTTTAAACACAGTGAAATTGTTCGAATTCGAACATTATAAAAAAGACAAAGCACCTGACAATGCGCCGGTTCCTTCCCCATCACTGTCCATTGCAATTGCATCATCAAATTCAGTGATTGTTGACAAGGATTGACCAAGATGAGTAAGCTCTTCTTCATCATTCAAACTGTATAAAAACAATTTACCATAATTTAAATAATTCTATTCTGCAATCTTCATGCATACCAATCCCAATGGCATACCGGTAAAAGAAAGCGTTATCCAATTCAGAGGTGTGGGTTCGACTATGGGCCGACCAAATTGGACACAGTGTCGCCATCAGCTTGCCGCCCCTGTGATGTTTTATAGGACCAGTGTTGCCCAGATGCTAAGCCGCAAAAACGAGCCCCACCGCCCGGTACACGCTATGACGTAAAATGAAGATAAACACCCAATTGATCAGATTCTTTCCCTTTGTATAGGCGAAATGGCGTCGCAAAAACGCTCTTTTGTATGGGATCAGGTGCGGAATCTTCAAATCTGAAGTATTTAGCTGACAACTGGTGGAACCTGCAGTTCCTTTCTATGGGCTCAGACGGCTTAAAAGTGAAAAGCTCCAAAATTAAAAATTACAGAGTAATAAGTCAGCATAATCAAACATAAGCCTACTTAAACTGAGACATTTTTTCATGCTTTTTCTTTTTTTCCAAAGCATATCTTCGTAGCATCTTTTCTTCAAGACTAAGCTGCTTATCATTGGCTCCAAGTCTTTCATCTTTGATTTGATTTGCTTTGTTAATTTGCTTGTATTCATGCAGCAAGGTTTCTTTTCTCTAAAATATAATTTATGTAGATTTTGGTGATGTTTTTTATCCAGTTACTGGCGACTACCAGTGGTGTAAAAAGTAGTCCAGAAATCTGCTTAAGTAAAAGTACTGTTACTGATGGCGGAAACTACTTGAAGTAGACTAGAAAGTAGGGGATGTAAAAAGTAACCAAGTAGAAGTAAAAAGTATCAGCAATTTGAAGCTACTTGACTAAAAAGTAGCGTTTGCAAAGGCAAAGCCATAAAGCTGAGCTTTGGCAAAAGATAATATGCTCACTTCCAAACTTGACATATATAGCTATTTTGGTGGTGCTCAAGTATATTTAGGATAATTAGCACATTTATTTGACAAAAATAAAAAAGTAAAGTGTGTCATAATCTGCAAAATGCAACCTCTGTGTTCTCGCCAAACACAAACAACAAAAGACCACTTAATATCACGAAATTGTGAAACTTAAATAATCAAATAAAACAATACCTAATACTAATGTTGCCAATATTGTTACCAAGCATGATTTTTTAATGGCAGTGTCTATTTTAATGGCATAACAGCTCAGATGGCCGAGTGGTATGGAGCGTCTGTCTCTTGAGCTGTAGACTCGGGTTTGATTCCGAGTCAGGTCAAACCAATGACTTTAAAATTGGTATTCACAGCTTCCCTGCTTGACGTTCAGCATTGAAGGGACAGTGTGGAGAACAAGCCGGCAAGTTTACTTGTTGTGCCGTTGGGAAAGGCACTTAGCGGGATTCCCCCATCTTGGTGTGGTAGACAGATGGCTGGCAACTAAAACCACTAAGCGAGCTCGTATAGCGCGTTGATCGCTTTCTCGTGATAGGAGGATAAATATGCAACTAAATAAAAAAAAAAAATAATAATAGCTTTTAGGTCTATTTTGCCGCAGCTACTTAACCCCATGTCACATGAATATTACATCTTATTTTATTCTACTGTCTTCATGAACTCGATTGTTAACCCCAGGTAACACAAATCCGAATCAAACCAAAGCAATCCGAACCGAACCCACCAAAGCAAAACGAATCAAAGCCGCGATGAGAATTGAACCTAAAACTAGTGCATCGCTTCTCGTCATATGCTATGCTCTATCCACTGAGCTATCAAGAAGTCATGGCAATCTTGCACAAAATGGCGCTTAAAAACCCACAACGTCACTTACGGCAAATAAACCTAAAAGCTATTTTACCGTTGATGGCAAAATAGACTCTACCTTATTTACCGGTATCATTTGCGTGATACATTGCTTAATATTAACTACTTATCATTTTTAAAGCCACTTAAGTAGCGTTACTTTCTGATTGAACTACATAAGTAGAAGTAGTCAAAATTTATATCACTTTAAGTAAGTACCGGTAGGGTCTCATCTAGAGTAAGTCATCCGCGTTTTCTGTTGCATTACGTAGACTGGTTATTCTAGATGCAGACGGCTTACCCTAGACGAGACCCAATACGGTACTAGTTACCAAGAAATAATCTTTAAGTACGGTAGTCTACTTAAGTAAAACTACTTCGTTACTTTACACCACTGGCGACTACTCTGTACTGCAATGTCATGACCTTGCATACAGGTACACAGCACACATTTGCTGATACCAAACAATAACTGTGTCTAAAATCAGGGGTAAAGTGTAGAATCTGTCAACAGTAGTCTATAAACAGTCGGTAAAATGTGTCAACAGCCGGTTGACAAAAAAACATTACCCCAAACCCAGTTCATCCAAATTTGGTAAAATAAATTTCATTGCGTTACATACCAATACTCAGGAACTGCGTACAGCAGACTATTTTAGTCTGTAGTCCAGGCCTACTGATACGTACAAAGCATAATAAAAATTATATCATACCTTCTTGATAGCTTTAGAACGTGATACACCAGGTAATCCCCGGTCATTTTTGGGCTTCTGGCCCAAAATTTTATACTTGTGTTTGTTAATTTTCACTTCAAAAGGATTTTTTTGCACAACACCTATCTTACTCAGAGCATTGTTTTTTGATTTTCCAAATCTAACTTTATCACATAAACCAACCCTTTTCTTTTTCTTAGCCATTGCTGAAAGAATCAGTCAGACAGCTAGGCAGTAGGCCAGCTGGACTAAGAGCAGTTTCTTAACTCGTGTCACAGTGTCAAGCGCAGAGCGGCCGAAGCTAACCACTACAATAGACGAAGTTTGCTGGTCTCTAGAACAAGATTTGAAAATAAGTAACCAAAATCACGCTTGATTGACAGGGGTGCAAATCTTTGTAGAGCACAGAGCATTTGCAATAATGATATGCTTCAGCTTTTGCTGTTGGACGCACTTTTCTAAGTTCTATTCAGTCTCTTTAGTTTAAGGATAATTTGGAAGAAATGGAAATCGTTCCTTGTTTATTCAAAAATAAACATAAAAAAATATACAACTGTAACGAATCTATAGTTTTGACTCGCCAGAAGTGTAGAAGGTTTGCGACTTGGGAAAAACCTTTGGTAAAAATTTGCAACGATTTTTTTAGCCTGGTTTTACAGTCGATGTTTTGTAGCGTTTCGAGTTTCGTAACTTTTTAGAATTTTTACAATAGACTAGTATTAGCAACATTTTTTACTCTTTGTCTCGAGAAAGCAACCGAAGCGCTACAACGTACTCGCTTAGAAGTTGCCAGTCACCTGACTACCACTTAAGAAATGGGGAATTCCTCTATTACGTGTATTTTCCAACGGCACACTAGGTTAAATTTGCCAGTTTGCTCTCCACATTGTCCCTTTTATGCTGAGCGTCAAGCAGGGAAGCTGTGAATATTAAGTTTTTACGACCTTGGTTTGACCCGACTCAGAATCAAACGCCAGCTCTATCGATCCAGAGAGTATACGCTCCAGGATCTCCGCCATCTAATCTGTAATTAGTTTTAATCTGGTCCCTAATCATTGCTTTTTGCAATAAACTTCAAAAGTCAAATCTTTATTGTGCGGTATTACACCATAGACTTCTTAGTGGACTGGAAACTGCTTTACGGTTCTTTAAGCGTACAAATTTTGAATTCATATTACTCAATAATTACAAAAAATTATAGATTGATATTTTACATGTCTCAAGATGGATCTTTTATAATATTTTTACAATTTTTTGTTTAACTAATTTAACCTCACATACTGCGTAGTTATTGATCTTAAACATGAGACCATAATGAGACATTATTTTGCCGAAGATCCAGTCACGCTTGAATGAATTCGTGCAAAATCTGATCACGATCTGATTAATCCATAGGTTTCCTACTGTTGCCAATGTCAACAATGGTGCTGCAAGACGAAAAAGCGTATATAAGCTCTTGTTTAAGCATAACCTGAATTGAAAATGATGCAAAGAATGTAACTGTACAATCAGGGTAGCCATGGAGTAAGTCTGGAGGCAAGAGTTTGCAGAGAAGTATTCAGATTTGCTTTGGATTTTTATTTATTTTTAATTTTTTTGTGGTCAGCATTTTCAGAATTTCTGGCTTCTTGATTTTGCTGTTTGTTAGAGTTCGCCAAGCGGAGTCATTTTGAAATCTTATAGTATCTAGGTCTACCATGCATGAAGATGCAAGCCTGCTCTGCATATGCAAAAAAAACTGCAGTAGGCTTGGACTCTTGGAGTTGAACCACAATCCAGCAAAAGCAGCCGGTTTTAGATGAACTATTTGGAAATGTCCATCCACTAAGCCACTTTCTTGACCATTTTCACTGGAAACTGTTTGATTCCACTAGTTTGCCTATCATTTTTCCTATTGCATATCAGTTTACTACTGGTATCTGTACATTTTCTGTATGCACATATCATGAGATATGTAGCGATAAAAAGTCCTGAGTTCAAACATTTTACCTTATTGTTTCTTCTGTAGAATATCTATGACCTACTATACAGTGCTCTTCTAAATAATGGTAATTTTTTTGAAGTATAGATTTCGTTGTTGCAAAACTACCATACCGGTATCATATCAAGCATGATTCAATTGTGGGACGAATTCTCTGTAGAGGAGATAGAAATGTGTTGCATTCTTATTGAGGTAGGTGTTGGTATGAGTGTATTTTTCATGTTAGACTACCGGTAGTTACTGAGAACTTGTTAAAAATTCTTTTTAATTAATGGATGAAATAACTTGGAATTACTTTGTAAACCTACTGTAATCAAATATTAATTACAATCGATTTTTTGCAACGGTGACTGTGGGTAAGACTGATGATGCTATTTACACTATGAAGTACCGTATTCAATGTTTTCAAGGTGGTGGTGGGTAGAAAACCTTAAATACTTCATAATGTAAATAGTACCGGTATCATCAGTAGATTGATGATTAATGTTTAGCTGACTATGCATTAACTTTGACAATGCTGGAGTAAAAATACTTAGTATACTCAGTTTGACGTTTGTAAACCCCTTAGAGTACCGTAAAATGTGGTTGCTCAAAAAAATTATTTTTTAAACTTTTGTTGTGATGAGGATTTTTTCTTCAAAATAGATATATATACACTGTTATATATACAATGTTTTGCAACCAAAAGTGTGTAGTCCAAAAATTTACAACATGTTTTTCATTTAAAGTGAGCAAAGTTGTCACAACTAATTGCAATTTAGCCCATGATCCTTGATTTAGGTTTTTCAGCTACCTAATGCTTCTATTAGCAATGTTAGCACTGTGAAATGATTCATTGCCCACTTTTACAGTTTAAAAAAAAAACGAAATTGCTTACATTTTACTGCTTGACATGGTACGGTAGTTTGGCATACATGCTTGTACAAAATGCAATTCTTATGCTTTCCTGTTTTTGAAAAATTTTTGGTGGTACAGAATTTCAAAACAGATTTAATTAGTGCCGAAACTATCTTTTCAATATAAATTTAGGTAGTCTTGAAAAAGACTTGTTTTTGGACCAAACATTGGTCACATTGACAAAGTTATAAGCAAGATTTAAATATGGCAATTTTTTGCGAAAAAAATCTTGTGAATATTTTTTGAAATTTCTTTGCTTCGAAATTTTGTTTTTGCATATTGGTGACATTATCACAAGTTTTAACATAAGTTCAAAATTTGTCTGCCTTAAGTGATCTTTGACCTCCATGGCAAATGTTTAGGGATACATTTTTTTTTAGCATGTTTGGGTTAGAAATTGTTGTTTGATATCACATTTTTTGGATTAAAATCAAAGCTTATATAGTTGGTTTATAAGTAAAACCAAAAAAAGTTGAAAAACTTTTGTACAAAAATTGGACTATGCCCCCAGGCCCCGGCTGTGGCCCATCCCTTTAAAAAAAAATCTGGGTGCGCCACCAACTCTTGGCATAACTCTTTTCGCTTTCAATTGTTTTGTATGGTAGGCGTAAGGGGTAGCTCCTTACTTCTGCGTTTGTCTTTTTTTTCTATTAAGATGTCCCGTTTTCTCTTAAAATGTCCAGTTTTTTTGTCATAATTTAATCTAGTCGGCCTAACTATTAAATTTTTTCATGTACGTTACTTTAAAAGAGCTACATGGGCTTTTTTTGCACTCAAAACCATTATACCGTATGTGTTTTCATGTAACTATTTCTTTTTATTAGACACCATCTCCGGAGAGCACAAAGAATGAAACCAGTGTGCCTCTTTCTAACGAAATTAGCATGGAGAAGACCAAAGAGACTTTAATCGAAGCAGTAAAGTTGGCAAAAAAAATTCAACCTGAATTAAATCACAACAATCCTTCTAAAGATGCTTTATCTTTCACAAGAAAAATTATAATACTGTATAACACGCAACCAAATCTCTCATCCTTTTATTCAGTTTATTCAACGGAATGTATCTTTGCCGCAAAATATTTCGGTTTGGAGCAAAGCTATGCTGCCCTTTGAATGGTTAAGGTGTTTGATGTGATTGCGAAAAGTGGAAAAGAGAAAGGTGTGTCGAGTCAAGTCCAGGATGAAGTCACGGAGAGAAAGGTATATTTTTTTGCTGTTTATGGCCAAGTTTATCAGTGATTACTAAGGATTGTAAATTTTTCCGCTTTAATTCTCAACTCAGATTGTTACCTGCATTAAACTTACACAATGACTTTAAAATTATATCAACGATGATTCGAGATACTGCCAAAATTTTCTTTTTTATCTTTAAGTTTATACCAGTAGGCCGATTAAACAATTGCGTGGTTGTCAAGCTTTTTTTGAAGAGAAATAAACATTTATTAGCATCAGCTTCGATTCTGGTGCTGTTGTCAGTGACATGACCTAGCGGTACCGCGCGCAGGTGACAGATCCTACGAGACGGGTTCGATTCACGGCTGGAGCCGATCGCATTTGACATATTGATGTACTGGGTGGCTGTTGACTCGAAGAGCGCAAGCTTCCTTCGTAGTTTCCCTCAATTACTGTTAAATTTTCTGTTTACATTAATTTGAAAACAACCTTAGTTATTTATTATTATTGTTATTCTTGCGATGTGGTACATTCAAGTCCGACATTTATACCTTAATAATCAATTTAACTAAGTGCAACAGAACATTCAGTAATTTTGCATTGAAATTGACTAAATAAGCTCTAATAAATTCGAGGTTATTTCCACACCCCCCTACATTCGATTGACGTTTCCACAGCTCCAGTTTCGAAGCGCTAATATTATGTGCGATATGTGTATACGCCGCATAGCTTATATTATACCTAAGTTTTTGTGCACATTCACGATAATGCTATTCCTGTATCAATTTTTTAGGCATTGTGGAGTATATTGCGGGATACACTCTGAAGAAGGCGAAAAGAAAGCTTTCCAGCTTGCATTCCGAAATTGCCAAGCTCTGTACCAACCGACCTGCGTACGATTTTGGGAGCAGTATAGAAAAACTAGAAGGCCACTTGCTGTTTCCTGTGCTTGAACTGTTGCACGTATTTCAGCAAGTATATGCGATGTATGTAGCAGAAATTACCAAACATCCTAAAGACATTGATTTTTTGACCTTCTTAAACGTAATAAAAACAAGCACTTTCTACGCAATGGGATTGGATCAGCTTTTGGACCAATACGGCATTGAAGAAAACGAAGCAGCTAAAATATTTGACTTTTTATTTTCATTATTTATAAAAGTACTCAGTCATCGCTACGCAAAATTTGTGTTAAACAAGAATCAAAAGCGGCCCACAAAAGGAACTAGCAGCTTTCGAAGCGAATTGCAATCATTGGCAAAATCATGATAAATAACAAAAGGTGATGTCAAACATTTTATTTGAGAAACTTTCGATCAAACTTTTTTTTTTCTGAAGCGGTTCGTCGCACAGCTTTGTCCACGGATTTTTCTCTCCAAATGTTGTATTTCCACCTTTAATTTTTTTGATAATTTTGCGCTGTGTGATATTTCTGATAGAAAATCCAACTTCATTGATATCAGGATTTGTATTTCTTCGAAGAGTTGTTCTCTGAAGATAGAATTGCTTTACTAAAATCACTGCACCAAAAAAACAACGGTCTATAATATGAGCAGGACGGGAGTATTATACAGTATTAATAAGGCTAATCAAAAAAATCAAATCTTTATTTAGGAATTTCGTAAATATGGAATGAAAACAGCTGCGGAGGAAAAATATAGCCAGAGTAATTTTCGTCACTGAACGTTGCTACAACAAAGTTTCAATTCCCATCATCAACTGTAATAGAGGCAGTTCAAAACTGAAGAACAGTGACGAGAAAATACTCTTGCTATAACTATTTATTTCTTTTATTGGCATATTTATCCTCCTATCACGAGAAAGCGTCGGAGGCGCTATAAGAGCTCGCTTAGGAGTTGCCGGCTATCTGTCTACCACACTTAGATGGGGGAAGCCCGTTAAGTGCCTTTCCCAACGGCACAACAAGCAAACTTGCCAGCTTAGGCCTACTACACACTGTTCCTTAATGCTGAACTTCAAGCAGGGAAGCTGTGAATACCAATTTTTAAGTCATTGGTTTGATCCGACTCAGAATTGAACCCCGAGTCTACCGATCCAGCAGACGCTCTATTCCACTGAGCTATCTCATCGGTTCCTCTTCAAATCTTTATTATACTCGCGGTACGACGTTGAAGCGCGTAACGAGCCCACAAGAAAATTCTATTAAGCCTAAGCAGTCGAAGTTTTAGCGTATTTAGAACGCGACTATTACGCCAGCGTCCAACACGTATAAATTTTACGTCTAACTGTCCCGAAAGCCAGACGTATATCGTCTAGTTGTCCCAAAGTATTCGATTACATGCAAACTTTTCCCGCCTTGCAAACCTATTTGGACCACAAAAATGTACAAAATCTAACCAAGTTTCCGAAAAGTGCTTCCAAGACATCTTGACTGAGATTGCGGAGACACACTTTTTTCTCCCCACGTAGTAGTAGAAACCGAACAATCATACAGAGGTTTCTAGTAGTAAAAATCAAGCTGTCAAAAGTCGTTTTCGCTCAGTAGGGTAGAAAATATCCACTTCATTCTGGAAGTAAAAACAATAGAAAGAAGTCAGCACAAGATTAATCGCCTATACTAACATACAAATCTAACCTTCCAATCCAATAAATACTGAATGAAGTCTAGCTTAAGCCACAGTAATCTTTCGTCGGTCAGTTCCGTAATAGGATTGTGCATACCACAAGTCACGCACTCAAACCATCTAGAACGATATATTATGTAAGTGCTTCGCTATGGTACAAAAAAATTGTGACAGATTACTTATCAAGCAACTTGACATAATTCGCTGTCCCGATCGAACCTTCAATATCTTGCGTCAACGCTTGAGCAACATTCCAGCTGAGTGTTTCGCGTGCAAGTGACACTTTCATCTGTGTAGCAACAATAACATCGTTAAATAACGCTCTCTTACTATAAAAAAAATCTTTGTTCTTAATACAACCAATTAAAACCCCTAAACCAGTAGGCCTACCTTTGAGTACGAATTAAGTAGCATGTGGGTAGCTGTTAATCTAGTTTTGCCAACAGGTTTCGATGTTTCAAGTTCCCATAACTTTTGCACGTGCGTCCACAAAATGTCGTCACCAGATTTGCATAAATACTTAGTTCCGCCGGGTTTCGAAGAATATAAAGCATTGCGAGCAGTCTGTTAACAAAACAATCATAACTAAGGAGAGCTATGAAACCATTGCACGAAAAAATTACACAAAATAAAACTTCCGACATACTTTGAGAAGATGGCTGGTATCACCACAGATGTATATTTCTCGCTCCAAACAACATGGATTAGGTGCAGTGTATCCCTCCTCAATGTTAAACTTGGATCCATGAATTATGTCGAAAAACTTGCGATTAGTTGCTGCACCGTCCGCAACTACTGCTAATACATCAACACCAGCAACCTCGCAAACGCAAACAGCCTCCCAAAATAATGAAGTCAGTTGAAATGCTGGAATGTTGCCCGTCGGCCACCACGACAAAGGTATAGATAGATTCCCGGAAAACGAGCGTAGATAGAATACTGAAAACAGCAATTCAAACGATTAAAACAGCAACTGTTTCAAATTTTTTAACAGAAGGAGATAAAAACAAGTAATTCTACATACAATAATAGCGTATTTGAATTTGCACAGCTGGGTACAGTGGGTAGTACAAAGTGTTTACTGCTTAGCCCCACTATAATATTACACGAAAAAAAAATCATTAGTAATCAAAAACTCGAAAACTCACCGCATATATGTGAAGCCAAAATTCCATCATCACAACGCCTATCACCAAAGTCAACAAAGCCGACTAATTTTCCTTGTCGTAAAACCAAATTTTCTTTAACTGAAAGTAATCCACCGCAGTAATTGCAACTAGTATTCAATAACGTAATTCATAGAACTGCATGACTTGCATCAATATACGAATGCTTACTTTTCATTTCATCGACAGTAATGAAAGCACACTCCCCAACATGTCTTTCAAGTTCCGCCTGAGCAAGAAGATTTAAACCGCATTCAACATCGCCAACATTTCTGTGACAAAATCAATGTGAAACTTACAATCATATCAGTCAATGTGAAAATTACAATCATTGTATCATAGCCAAACCTGTAGTTCTGAAGAGTCTTTGATGACGGTAGAGTTAGTACTCCTGAAGTTCGCAACTGTTGGTAAGCAGATAGAGACCTAGAGTAAAGTTCAATAGCCCATCTAATAATATCGGGGTGATACCTTCTGGCAGTGGGGGATTTATTGGCATTGCTAAACTGAACCTCAAAAAATTTTTTCTGCCATTCGTTCATCTGATCGGATTCTTCATGAAACATTTTCTGCAAGTAGAAATACAGGCTATATTTTTTACACAGATATGAAGGAAACGTCGGATGTGTTTCATAATTAACGTTATCGGCGAATGTAAGCTAACGTCAACCAACTTTTACTGAAAGCTGCTAAGTCTGCCCTTGTCATTTGAGCGTTCAATATAAAATTAGAGTAATATTATATTTGCTTCAACAAACTTTTCCGTTACATATGATTAAAAGTTTTGTTTACATAGAGGTAGCCGAAAAACAAAGCTTACTGCAGGAGATACTTCACTTTATACTGTGAAAGTGTGCTGAAACAAACACAAATTAGGTTTTATACTTGTTTAAACTTCTCAAACTGAAAGTTAGTCAGTATATCTACACAATAGGCTAAGCTTAAAACTTGCTATTAAGTCGGAATGCAAACTATCATCCACGGTAACTAGATCTTCTTCCAAAACCTCGGGAATGCTGCTCTTATCATTGTATCTTCTTCTGTACGCAGTTCTTACGTCATATTTGCTGCAACTGTGACAACTACCTTGACCATTTGAAGCTGCAACTTCAAAAGACAGTAAACTTGATAAAATCCGCAGTGCAACGTCTCGTCGCAAAAACATTCTTACTTATAACATTGCAATTCGTAGAACGGTGTATATATTGCTGCCGCAGCTGAGCTCCATCCCACGTTTGAATAACCTGAATCGTAGTAGTAGCAGTTTTTTCCTTCACACCTTCACACAATTTTCATCCCTCTAACTCATCTAAACAAACAATCAAAAAATGTACATAAAGGTACTCACAGATATTATGGAATGCAGAATAATTCATACTAAGGAAAGCAGTCAATGTTGAAGTTCTGATATCAGGAAGAAAATGATCAGTGAGATTGATTCTCCATCCACCAAAAGAAATCCAGTCATACGTCAAATCATCATGGAAGCAAATGCTGTCAAAAAAATAATTCATCATCGAAACCAAATTTTCAGTACCATATACTTGCAGTATTACACCAAAGCATTTCACTGTTTGCGTGGCTTAGTGCCAGAGCAACATAGGTTTGTACCCCCTTAAGATATTGCAGCGGTGCCAAGCTATTAACAACATTGTGTCCAATGTGACTGGTCCAAAAATCAAATCCAGAACTTTGCACCAGAAGCAATGTTTTTAAAACTTTCCTGTTTAAGTAATCTTTATAGCAGGAAAAATTATTACAGAATCTGTATCATATCAAGCACAGAGGAAACGTGGAAGTGCTTACCATATAGAAGAAGATATTATGTTTGCATTTTCATATTTTTCCAGTATCAGCCTTTCACGTCTATATGTGAGACTCCAAGAGCCTTAAAAACAGACATATTTGAACTTGCATTTATTTTTCAATAATAATCTAAGGCCATTCATTCAATCATAAAAAGCTACATTACATTTTAAAATTTTTCCAACAATAACGATCATCTGATCTATTTTTTTAAATATAAATGCAGCCTTACTTTTAATTCTGCTGCTAGCATTTTCAAAACTCCGTTCTATATGTAGATACTTTGAATGTTTTATGGGATCTGGCAACGTAAGGCGTTCCTTGGGTGCTTTTCTTTGCTAAAAACAATACAAATTAATCAATTTTAAGCTATCAGGGTTTTAATTTTTTTCTATAAAGTTTTTGCAAGCTTTTTGCAGAAAAAATGCAAACATTGAACGATGACGTAACTGCATCATCAGCAAATATACACATTCGTTCTATTAATTTGAATAGAACAATGGAGTTATTTATTTGAATAGAACGAATGAGTTATTTGCTGATAACGCAGTTACTAGGCTTACTTGAATCTCATTAGTAGGCTTACTTGAAATTGAGAACTTTTAAGCAATATAGTTTCCAGTAGTTTTGGCCTTTGGGAAAATTTGCTGCTAGTAGAAGCCAAATAGGGGTAATGTCAAATATCTACCCCCATGCGTTTTCCATACATATTTTACGTGCGCATCTTACAAACCCTATAGCCCAAATCATACGTAAATAGTGCATATGCGTCTGTAAAAAACGCGTGGGGGCAAGTGGTAGGCACTACCCCCAAATAGTTGTGCAATAATAAAGGCCAAAAATAAATATATTGTATACACCCGTTTTTCCTACAAACTGGAGCGAGAGGTTTCTGTATGCCCAACACTCTAAACAATATCAACTTACCTTAATCTCTTTCACTTTTTTTGGCAAACATTTAGTGGGAAGAACACCAAGTTTCAACTTTTTGCGGGAATTAGTCGGGACAATTGCATCATTTTCAAAATGCTGCTCACAAATACTAGCTACTTCTTTGTGCAGCATTTCTTTTATTTTGTCACCTTTCAAGCAATCACGCAGACTTAAAATAAACTTTGTTAAATTTTCATAGTGGGCTTTTTCTTCTTCTGTTTTTCTTCCTAAATCCGGTCTCAATATCTTGAACATTGACCATTTGGCATCTTTGGCTTTGTATTGGTAGCTACAACCAGGAATGCAGCAATGCGACATAATGTTTTTATTTTACGAAATAAGTTAGACTTTAAAGCAACTGTAATGACAAAGTAAAATAAATGAGCACACATACTGGTAAGTTGAGCAGTTGGGCCAAGATATCGATAGCTTTAACTACCGGTGACACTTTACACACCATGGGCCATAAAGCATACGTTATCCTGATCAAGTAACTCAGGCAGTTTGGTAGACTAATATCGATACATGAAAACCCAGAAAAGAGTTAGACTAAACAGTTAAACAAAACTTACAGGCCTATCAATCAACACTGTACCGGTACTAGACTATATCATATACCGGTAGAAGATGAGTCAATTCGTAGCCTAGCCTACACAGCCTAATAGACATGCAGAGTCTAAAAAACCCTCTCCTCTACTTCTAATAATAACACTTTTACTTTCTGGGTAACCAAATTAACAAGATACTTCACATAAATGCTTTTTACAATCCTATTTCAACGCGACAACCAGCAAATCGCATGCAAACGGTGCATACAACATAGCCAGGATACCGAATTCATTCAAGCGTGACTGGATTTTGCACTTTTCTACACAGTTTCCAGTCCACTAAGAAGTCTATGATTACACTCAGCCTGTTTCCATGTCCACTCAAAACGTGGGCTTTCTAAACGTGGGCCGAGTCCAAAGTGGGCTTTTTCAGCCACCTTTTTCCGAAATCCCTTGCTTATTAAAACCAGCTCTTTACTTGCGTCCAAGAAAGCCCACGATAATGCTGAAATTAGCTCGCATAAAGCTTGAATCCACCTGACTAGAACAAAGCCCGCGGGCCTAAAGCCCACGATTTTTGGGACATGGAAACAGGGTAACTGTATGAAATGTAACGAGTGGCGAGGTCCCATCTTCGCGTCTTAGCGCTTGGGCAACACAGCTTCGAAGAAACGCCGCGTTGGCGACAATGTGTCCAATTTGACCGACCCGACAATCAAACCCAAGATCTATTGCGCCGATGACTATGTCTTCAACCATTACCCCCAACAATTGTACGCTTTGATTTTGATTTATGATTTCAGGCAATTTACTGCACCTGTGACAGAAACTAAAACTAGTTTTAAGTTTAAGTCGCTTGAATTTGTATCCGAGTTTTCACTTCAAATTGCCTCATTATTATCATATAGTACAATGAATTAGTTTGTTGATATTTAAAGTGAACAGAGTTGAACTTGAACTTTATTTATCTGCTTAACTGTGGCGTGTGAAAATAAACAAACAACTGAACAAAGAAGTTTTGTTGACTGCTCATTTGTCTTTTGCAACCGAAACTAAATTTGTAAATGACGCACAAAGTGGAAACGACCAGAATGACAAAACTTTGCCGCAATTTTAATATTACTTATATCGTGAAGGTCATAGGACCCATGGTCTTAGCTTGCAATGGCGGAAAAAAATTAAAACTTCTAAAAATTTTTGAACGCATTATTCTTAACAGAATGATTTCTTTTTTTGAACAAAACAATATTCTTATATCAACTCAATTTGGCTTCCGCCATAATCATTCGACTCTTCACCCAATTTTAGATATACCAACTGATTGCCTTGACAATATTCAGAATAAAAATTTCTCCACCTTGATATTTTTAGACATCAAAAAAGCCTTCGACTCGGTTTGTCACAAAAAACTAATTAAAAAGTTAGATTTTTGTGGTATTTGTGTCGTAGCTAATGATTTACTACAATCTTATTTGAATAACAGATTGCAATATGTCGCTATTGGAAATGCAAATTCCAACCTTAAAAAAATAGAATATGGTGTGCCTCAAGGTTCGATTTTGGGGCCACTTTCATTTTTGATTTTTATTAATGACTTGCCAAAGTGTTTACATTCGGTCCCTAGACTCTTCGCTGATGACACAGCACTATTAATCAATGATTCAACACTTCCTAAAAGGGAAAAATTAGCGAATGATGAACTCAGTAACGTAAATCAATGGATGCGCTCAAACAACTTGACGCTACACCCACAAAAAACTCCAGCTCTATACATTTCTCCTTATTCTCGAAAGTCTAGCCCCAACCTCACTCTAACACTTGATGCAGATCAAATCTCTATTTCTGATGCAGCTAAATATCTTGGATTACTTGTGGATGACCAATTGTCTTTTAAAAATCATATTGCCTTGCTAGAAAATAAAATATCACGCTCAGTTGGAATAATGTACAAACTTAGTTACTATCTTCCATCAAATACATTGCTTCTATTATACTATTCCTTGATACACACTCAATTAATGTATGTTTTACCTATATGGGCGTCTACGTTTCCAACATACTTAAACACCCTAAAAAGACTACAAAACAAAGCATTAAGAATTATCACTAAGTCTTCTCCAAGAGAAAGTATGACGCCTCATTATTTCAAGTTACAAATTCTAAAACTGGAAGATTGATATAAACTGGAAGTAGCTAAATTCAGGCACCAATTTTCTCAAAATAAATTACCATGTCGATTTCGTCATTATTTTTCGCATCCCTCTGATCGTCACACTCATTCTACTCGTCATGCTTCTGGTAAAAATATTTCTCTTCCTCGTTTCTCTTCTACTAAATCCCAAAGATCCATAAAATACATCGGTGCAAAGATCTGGAATGACATTCCACTAGACTTAAAACAGCTCTCCTATAATAAATTTAAATTTAGTTACAAACAATTTCTTCTCAGTCAGTATTTCAGTAAATGATTGATGAGTATTGATCCATTACTTCTAACATTTCAGTCTTACTCACAACAACAAATCCGTGTCTGAAACAATAATTAATTCTTGTAATAATTTTTTCGCTTTCTCTTTATTTTCATGATTTAGTGATTGCTTTGCTCTGTCCGCATGTCCGGTATTTGTGAGCTGGGGGCCCGCGGGCCCTGTGGTTGGGTTTTTTATGTCATATTCACTTTTTTCAGTTATGTTGTGACATCGAAAATTTGACTGTGATGGGCGGAGCAGTAGGCTTGTGGGCTCTGGTCGTATGGACGGAGTAATTGTCGCTGTCCGCGGGCTGTCACTTGACTCGAAGACCACTGGTCCCTTCGTGACTGCCTGTTGCTGCATGTAAAATACGAGTTTTGTTTAACAATGAGTTTGTGTACTATTTAGCAACGAAATAAACTGTTCTGTTCTGTATGCTTATTTTATATTGTTATCCGGTGACATTTTCAGACAGACAGACACACTTTATTTTAGTCGTAACGCAATACATTAACAAAAAGTACGGTATATGTTGAAAAAAACTGTGGACTTGGAAGCTGCGAAAGGACCCTGTGGGTCATCGAGTCTGCAGCCACCGCACTATTTGTAATTTTTCGTGAAATCGAACAAGGACTTGGGAAGTAAAGAGCGACATGCTGCTGAGATAATTTAACAAAAATATAATTTACAACACTTTTCCGAATTTCAATTTTTAGCTCTTTTATATTTTTTGATTAATGTATTGTGAAATGTTTTTTGAGTTTGTAAGACAAAGATCGAGAGGAAGAGTTTTTAATTTCTGGCGTAATCGAGTTCCAAACCTTGACACCTTGATACTTTAGGCTTCTTTGCAATTAGTTGGAACGATAACGTGGGATGTACAGAATGTCTAATATCGGCTATTGAAGATCTGGTTTGTTTTAGGGATACGCTGGTGGCTTTGATAAAAATGTCCGATAACATCTTTGGTAGAAGATTGGGCCGATGAATGAAGTTGTACGTCAATTAAGCAATCTCTATAGCGTATAAGTCTTGAAGTTTTGGAATTTTAGTTTGGTGTAAAATGGTGTGGCCCTATCGAATATTTTGCCTCCTCCAACTATTTTTACTACCTTATTTTGAAGTGTTCAGAGTTTAGCCAAATAAGAGGGATGCGTGGATCCCCACACGCTTAGTCCATACAAAAAGTGTGGATGAACTAACGCATTGTAGAGTTGCAACAACACATTCCGTGGCAAAAAGGATTTTAATTTGGCAACCATTCCAACGGCTCGGGATAATTTCAGCTCAACAGCTTTTATGTGAAAATTGTAATTAAGTTTCGAATCACTTAAATATTGTCTGCACACCATTCTGATAAAGCGTCCAGTTCGGTGTTAAGAAGATTTTGAAGGTTTGAGAGCTTATGGTGATTTACACAGAAACATGTATCGTCCGCAAATAATCTTGGGGTTGATTGAGGGAAATTTGGCAAATCATTAATGTATAAAAGAAAAAGTAAGGGGCCAAGTGTAGAGCCTTGGGGGACACCATCAGGGTTTGACTTGGTTGTCGCATTAACCCCCTTGATAAAAACATATTGATATCTTTCAAGAAACAACAGTATTAAATTGAGAACGCATCCTCGAATACCATAGTGATTTAGCATAAATTCAAGAACTTTGTGGTTGACAGTATCGAATGCTTTTTTGAGGTCCAGAAAAAATAGGCCAGTGAATTGGTTGTTGTAAATATTATCATATGCGTGAGTAATAATGTCTAAAATGGGCTTGTGAAGTGGAAAAATTGGTTTGAAATCCGTAGGGTAAAGTTGGGTGATATGGACCACTAGGGTGATATGGACCAGTTCATAACTTCCATTACAAGAATTAAATAAAATCGTTCATTGCGTAGGAAAGTCATAGGTTGCCTGATGGCTGTTTTTCAACATGGCGTACTGTGAAAGCACGTGCAATTTGCGCTGACAGCAGTTTTTTTTGTTTTTTAGCTTTTTCTTATAAAAAATAGCGTTATTTATCCAACTGTTTGGACCAAAGCAATTGACTAAACGTTAAGTTGTCGTTATTAGTTTAGTTTACATTTTGTAGGCATACTTTTGTTGCAGGTTCAGGTTTCTTCAGCTTGTCATATAAAAAATTACTGAAAAAATGTTGAAGGCCATGTGCGTGGAGTGATATGGACCACCTATCCGATCGAATTATTACATTGCGCGGGTACTTTGTAGCAGGATCATACCACTTTGCAGATGCCCAGGCACACATCAAAGAACATTCGGAGCAATTGGAGTGAAGAGTTCCTACGTAAGGCAATTGATAATGTCCAAAACGGAAATTCATTGAGAAAAGCAGCCGAACAATTTAAAAGAACCATGGACAACTCTAAATCGCCGCTTATCAAGTCCTCAAGTTTGAAAGCTGCCTCTGGGTGGCAAACCAACATTTAATATACCCATATCATAGCACCCATATGGGTGGTCCTTATCACCCGTTTCAGCGAAATTTTATTGGGGGATATGGGCCGCACAAAACCTTTTCTTGCGACTAAAGCACTGAAGTTGGGATCGTCGCTTTTATTATGTATAATGTGTGTGGTATGGCGCATCATCGCAGCAAATAGTTGACACTTTACAACTAGCCAATTTTCCTGACAGCTCAAGCGTCCTATATAACCCGACTTTCCCCTACTGGATGGGAATGGTTACATTGTTTTTGTTCAGAAATTCGCTGAGGCGCTTATGCAGAAGCTTTTCAAATATTTTGGAAAAACAAGTTAAAATGGATATAAGACGATAGTTATTGGGTCATTTACCTTACCAGATTTAAGAAGAGAAATGACTTTTGTAGTTTTACAGCTACTAGGGAATATCCCGTTGGAGAAGGCAAAATCAATTAGGATGTTAAGGTAGGGAGCTTTAACAAATTTTGACACTTTGATAAAAAAAGCTGGAATAAATCGTCCCCTACAGCTTTATTCACCTCTAGAGCCTGCATCAAAGCTACAATTTCGCTGATGTTCGGTGGTTCGAAAAACATCGATGACAAAACACGATTTTTTAGGTGGGATTTAAAACGATTAGATGGTAAAGTTGAAATTTTCTAAACAAGATTTTTACCGATGGAGCAAAAAAAGTTATTGAAATTTTCCGGTTTTTCTCGCAGCTGCGATTTGTAGCTACAGTCATTACTATTACTGGGATTATTGGATTTGTTTATTGTCATAACTTGTCTGTTTTAGGTTGAAATATTTTGGGCCCAGTACATATTATTACCTTGATCAAAGACAGAAGTTTATTGTGCTTTTTGCAAGACTGAAATAAAAAAATCAAATATTCATTATGCTCGCAGTATTACGCCGAAGCATGCAACGAGTGGCGGGGCCCTCTGTGCGGCTTAGCACCTGGGCAGCACAGCTTCGAAAAACATCGCAGCAAAGGCGAGCCATTGGTGTACTGTTGGTTTGCTGCATCGATGAGCTATTGCACAAAGCACAAAAATTGATTGTAATCTGATATCTTCAAAGGAAATCTTAATTTCAGAGTTTCGGTGTCAAGTTATCGAGGATGATACATGTTGCAAGCCAATTTACATGCTACTGAAGAAGCTTGTTGTTTTATTTACAAACTGCCGGCCGTAGAACTCGTTGACTATGTACAACCAATAAAAGATTTAGTTTCTGCTCAGGTCAACGAGTAGCCTACATTCCGTCGTGGGGTAACTCTAAAAATACGAAGGGTGTTGAGAAACAGTGGGAAAACTACTTTTTGGGTTTGTACAGCTGATTCGTTGACATAGATGGAATAAATTTCAGCGAAAACAAAATGTTGGTAATCATTAGTAAATGCGATGGTTCAGCAAAACTTCAAAAAATTGCATCATTAAAATAACCGAAATTAAAAAAATAATGATAACATCATCAAAATAAGCGCCTGGGCGAGATAGCTCCGAAGAATCGTCGCAGTGGTGGTGACGTTGCGTCTAAATAATGACCGCCCCGGAAATCGAACCCCAGACCTCCCGCATTGATGGCAAAGTTTTTTACAATTGACCCGATTTACATTAATTTTCTACACGCACAAAGCTGGGTTCGTTTTGACAAAATAACCTGGCACAATTGTAGGCACTGGATAGAGGCGGCCGTTCATTTGTAAGCTACATATACTGGGCTTGAATTTAAACCGAAATTACATAACTCAGATCCGAACCAAGACTGTAACGGCCCTCCATATAGCTCAGGAATAACGCACTCTCGTTTACTGCCTTTTGCACTTTTTAATTTCATCCTTTGCCAAGAACTCGTTTCTTTTGCGAGTTGCATTGAAACATAAATCATTGAAATGGTTGCGCCTTTGGCATGGAACTGGGCAAATTGCATCACCATCGTCCAATCCTTAGCTTGAACCAACATGGCGTACATTGTAAGCAAATTTGATAAGTAGGCGTGCAAATAGTTAAGAAAAATCCTCAGCATCGAAACTCTGTTCTCAGTGTTTACATAATACATCATAAAGACATCGTCCATAAATCAACAAATGCGTTGTTTTGTGTGGCTCAGAGAAGTATGAACAATGTCGTATTTCTGCCATCTTTTCTCTTGCAGCAGCCCTGGCCCTAGGATAATTGTTGTACTAGCGCTATATAAGGGTCGTGCGGGACACTTGGCGTGGGCAACACGCTGTTGGGACATGTTGAGGGCATCAGATAGGAATGGAAGATTATTTTTAGGGAAAAATTATTTTTAGAGGGCGCTTTTTACAGACTTTTTTCTTTTATATTTTTTTTAGGGGACGCCTCTGTAAGTTTTTTTGGTATGTGGCCCCTAAAGTTCTTTTATTAATGTACGCTTTGGGACATCACTCTCCAAAAATCACCCCGGGCAACAGGAAACTTTGGCCTGTCCTTCTGCTAGCGCTTTTTAAGTCATGGATTGTGACGCCATGTGATGGCACATTGAAATTTGGTCCCAATCAATGTTTTGATAAAAAAACCAGGCAAAAATTACGAACGTGCAGCATAAGTAGCCTAAACATCACATGCTCAATGTAAATCAACAACACAATATGACGCAGCAAAAACACTCTCAATTTGCGACGTGTTTCGTCCTTATGGGAGTCATCAAGCATCATTGATTTCCTTTAATCAATAAAATGTTTTTACGAAGGTATACGGTGTGGTAAAGTTTTGTTTCTTGAACATAAAGATACATTATTAACATTAAGCAGCTTGAAGAAATAATTTTATCAAAACGAGGTGGGGGGATTAGTGGAACAAGAAGTTGACAAATTTTGTGCTACCGTTAAAGTTATTTCGTCCTTTGTCTCCCCCCCCCCACACACTACTGGTTAATGTTTTAGGCTTACATTTCTACACACTTAGATCAAGCATCTCGTGAATTTTTGTAGGCGGGATTGGCCACAGAAATTTTCGGAAGCTCGAGGGACGCAAAAAGATTTACTCCGTAAACGCCCAATTTTTCCAGAAGAATCTTAGCGATAACAGCTATTAACCTGTGCTGATAAATGAGGGGGCGCACTTAAAAGTCCTCTGCAAACGCCACCGATCATGTCTTACTTCAACTGTCTCTGTCGGCAGCGTGGCGAAGTGGTTTGCAGCGTCTTTTTTACGGCCATGATCGCAAGTTCAATTCACATGGAGTAAGCCGAGTGGTTGGTGCGTAGGCCTGGCTCCGGAACTAGTTCCGCGAGGTAATCTTTCATGATGCATATACTTCACTCATATAAACCCTTAGCTGCAATTATGTGGCTTTAAAAAAATAAGATCGCAAGGTTAATGGTTCAATCCATTCAAGTATTAGGATAAGATACTTCACGATAATTATCCCTGCTTGGTGGAATCTAACAAGCAGCAAATTAAAAAAGTCAGAAGCAAAACTGAACCAGAAAACTCGGATCACTCAACCTTCTCTGATTTCCTATCTCTTCATCCATTCCCTTTCCCTTAGGCTTATTATAGAAACCTAAACTTACGTTTTCATGAACAGGTCAAGTTGTTATAGAACTAGAAGGATGCGTTACAATCTATTTACTGGTATACAAGTAATAAGCATGGTTAATGAATACTGATATTAATGTACAGTGCTTCCTCAATTGTCCGTACCTCGTTTATACGGCATTCGATTATCCGTCCATTGGGTCTGATAATACTTTATGACATAATAATGAAAAGTTATTTTCATAAATTTTGCTCCAGCCTTGTCAATTGCCATTGCAATCTAACAAAGCTTCTTGGCCTGGTACAGAACCATTGGAATGAGACAGCTGGAATGATCATTTACTAGTTAATTACTGTAGTCGACAGTATGGGTTGTCAAAAGAACCTTGACCTACATTTTGAGATGGCTATAAACGCAAAAGAGTTGTTTTGTCGATTGCAGAAAAACTGAAGGTGTGTGAGATGTTTCGAAACAAAATTTCTAAAACTGACATCATTTTACAGTAATGTTGACCCTCGCATGAAGTTTTGGAGCATTACAATCTGTTACTTACTGCGTTGTTTTGGTTTAAATAAAAGAATTCAGTTATCCGTTTTTTTCGCTTATCCGTTCAGGTTTCTAAGAAATGCTGTTACAACTAGACCGGATAATCAAGGAAGTACTGTATAATACATTACATTACGTGCAATATAATAATTTGAACTACTTTGTTAAAAAATATTGCTATAATAGATGCATGCGAATCAACTCAAAACCAAAAATACAAAATGAATCTACACAACTTAATCTAAAAGTTATTTGAAGTTCTATCAATTATATTGAAGATAAACAATAAAAAATTGAAGACTCTACAGCGAGTTCTGAACCTCTAAGAGGTTCTTGAACCACTAAGGGGCTTGCAAAAAGTGCTTCAAGTCGTCCACCAGCCTATATACAAAGACGGTTACATTACGGATATATTTACTTGAATGACTACGCATTAATGGTCGTTACATAATTCTTGTGAACAAGCCCATAGGTTTTGTTAAAATGCATTACATTAAAAGTCTACAGTCCATGGAAGGTTTGGACCACTGGCCAATAGCAAGGGATGATGCCTGCATAGTATTTCCAAGCATCAGGATTGGTGCAGTAGATCAACCATGTGATCAAATCTTTGTCGAAAATCCCCGCCAAAATTTGAGAGCAAGCTTCAAGAGAACGAATTTGATCTTGCGTTGTGAGAAGACCAAAGACGTTAATTGCGTTCCTTTCTTCTTTCAATGTTCCAGTTTGAATGAGACAATTCAAATTCTCTACGACTACCTGTAGGTTGCGATTTTGTGTTGAATTTAACTTATTCAATTTCGAGGTATCAAATATGCGCAAAGTAAAAGCCACGAACCGATCTGTAAATGAAGGAACGCTCTGCATCAGTTGTGTGGCAGCTGGAGCAACCAAAATATTATATACTCCTGTAAAAGCTCCTTTTATTGCTGATATGGCTTCGCTTTGTTGAAATGGTATAGGGAGGCCCATTCTGCCGTTTTTCGATGAAACTTTCAATCTGATTCAGTTGCGCGGCTCGCGACGGAAAAACAATGAATTTCCAAAGAATGTTCATTTGGAAACTTTCGTTGAGAGAGTAGAGCATGGTGTTACCTCGTATCCACTCTGGTATGCATGGCAGCGTAGCAGTAAAATACATTTTTTCAAAATTTAGTTCAGTTACAGTTGTTGCTGATCTCATTGCGATCCAAAAATGTCGCAGTTTAATTGGCAATTAAGTTATGGCCTGTTTGCAAATACAAATAATTGAAATTGTGGTTAGTTATATAAGTAAATTAATAAGCCAGAGCCGATAGCGGTTTTAATCAATATTCTTTCCTTTTTGTCAAATGGGCCGGCCACCTCTCTATTTTTGTTTGACTTCTTTGGATATTTTTCATTCGATTCTTTTGTCTCAGGATTTCATTACTAGTAAATTAATGGCAATTGATTGTAGGCATGCGTTTTCTATTCTTTGCAAAACAAAGCGAAAATTTAGCTCGAAATTAAAAAGCAGACTTGCAAGAGCGAATATTTATTAATTCTTACTCGCCCCGAAGATTTGTTAGTTTTCCATTGGTTCACAACTTGATTTTCTGCCCACTTTTCCTACTTTTCTAGCTTTTCTAGTACACAATTTTCCCCAGATATTGCATCATTTGTTCTTAAAACTTGAGCTCGATCACGTGGGTCTGGGGAGCTAAATTTAGCTAAGATAAGTTTAGCTAAACTTAGCTAGGATAAGTTTAGCTCCCCAGAAGTTGACGCGGTTGACTTGTGAGTCTCTTTTCGTAAAAAAAACGCGCCACAGGGAAACAGATCACATTTAAGTAATGACTCCGTTGTTCTCACGTAACACAGATAAGTTTATAGCTCAGACAGTCGAGTAAATATAGCGTCTCTCTCTGAATTTGTAGACTTGGGTTTAATTCCGATTCCGAATCGCGCCAACAGTGACTTTAAAATTGCTATTCACAGCTTCCCTGCTTGACACTCAGCATTAGAGCGTGGAAAACAAGCCGGCAAGTTTACTTGTTGTGCCTTTGGGAAAGGCACTTAGCGGAATTACCCCATCTTGGTGTAGTAGACGAATGGCCGGCAACTCCTAGGTGAGCTCGTAATAGCGCTTCGATCGAGTCTCATGATAGGAGGATAAATATGCAACTAAATAGAAAATAAACAAACAATTTTTATGATCACAAAAGTGTAAGCATAACTTTGCACGCTTTGGTTTCGCCGCTTCTGCAAAATGCACCGACGTGCTTTCACCAAAGCAGCCCCTTTCAACGGATCAACTTCGTTCGACGGAATATACTGTGTTTGAAAAGTTAGTTAATAATCCAGAAAATCTTCGAGGATTTCGTAAATTGAACTTGGATTTTTAGCAGGGTTCAGTGGCGTAGCTGGAGGTTCTGTCGCCCGGAGCGGTTCAAGAAATTGGCCTCTGTAAGTTTTTAATGCCCGAATGCATTGGTGCACCCAGGATTTGGCAAAAGAGGGAAGAACAACCGGGAGTGTGGGGGCGAAAACCCCAGCCGCCGGAGGCTACGCCTCCAGAGCCGCCAGCGAATTTTTGTGATTTTCACGTAAAAAAAAAACTCATTTTAGCACACCTTTACACCGAAAAAGGGCATGCCGTGAGTGCAGTCACCATAGACAATGCAAAAATATTTTCGCAGCTTATGTCTAAAATCAGAAGCTTGGCTAAAATATGTGAAAGGAGGCTGCAACCAATATTAGTTTGAGAAATTATAGACTAGAAGTTAAGTTTTAGCACCTTGTTACAGAGCCAAAGGGGGGTGGGGGGCATGGCACCGTGTCTCCCTTGCGTGCGCCCAGAGATGAGCATTTATTGAGATAATTTATCGGCGATAAGTTATTACCGATTATCGTTATCGCTCAAAATAGTTTTGATTTATGGATTACCGATATCGCTTTTGTAATATATTTTGTTATCGCCGATAAATGGTTCTTTATGCACACAGTGTTCAAACTTCAGAGTTCAATTTTAATTAATTACAGTGTTCAATTTTACCGAAATTCGATTTTACTTAATTACTTAATTACAGATTCAATTTTAATTAATTACAGTGTTCAATTTTACCGAAATTCGATCCCGAGCCTGAAAAGGTCAGCCACTCCTGACCTAGTAGGCCTATATTTATTTAAAATGACCCTACAAATACAAATCTAAACTGACATTTTACCATCATTAAAGTACGATGAAAAACAAAGGGAAAGCCGATGCCAATAAGCTGCGTGAACGCGTTATAAAGTGCTATTTTTGATAAAATATGTTGCAGCTTTTTCCAGTTTGGGTAAGAGAGCTCGTGATGAAAAGTAATGTCTTGATAATTTGTATTTCATTTCATTTTAAAGCATGTCCAAATTACCCCACCCTATTGTTCAACTTACCCTCCACTGTGGGTAAGTTGGACAATTTGAGGACCTTTTTTGAAATGAAATTTTAAGGGCAAAATTTTGAATATTTTAGGATAATAAGCTGTATAAAAGGAGACGGATAAATTTACTGCCCTGTAGTGCACCTACGGTAGTTTATTTTGCAGTTGTTCAAAAGTTATTCAAACATATACACTTTTTTGTCCAACTTACCCGACTCTCCCCCTAAGTCAGGGATTGTGACGCCATGTGATGGCACATTGAAATTTGGTCCCAATCAATGTTTTGATAAAAAAACCAGGCAAAAATTACGAACGTGCAGCATAAGTAGCCTAAACATCACATGCTCAATGTAAATCAACAACACAATATGACGCAGCAAAAACACTCTCAATTTGCGACGTGTTTCGTCCTTATGGGAGTCATCAAGCATCATTGATTTCCTTTAATCAATAAAATGTTTTTACGAAGGTATACGGTGTGGTAAAGTTTTGTTTCTTGAACATAACGATACATTATTAACATTAAGCAGCTTGAAGAAATAATTTTATCAAAACGAGGTGGGGGGATTAGTGGAACAAGAAGTTGACAAATTTTGTGCTACCGTTAAAGTTATTTCGTCCTTTGTCTCCCCCCCCCCCACACTCCTGGTTAATGTTTTAGGCTTACATTTCTACACACTTAGATCAAGCATCTCGTGAATTTTTGTAGGCGGGATTGGCCACAGAAATTTTCGGAAGCTCGAGGGACGCAAAAAGATTTACTCCGTAAACGCCCAATTTTTCCAGAAGAATCTTAGCGATAACAGCTATTAACCTGTGCTGATAAATGAGGGGGCGCACTTAAAAGTCCTCTGCAAACGCCACCGATCATGTCTTACTTCAACTGTCTCTGTCGGCAGCGTGGCGAAGTGGTTTGCAGCGTCTTTTTTACGGCCATGATCGCAAGTTCAATTCACATGGAGTAAGCCGAGTGGTTGGTGCGTAGGCCTGGCTCCGGAACTAGTTTCGCGGGTTCGACACTCAGCAAGGTAATCTTTCATGATGCATATACTTCACTCATATAAACCCCTAGCTGTAATTATGTGGCTTTAAAAAAATAAGATCGCAAGGTTAATGGTTCAATCCATTCAAGTATTAGGATAAGATACTTCACGATAATTATCCCTGCTTGGTGGAATCTAACAAGCAGCAAATTAAAGAAGTCAGAAGCAAAACTGAACCAGAAAACTCGGAAACCAAAGCAAGTACCAATGGAGTCTGGATTCATCTCATGTATAGCGCCTTCGTCGTTTTTTATCGTCATTGACAGGAGGACGAAAATGATGAAATATTGATCACTCAACCTTCTCTAATTTCCTATCTCTTCATCCATTCCCTTTTCCTTAACCTAAACTCACGTTTTCATGAACAGGTCAAGTTGTTATAGAACTAGAAGGATGCGTTACAATATATTTACTGGTATGCAAGTAATAAGCATGGTTAATGAATACTGATATTAATGTATAATAAATTACATTACGTGCAATATAATAATTTGAACTACTTTGTTAAAAAATATTGCTATAATAGATGCATGCGAATCAACTCAAAACCAAAAATACAAAATGAATCTACACAACTTAATCTAAAAGTTATTTGAAGTTCTATCAATTATATTGAAGATAAACAATAAAAAATTGAAGACTCTACAGCGAGTTCTGAACCTCTAAGAGGTTCTTGAACCACTAAGGGGCTTGCAAAAAGTGCTTCAAGGCGTCCACCAGCCTAATACAAAGACCGTTACATTACGGGTTCATTTACTTGAATGACTACGCATTAATGGTCGTTACATAATTCTTATGAACAAGTCTATAGGTTTTGTTAAAATGCATTACAGTAAAAGTCTACAGTCTCAGGAAGGTTTGGAACCACTGGCCAATAGCAAGGGGATGCCTGCATAGTATTTCCAAGCATCAGGATTGGTGCAGTAGCTCAACCATGTGATCAAATCTTTGTCGAAAATCCCCGCCAAAATTTGAGAGCAATCTTCAAGAGAACAAATTTGACCTGGCGTTGTGAGAAGACCAAAGACGTTTATTGCGTTTCTTTCTGGTTTCAATGTTCCAGTTTGAATGAGACAATTCAAATTCTCTTTGTTGCGATTTTGTGTTAATTCCAAACGAGGCCGTTTTGAGGCATCAAATATGCGCAAAGTAAAAGCCACGAACGAATCTGTAAATGAAGGAACGCTCTGCATCAGTTGTGTGGCAGCTGGAGGAACCATAATATTATATACTCCTGTAAAAACTCCTTTTATTGCTGATATGGCTTCGCTTTGTTGAAATGGTATAGGGAGGCCATTCTGCCATTTTTCGATGAAACTTTCAATCTGATTCAGTTGCGCGACTCGCGCCGGAAAAACAATGAATTTCCAAAGAATGTTCATTTGGAAACTTTCGTTGAGAGAGTAGAGCATGGTGTTACCTGGTAGTATCCACTCTAGTGGGCGTGGCAGCGTTGCAGTAAAACGCATTTTTTCAAAAATTGGTTCAGTTACAGTTGTTGCTGATCTCATTGCGATCCAAAAATGTCGCAGTTTAATTGGCAATTAAGTTATGGCCTGTTTGCAAATACAAATAATTGAAATTGTGGTTAGTTATATAAGTAAATTAATAAGCCAGAGCCGATAGCGGTTTTAATCAATATTCTTTCCTTTTTGTCAAATGGGCCGGCCACCTCTCTATTTTTGTTTGACTTCTTTGGATATTTTTCATTCGATTCTTTTGTCTCAGGATTTCATTACTAGTAAATTAATGGCAATTGATTGTAGGCATGCGTTTTCTATTCTTTGCAAAACAAAGCGAAAATTTAGCTCGAAATTAAAAAGCAGACTTGCAAGAGCGAATATTTATTAATTCCTGCTCGCCTCGAAGATTTGTTAGTTTTCCATTGGTTCACAACTTGATTTTCTGCCCACTTTTCCTATTTTTCTAGCTTTTCTAGTACACAATTTTCCCCAGATATTGCATCATTTGTTCTTAAAACTTGAGCTCGATCACGTGGGTCTGGGGAGCTAAATTTAGCTAAGATAAGTTTAGCTAAACTTAGCTAGGATAAGTTTAGCTCCCCAGAAGTTGACGCGGTTGACTTGTGAGTCTCTTTTCGTAAAAAAAACGCGCCACAGGGAAACAGATCACATTTAAGTAATGACTCCGTTGTTCTCACGTAACACAGATAAGTTTATAGCTCAGACAGTCGAGTAAATATAGCGTCTCTCTCTGAATTTGTAGACTTGGGTTTAATTCCGATTCCGAATCGCGCCAACAGTGACTTTAAAATTGCTATTCACAGCTTCCCTGCTTGACACTCAGCATTAGAGCGTGGAAAACAAGCCGGCAAGTTTACTTGTTGTGCCTTTGGGAAAGGCACTTAGCGGAATTACCCCATCTTGGTGTAGTAGACGAATGGCCGGCAACTCCTAGGTGAGCTCGTGATAGCGCTTCGATCGAGTCTCATGATAGGAGGATAAATATGCAACTAAATAGAAAATAAACATACAATTTTTATGATCACAAAAGTGTAAGCATAACTTTGCACGCTTTGGTTTCGCCGCTTCTGCAAAATGCACCGACGTGCTTTCACCAAAGCAGCCCCTTTCAACGGATCAACTTCGTTCGACGGAATATACTGTGTTTGAAAAGTTAGTTAATAATCCAGAAAATCTTCGAGGATTTCGTAAATTGAACTTGGATTTTTAGCAGGGTTCAGTGGCGTAGCTGGAGGTTCTGCCGCCCGGAGCGGTTCAAGAAATTGGCCTCTGTAAGTTTTTAATGCCCGAATGCATTGGTGCACCCAGGATTTGACAAAAGAGGGGAGCAAAACCGGGAGTGTGGGGGCGAAAACCCCAGCCGCCGGAGGCTACGCCTCCAGAGCCGCCAGCGAATTTTTGTGATTTTCACGTAAAAAAAAAACTCATTTTAGCACACCTTTACACCGAAAAAGGGCATGCCGTGAGTGCAGTCACCATAGACAATGCAAAAATATTTTCGCAGCTTATGTCTAAAATCAGAAGCTTGGCTAAAATAAGTGAAAGGAGGCTGCAACCAATATTAGTTTGAGAAATTATAGACTAGAAGTTAAGTTTTAGCACCTTGTTACAGAGCCAAAGGGGGTGGGGGCATGGCACCGTGTCTCCCTTGCGTGCGCCCAGAGATGAGCATTTATTGAGATAATTTATCGGCGATAAGTTATTACTGATTATAATTATCGTTATCGCTTAAAATAGTTTTGATTTATGGATTACCGATATCGCTTTTGTAATATATTTTGTTATCGCCGATAAATTATCGCGATAAATGGTTCTTTATGTACGCAGTGTTCAAACTTCAAAGTTAGTGAGTTGGCGCTATTGAAAAATACACTGTGTCTATTACGGGTTGTTGCCATTTGAAAAAAATCTCTCTTTGCTTTGTTTAATGCCACGGCAGAGCCAGTGAACTGCTCTCTCCATTCTTGAAAAATCTACAAAAACATTTTTGAAATTTGACCTACGAAAAAAACTTCGTCACACTTATTGAAAATTTATTGCAACATTTATCGGAAAAAATTATCGGCGATAATTTATCGATTACCGATATCGCTTTAAGAAATTGAGATTTGTCGATTATCGGTATTGCCCAGGTTTTTTTGAAATTATCGATCATCGTTATCGCTTTAGTACAGAAAAGTTTATCGTGCCCATCACGGCGTGCGGCCAAGCGGCCATTTTCACTTGCGTAGCACTGCCTAGTGCCTATACTGCATTCGCACGCTAAGTGTGAGCGATTCAAATAATGCTAATACGAAGAAAAAAACAGTAGTACGCAATTGTGACATAGGCCTAATACACATTGAAATTAAATCTTTTATTATACCCGCGGGAATACACCAAAGCGTGAACGAGGAGGTGGGCCCATTTCCGCAACTATGCGCCTGGCACTGAGCAACACAGTGAGATGATTTACGATTAGCAAATAAGCGATATAGCTAAGTAATGGTTGTTCAAAATAATTAAGAAAAATAGTTACATAAAACTCATCCAAAATGGCGCCCCCCTTGCTACGCCACTGGCAGGGTTGCGAACTCGAATTTGCTGAACTCGGTCTTTTTTTGTCGGACTCGAACTGACACTCTATCTCGATAAAAGTTGATCGAGTTTTGAACTTATCATAACCTCCACAAAATTACAGAACTCGAACCAAACTAAAAACGAAGAACTTGAACTTAAACTCGCCACAAATTTTCAGTGAACTCGAACTTGATCAAAACTGCTTGTGAGTTTGCAGCCCTGTTTTTTAGCTGGCCAGCACTTTCTAAAATAGAGAAACTTCTCTCTCGGCAGTGAACCAGTAGATCAAAATTTAATGTGCTAATTTCTGCTAAAAAAGTTTCTCGATTTTCAAAAACCAGACCAACCATTCAGTCAAATAAGGCAAAAATACTAGGCCATTTTTCCATCGCTTGTTAGGCTACTCCTTTTCTTAAAATCGAACTTGTCTTTCTAATTTAAGTGAACGCAGACAGGGAGAAATTTCAAAGTCACCTTCTTCTTTGAGTCTTGACTCGCAATTCAAAAGCTGCTTTTGAATTTAGATAAACCAGTTAAAGCAAATTATTATTAGAAAGGCAAAAGACGTTGCTTAAAACCCAGTAAATGTGAAAAGCAGCTGCTACCTTTCTCGTAAAACTATGCCTAAATGTGAAAAACTATCTTTCTTGCGAGAGACTTTTTAATATATTTTTCAGAATAGCCTTAAAAGTAGCTGTTTTCGCGTTGGATTTAAAGAATCGCTCTGTAATAATAACTCTCGTTCGATTGGCCAATATGTACATCGCATCGCAGACGTCGGAATGAGCTATTCACATAACCAGATCCTGCTTCCAGTGGCATACGGTGAGCATTTTTTAGAGGTGTGCTCCTCTACAATATTTGCTGCCGCATGCAGCCATTTATTAAACAAATGAGTGGAAGTGCTCGAAAGTTTAATGCAAATACGCGAACCAACACCAAGCACCTTTTCAAGCAGCCTAATTTGCTACTTAATATATTTAATTTTGGTGTCGGCTCTTTAGCTTTTGCTATTTCCAATTTTTCGTCGTAATTTCTGCTACAAAACGGCTTTTCAATCATACTGTCAACACTTACTTCCATTCCACTAATTTAACCTACAATGAATTTCCAAATAATGTGTTTTGGAAATTCATTGTACCAAATAATGTGTTTTGGAAATTCATTGTACCCTGCTAAAAATCCAGGTTCAATTTACGAAATCCTTGAAGATTTTCTGGATTATGTTTTCACCAAAGCTGCCCCTTTCAACAAATCAAGATCTTTGGAAGGGATGCAGCGCTTGCTGAAAACATAGTCAATAATCCAAAATATGTTCGAGGATTTCGTGAATTCAATCAAGATTCTTAGCAGGGTTGCGAACTCGAATATGCCGAACTCGGTCATTTTTATCGGACTCGAACTCAATCTCGAAAAAAGTTGATCGAGTTTTGAACTTATCATAAACTCGACAAAAATTTGCTTGCTTGAACTTGAACAAAAATTTGCTTTTTAAACTCGTTAAAAATTGCGGAACTCGAACCAAAACATAAATATGGAACTTGAACTTAAACTGGACTAGCAAATTTTTAGTGAACTCGATCAAAACTGCTAGTGAGTTTGCAGCCCTGTTTCTTGGCTGGCCTGCGCTTTCTAAAGTAGAAAAACTTCTCTCTCAGCAGTGAACTGCCGATCAAAATTCAATCAGACTTTTGTCTGCTGATTACTGCTAAAAAAAAAAGATTTCTCGATTTTTGAAAGTTCATCAGACTAGCCATTCAGTTAGATGGGGTAAAAATACTGGGCCACGGGCAAAAATACTGGGCCTTGGTTAATGGTTAACACTGCTGTTGAGAATTGGGACAGTGTGTTCTTTGGCTTCGCTTTTGGCTTCCCGTTCGACTTTGCCGAGCCCCTAGCAGCATGTTGCACCGGTTGATCGAGTAGTTAACTTACGTGATGAAAAGCTGTCGTTGTTTAAATGCGTTCCCGCACCTATGGTGATATTTGTTTGTTCATGCATTTCTCTCCATCACGTAATGCTCGATCACGTGTATATAAGCAGCGCTTTTTGCTTGTTTGCTAGCCTCTAGCTCCGCCTTCCAAGGCGTTAAAGTGTGCTGGCAGACTGATCTGCTTACGGGGATTAGTGCACCTGATGAGACCTTATAGGTCGAAATAAATGTTAACCGGTTACCCTTTATCGTGCACTACGTTGTGTACACGGGTGGGGGGTGTAGAGGATGGGAGTAGTTTATTTAGTGCGTGTTTGTTGTATTCAAGCCACTTTTTTACTGCTTTTTACTTTTTTTCTTAAAATTGAACTTTTTTTCTAATTCAAGTGAACGCAAATAGGGAGTAATATCGAAGTCACCTTTTTCTTTGAATTTTGATTCAAAAGCTGTTTTTGAATTTGAACAAACCAGGCAAAGCAAATTATTACCAGAAAGACTTTTTTTAATACCCAGTTAATGGAAAAACTACTTTTCTTGTCGAGAGAGACTTTAAAACATTTTTCAGAATCGCTTTGAAAAAATCTGTTTCGAGTTAGGTTTCAAGAACCGCTCTGTCATAATTCTCTTTCTGAAGGGTCAATATATACACCGCTTCGCAGACGTCAGAATGTGCTACTCACAAGACCAGACCCTGCCTCTCGTTTCCATTTTGACGCAAGTACCCTTATACATTGCTCAGTCTAACTTTATCCTTCATTATACCTGTTTCCAAGTCAAAATCAGGATATTTACGCGAGCTTAAAACTTTTTGATCCAAACTTTCGTGTTTTCGCAGATTTTGTCTTCTAACTTGTAGAGGACGCAAGGTAAACACTATTTTTCTGTTTTTATGCAGCATTAAATTTTCCCTTTTTTTGTTAGTTTCATAAACATTAACGTCGCTTGCCTTAAAAAATATTCCATAAATCGCCGCTGTTGCTTTCCCCTGCGTGAAATTGACGCATCTGCCGCTCATAAGTTTCTCGATGTACCCTTCCACGTTTAGGTTTTCCCAATTGCATGTAGGAAGAATGGTCAGTTTCCACAGAATATCATTGCAAAAACTTCCATTAAGAGAATAAAGTTCTGTGTTGCCAAGGGGGGAGGGGGTGTGGAGGATGCATCCCCCCACCAGCTATTTTCAACAATGCTTTGGATGAATAAAATTTTTTCCTAATTTTGAACCTCTTCATAACAATATGCCTGAGTCGCCTTAAGCACGCATAATCGAAACTGTGCAAACAAAATCCATCATATTTGGTGAAGAACTCAAAATTAGGGGCCAAAAATCTGACAAACTTTCTTTAAAAAGTGTTCAAAAAGCACTAAAATGGTCATTACAGTGTACGTAAATTTTCAAAAATTTTTCGAGGGAGCAAGCCCCCGGACCCCTGGAATCGTTTTTGTTACTTAAGTTGCCTAAAATTAACTCTGCGCCAGAAAAAAAACTACGCCTGAAAAAGTGACGAAATTTGATGCCTCCTCCCCTGAAAAAATTTCTGAATACGCCCCTGACATGAAACATTTTCAAAAGGCGTATTTACGCACGTTTCCGGGTCTAGACGTCTTAACGTCTTCGTATTAGTTAACATTCAATCCATAGGTGTCAGAACTGGGGAGGGGGAGGGCAGAGGAGGGCTGGCCCCCCACTTTTTTCAGGGAGGACCTGGGGGCCCTAATTTACGCTTTTATTTCTAAAATATTGCCTCTGCATGAATGTATTTGAAACTTAATAGGCCTACTATCGAAACTCAGGAAAGAGCCTAAATCCAGATATGCCCTCTTTGAAATTTTGTTTGTGGGGTGAGGGGAACACAAACTAGAAGCAAGAACCGTTTGTCTGAAACCCACATAAATTGAAGATATCACATGTGGACAGGCTAATGGATTTTAAGCATAGGGCCGGATTTACATATACGGTAGGCAAGCTGAAACTTAGGGCCTCGAAAAAAATGGGAGACCTCATCACAAACAATAAAAATCTTTTTTTTTTCTTCATCGATACTTTCAGTGGAAAGCAGAACATCTGAGGACGTGTGATACCTTTTATTTGCTGTTCATTATACCGATATTTTCAGTGAAAACAGAATATTTGAGGACGCGAAGACCTTTTTCTGCTCTTCCAATCAGTGTGATCAAATAGCCTAGGGCCTCTCATTGTCTAGATCGGACCCTCAGGAGCGTATTTAGGGGCGGGGCCATTGTGCCATGCCCGCCCCCCTTTTGAATCGGTCGTTTAGTAAACAAGAACAATACTAACGGTGCCAAGTGACTAAAACACTGAGTGCCAGATTCTTTGATGGTTTCTATACCTTATGGCCAGGAGCAAATCCTGAGGAGTAGGATGAGAAGTATGCATCCTCCCACCAGCCATTTTTTAAAATGTTTTTCATGCATACAACTTTTCTATTATTTCGAACCTCTTCGATAGCTGCCATGTCGTGCTTGCATTGCTCGGTGTCACAATTGATTGTTATAAATATGATCGGCCAATCAGTTTATTAATTATCGGAACTTTGATAGAGAAACCTTTCTATTGCAATCCTCTTCATGAGCTGAAATTATGGAAGAGAAAAATCTGTCACATTATTGCTATTGATTATTTTGAAGTACACTTGCAGCTTTGCGGTTTGACCAACGGGTTTCACTAAATCAGAAAACGTATAAAACTATTCTTACTTTTTTAGCTCGCTTCAAATGACATAATAAGAGCGCAGCTCTTCACCTGCACCAAGATAACATAGTGAATAAAACCTTGTCTAAGTTGTTAAAATTATTAATATTTAAATGTGCTTTCCGGGGTGCTTTCTTTTTGCAAAGAAATCGCAAAACACTTGAGTTTTTTTCTAAATCACTTGAATTGGCAAAGATTTTTATGACTAAGTAAACTGGCCTAGGTCGCAAGTAAACAACGTCAGAGATGAAAGTTAATCCATATTACGCAACGAAAAAACTGTTACTAAAGTAGGATAAACTTTTGTGCTTTTGTGTCCGTAGTTTAATTCAGTTTTCTTCCGGAATTTTCTAGTAAGCACATGGAGTTGGCCGAGTGGTTAGTGCATTGGGCTGCAAAACTGGTTTCGCGGGTTCGATGCTCAACTAGGTCATCCTCCATGATGCGTATACGTCACTAATGCAAAACTTAAGCTGCAACTATATGGCTTGAAAAAAAAGTTGTTCAAGTAAGCCAGCTGGAAGTTAAGCCTTGACCCAATTGGTCTCCGCGGCTTAACCCCTGCTGGGTCGCACAGCTCCGAAGAAACATCGCAGCGGTGGCAAATCGTTGGCAACACTGAGTCCGATTTGACTGACCTGGGAATGGAACCCGAGACTTCCCGCACCGATTACAATACTGAGCTAGCCGGCTTTTTACGGAACCTTGATACTTGATAGTGAGATCTTTGCAGGCTTCTCTAGCAGCTGAAAATATTGAAAAGAGAGAACTCTGCCTTTATTTATTTTGATGAACACTAGCTTTGCGGTTTAACCAACGATTCTCACTCAATCAAAAACGCATAAAACTATTCTTGCTTTTTTAGCTACAGTAGCTTCAAACGAGATAACAAGAGGACAACTCTTCGCTTGCACTAAGACAACGCAGTGAAGAAACAAGTCTAAGTTGTTCAAAATTATTGATTTTTAAATGTGCTTTCCGAGGTGCTTTCCCTCCACAAAGAAATCGGAAAACACCCAAGTTTTATTCCAAATCAGTCGAATTGGCAAACATTTTTGTGACAAAGTAAACTAGCCAAGGTCGCGAGTAAACAACGCCAGAGGCAAAAGTTAATCTATATTACGCAATAAAATTAAAAGTTGCTACTGAAGTAGGATAACATTTTGTAGGCTATATTTCTATCCACAGTTTAATTCAGTTCTCTTCAGAAATTTTTTAATTAAGCACATGGAGTTGGCCGGTCGAGTGGTTGTTGTCCAACTAGGTCATCTTCCATGATGCATAATTTTATACTTCACCGATATACTGTAACAACGTTGCTATTATATGGCTTGAAAAAAAAGTTGTTCAAGTAAGCCAGTTGGAAGTTAGTTTAAACCTTGACTCACACCCAGCGATGGCGGAATCATTTTTAAAGTGGGGGGGCTCAAAACCAATGACCAGATTTTTTTCGCCTAAAACCAAGGCCGTTTTTAGACAATGAGGCCCTAGGCTATTTGGTCACACTAATTGCAAGAGCAGAAAACAGAAGGTCTTACACGTCCTCGGATGTCATG
This sequence comes from Trididemnum miniatum, assembly GCA_964006365.1. Lineage (NCBI taxonomy): Eukaryota > Metazoa > Chordata > Ascidiacea > Aplousobranchia > Didemnidae > Trididemnum > Trididemnum miniatum. The sequence continues at coordinate 25,156,582 of OZ023237.1, read as the reverse complement.
TTTTTACTAAAAATATCAGTGAAGAGCAAAAAGAAGGTCTACATCCGTGAAGAGCAAAAAAAAGGTCTTCGTTGTTCGTGACTAGGCCCCTTTTTTTCTCCGAGGCCCTCCATTTTCTTCGAGGCTCGATGCTTAGCCTAAACGTAAATTTGGCCCTGCTTACAACCTGTACTGAGCCTGTCCAATAATATGTGGGCTTTAGACCCATGGTCTTTCTTCTAGTTTCTGTTCCCCACCCCACAAACAAAATTTTTAAGAAAACACCTCTGGATTTAAGCTCTTTCCTGGGTTTCAGTTTCGATGGTAGGCCTGTTAAGTTTCACATACATTCATGCCGAAGCATTATTGTAAAAATATATGCGTAAATTAGGCCCTCCTGAAAAAAAAGGTGAGGGTGCCAGAGCCCCTTCCCCGCTTCCGCCACCTATGTTCAGTGTTCACACCGAAATTGCACTTTAGTTCTCTTTTTGATGCAGCTCATAGAAAAAACACCATGGATATTGATTAAATTGAACGTTAAATGAGCAAAGACACCGGCGGTTAGCTCAGTTGTGATGCACACGCTATTGGCGTGGTAATTGTTCTTTTTTACGGAAAGGTAAGGTCAAAAATAAGGGGAGCATGGCACAATGGCTCTTCCCTAACCTCGTTCCTGCCTGTATCATTCACTATTTTTCGCTAGCTTAATCTATACACGGGGCTTTACTGGTTTGCCTCTTGGCTTCAACACTACCCAAATTTAAGTGAAGCAATTTAATTCAGTTACAATCCATCAATTGTTAGTGCATGGCTATATGCACAGTTACACGCATAACCCTAGAGTGCATGGAGGGGTCTGTGAGACCCTTTACGGTGTTTCGTCTTGCGTAGCTCCTATAGTTTTCAATTGATTAACCCCAAATTTCCTGACTTTTATTTTTTTGGGCTGAACTTTGTGACAATACAATCTCAAAACAAAGCGATTCCTAAAAATAAAAAAAATTGAAGTTATTACAATACTGCATGACGAGGATCTCTCAGGCCCCTACGCATTTTTTTAAGAAAGAACTGCGACTGCTTCTACGAAACATGTAGGATTTCCATATTTATTCATTAAAAAAAATAGCTCTTGTCACAACTAGGGCCGGCGCTTAAGGGGGGCAGGCCCTTATGGCCCCCCAATCAACAAGCTCGCTCTTTTGAAAACAGTGGCTTTGTGTTTAATTTCCAACTTAGGTCCTCTTTGATAAACGCTTGGCCCCCCGAAGTCGACTGCTGAGGCGCCGACTCTGGTCACAACAATGTCTAATTGCCTCATTTAAATATTTTGAAACACCCCATGAGAAGCAGTTTCAAATAATACAAACAGGGCAATTAAGGACGATTGCCATACGTGAGCTTTTTGTGTATTCTACTGTTCCATGCAGAAAAAAACGGCCAAATCGGTTAAATTATTGTATAATATTGAGCGAGAGCAGATTGAAAATGATGGGCCTACCAGTGAAAACAACAACTCGCGAATGTTGATGAGGAGCTGCACCCATTTAGATGCAAATACTCATGCGTACATTCAATATATATTGGTATGTCTAAAAAGCCCGCTGTTTGGAACGCTAGCTGATGCTCATTCTTACCGTATTACATTTCGTGCTTATCTGCATAAACATGGGTGCAAATCCAGGGAGGATAAGGGGAATGTATCCCCTCCAATAATCCGGCAGTACCTTCCCCAATATTTTTCATGAAAGTGGCAAAATTCTCTGTACGATGTATAGTAAGCCTCAAAAAATGATTAATTTTGCTAAATCATCCCCCCCAATATTGAAAAATGGTCAGTATTGCTAAATCATCTCCCCCCCAATGCTCAACATAGATTTGCGCCCCTGTATATAAACCGGAAGGACCAGAGAATCGATCGCGGGCCACGCAGTTCAGAAAATGTGGCGATGAATGCAACAAGACATGTCACAGAAGACGGAAGTGTTACAACAAATAATAATTTTTTCACGAGTTTATCCCTTGCAAGGGAATTGAGAAAATGCAATTTGACATTTCTATAAGTACATAAGTACTTCTAGCAGTACGAAGTGATCACAACCGGGAGCTTTATTCAAGCAAGTTAGCAAGTTTCCGTTCTCCACTGTTGATCATAATCCCAACAGAAAGACAGCGCTTACTGCTGCAGGGCGAAGCCGTTATGCGTAAAACGTTGCCAATTTCTGCTAAAAACTGCTCAACTGTGCATGAGCATTTTATTCAAAACTGTCTAGGCTAAGAATAAAGAAGAAAAGTACAGCCACAATAAATCTCAAAACCGGACGTTTCGACACAGGTTCAGCTGTCATCATCAGCAGTGCAAGCAAGGCAGTACAAAACGAAAAGAAATATACTGCTTTGCTTACATTGTTGATGATGACAGCTAAATCTATGTAGTTGAAACGTCCAGTTTTGCAATTTACTAGAGCTGTACTTTTCCTTTTAAGCAATTCGCATCCAGTATTTATTATATTCCGGTGTTATAAGGCTATGTTTGTCTGTATTTATGTTCACAGTGCAGTTGTCCCCATTGTTTTTCAACCTTTTCCGAAAACTGGCTAAATTTTACAAACGTCTTTTTCAATCTTTTTTTATTAAAAGCTGATAGAGTTTAGGTGGGAGCTTTTTTGGACGTATTACATGAAATTGAGTCAATAAACATAATTTTAAAAACGTCTTTTTCAATCTTTTTTCATTAGAATTTTGGTGGGAGCTCTTTTGAATGTATTACATGAAATTGAGCCAATAAACATACTAAAAAATTTTAAGAACTGAAGAGCATCTAAATATTCTTTTGGGCAGTTTATATCACCATTTAAGACCTTGAGATACCCTTTTTGACCACCCATGTATAAGTTACAACGCCCTTTAACAAATAGATTTATGAAGATACAACGTTCTATATTCAAACTGTGAAGTTATAGGTATAGTTTAACGAAAGCCGTACCTAAACCCAGTTTTCGGACGCTGGGGTCTCACAGACCCTTTCATGCAGTAACAGACACAAAAAAAGTTATGCACTCTAGGGTTAATATTGGTAATAGAATATATCTATCAAACTTAAAATGATGTATAGATAATAAAAATATAGATCTAAGTACATCGGTGTATTATCATTATTGAATTAGGGGATAATAAGCTTAACTGGCGGATTCACTAACTCTAGGGGGCGAAGCAGGACTAAATTACATGTTATGCCGGTACGTGTTAATATATCATTACCGGTACTAGGAAGTTTATAGAAGATTGTAAAAGTTTGTAAAAGTAAGCAAGTTAAAAAATTGTAAAAGTTTGTAAAATACTTGGAGGTTTGTAAAAGATTTTTTAGATTCACACGATAATTGGTTTAGCTTCAGATAAAAATTAAAGCCATGCTACGCAGATGGAAAAATCACGCTGTGTAACAAAAAAAAATGTTTTGTTTGTTTCCGGGTTCTAACCAAGATTTTCTGATCACTTACGACCAAAAGGGTTGGAAAATCGCATTTTTTCTTTTTAAACTTTGCTTTTGTGGTTTTGGGAGTGAGTTTTTAAAATTCAGATTTTTGGCTAAAATCGTGTGATATAGCGTTTGTATTGTTGCATATTTATCCTCCTATCACTAGAAAGCGATCAAAGCGCTATAACGAGCTCGTTTAGAAGTGGCCAACCATCCGTCTACCACACTAAAATGGGGAAATCCCGCTAAGTGCTTTTCCCAACGGCACCACAAGTAAACTTGCCGGCTTGCTCTTCACACTGTCCTTTTGATGCTGAGCGTCAAGCAGAGAGCTGTGAATACCTGTTTGAAGTCATTGGTTTGACCCGACTAGGAATCAAACTTAAGTCTGCGACTGCAGAGGCAGACGCTCTTGGCACTCGGCCACCTGAGTTGTTACCATCACCAACAGGAATTTCTGGTAACCAGCTTTAAGAGAGTTTAACTTTACCGGGGATACAAAAGTTTTTCTGATTTGATTTGTTTGCACCAAACCAAATCAGAATGGTGGACATCCAGACTCAAGCAATCAAACTTGCTTGATTCATGTGTTTGAGTCACTGATGGGTGTAAACGTCCAGGACTTCTCGAATTTTTTGCCTCAGCAGATGGACTTTGCTTTTGGCATAATGTAAATGGTCTTTTTGACTCGATTGGGATTCCTTGCATTCCAAAGGACTGGCGCCTTTTTATGGTTAGTTCAAGCAGGAGTCTAAAAGGCGTACTGCATCGGAATGGACACAGATATCCATCTATCCCTCTTGCCCACTCAATGCGTCTTGAAAAAAACTATACAAATGTCAAAACTCTTCTGATTGCTCTAAAGTGTGACCAGTTCAACTGGCAAGTAATTAAAGATTTCAGAATGGTGGCAGTCTTGGTGGGTCTCCAAGGTGGATTAACGAAATTTCCATGTTACTTTTGCCATTGGGATAGTCGAAGCACTACCATAGACGAGTATGTCCAAAACGAACTGAATGTTCTGTTGGGAACAGCAACATCGAATGGGACCCTTTAACTGACCTCATCAAAATATTGTTGCCTCCGCTGCACATAAATTTGGGCAATATCAAACAATTTGTTTAAGCATTAGACAAGAATTCAGACGCATTCAAGCCACTACAAAACTTCTTTACCAAGATTTCTGCAGCAAAGGTGGAAGCTGGTATTTTTGTTGGCCCACAGATAAGAAAGATCCTAGACTGCAACGAATTTCTTAAGAATTGACAACAGAAGGGCAGCTTGGAATAGCTTCGCTCCAGTGGTTCGTATATTTTTGGGCAATCACAAAGCTTAATTAGTGAAAACCTGCAGCAAAAGGGACTGCAGAGTGTTCTTCAAAGTTCATATGCTTGACGTTAATCTGGATCAGTTTAAGGAAAACATGGGTGCATACTCAGAGGAACTTGGCGAACGTTTCCTTCAGAATAGGCTATATTAGATTTTGAACGTCGCTACCCAGAACAGTATAATAAGCGTATAATGGGTGATTACATATGGAGGCTGATCTATGGGATGCCGTTTGTAAAATTCATATTGCATGCACTTTACGGACAAATTAACGTCTTTTGCAATTCTAAGACGAAATGTAAAGTAAAAAGTTAGACTCATTCTGCGGACTGTAAAATAACAATGGAACGACAAAGGATTTTGTTGAAGGCTTGTTAATGAAGTGCCATTTGTAAAATTGATATTGCACGCGCTCTACGGACAAATCAACGCTTTCGTCCAGTCTAGGACAAAATCGTAATGAAAAAAGTTTTAACGTTTTGCGGACTGTAAAGTAAGCAGTAGTTTAACTGCACGACGAGATAGTCTTACGTTCAAGACCAGTTTCGGCGGCCAGTAAAATAGTGCAGTTTGTAAAATAGTGCTGATCGTAAAATCCATTCGGAAACAATCGGAAACCTTACATCATTTAGTAACCTCTGTAGTTAACTGTTGTACTGTACCTAACTTTCCCGCCAGTGACCGAAAAAACATGACGTAAGGTTTCCGATTGTTTCCGAATGGATTTTACGATCAGCACTATTTTACAAACTGCACTATTTTACTGGCCGCCGAAACTGGTCTTGAACGTAAGACTATCTCGTGCAGTTAAACTACTGCTTACTTTACAGTCCGCAAAACGTTAAAACTTTTTCATTACGATTTTGTCCTAGACTGGACGAAAGCGTTGATTTGTCCGTAGAGTGCGTGCAATATCAATTTTACAAATGGCACTTCATTAACAAGCCTTCAACAAAATCCTTTGTCGTTCCATTGATATTTTACAGTCCGCAGAGTAAGTCTAACTTTTTACTTTACCATTTCGTCTTAGAATTGCAAAAGACGTTAATTTGTCCGTAAAGTGCATGCAATATGAATTTTACAAACGGCACCCCATACTGATCCATGAAAGTGACTTAAGAGTATGGTCGGAAATCTAGATAAACCATGCATTTCTAAGTGATTTATTTACAGTTTACTATTATATCCAAGTGTACTATAGCATTGCTACAACCAGTTTAGGTTGTTAACTTTGTAAATAGGATAAAATTTTGTCCTGATTAGTTGCTTAAACAAGCATAAACTATGAATACAAGATATAAACCTTCCCGATAGCGTAAGCAATCAAGAAATAGCACGACATTATGCACGCTAGATAACACGATTTTAGCCAAAAAGCTGAATTTCGAAAAATCGCTCCCATATTCACGAAAGAAAAGTTTAGGTGAAATTGCGTGCGTTTTCCCTGGTTTCTAGACGTAACCAATCAGGAAATAACACTTAGAAGTCGGGAACAAAAATTGTGTTACACGGTGTTATTGTTCTTCAATAGTACGAGTATTTTTAGATATCTTTAGAGTATTTCCACGCTTCTTTATTAGTGCAGTAAGTCATCCAAGTAATGAGATTTTTGGGAAACTTCTTTGCCAATTACTGAGCGCAATCTTCCAAAGGAATGTGCTTACTTGGAAAAACGTTCCGTAGATCGCCGATTTTGCTTCTTCAAGTTCAAACGGAACAGGCACACCATCCTGCAGCTTTTCTATTTGACCAGTCACTTCAAATTCGTTGTCCGGCTTTGGAGTAAGAATACTGAGTTTCCACAAAACACCTTCATGAAAACTTTCATTGTTGGAATAAACTTCTGTATTTCCATCATCTTTAATTGAAACTCTTCGAGCAGACAATGCCGCGGAAAATTTTCCTAAATATGACATCATTGCAACTTAACTTTTAAATAATTTGATTTAAATCTGAAAAGCTTGCAAAATAAACAAAAAACATAAATGCAACAAACTCAAGGAAATAGATTTGTGGAGTGAGATTATATTGTAATTATTTTACAAACGGTTAAGCAAAACCAAAAAAACGGTGAGTTACGGAACATACGTTCTACTCTGCAACGTAACGGATTTCCTACCACAGCTACTTTTTTCTCTCGCAAAAACACACGCTCTCAAACTCACAACTCTTAATTCAAACAATTCACTTCTCTTCCGTATGTGCAAGGTACCGGTACAGCAGAAAGAATTAGACGAGTTCTGAACGAGGCAGGAGTCGGTGTTGCCATGAGACCTGTAAAAACCATTCGCCACATTTTGCCCTCCCCTAAAGATCCGTACACTACAGAAGAGAAGAGTTGTGTTGTTTACCAGATCCCTTGCTCTGACTGTGACTATGTGTATATTGGTCAAACCAAACGTGGCCTTAAGTTACGATTGGCCGATCATAGGCGAGCCACAAGCCAGCAGAGACCGGAACTTTCTGCACTTCGCGAACATGCGATGGACTTTAACCATAGGTGGGCACAAATCGTTAATCCGCTGATTAGCAAAGCAAATTTTTTTACTAGCGGATTAGCTGTTCAGCTAACGTTCAAAAATGTTTGCGGACTGGTTATCGAAGCTAATTTTTTCAGCCAATCCGCTAATCCGCTAGAATAAGAGTAGTTGCTACCGCGGTTTTAATAAAAAAAATCTTTAAGTTGCCATATTTTCCCGTTTTTGTACCAAAGAAATATCTACCGGTGCTCTTCTAGCTAGGCGCTTAGATCAAGCAATAATAACTCCGTCAATGACATCATAATCCTGAGCTTGCGCAATCACTCTTTCAACATGTAGGAGCTAAGAAGTTGCTGAGAGGGGTTAGTATGGGGCGCCGTGTGTAAAGCTACGCAATATAAAATTTTGCATCATTTTTTTTGGTTAAATTACGTGCAATATCATATATTGTTGCAATTTATCTATATTGCTGCAATATGTGTTAATTTGTTGCAATTTATGTATATTGCTGCAATTTGTGTAAATTGTTGCAATTTATGTATATTGCAGAAAAAACTTTAAATCGGCTTTTAATTGCCATGGTGATATGCTAACTAAATCAGTCAGTGTTGCCCTTTCCCTTTTTCCATGAACTCATGTAGTGTACTGGCCTGAGGCGCTGTTGTACTGACTGCGCAGTGTGCGCTTATTGGTTTGGCTAAAACATGTCAGATTACAGTAACTTCTGTGATCTGTCCACAGAAAGTAGGTAGGCTACATCCTGACATCAGCAGATCAGCACACCGATACACCAGTAGCCAGTTACATACGGTAAACTGTAAAATTAAAAATGTCAAACTAGTCTACCGATACCGATATTTTGTAACTGAACGAACCCTAACTAAATTTAATCCTAACTGAACCTAATTCTAATCTAACCCAACTGGACCTGGGAGCTGATACTAGTTGTTACCCCTATACCGGTAGTCTAATCTAGTCTAGCTGCTGGTATTTCAAAGGATACCGGTACCAGTAGCCAGGCACGCCGAGAGGGGGGGGCAGAAGGGGTCATCGCCCGGGGGCCCGGAGACACAGAGGGGCCCTGGGTTCAGAATTGTCAAGATAGAATGCAAAACTACGGCCTACGGACGCCACTAGTGTATTTAGGGGGTGCAATTGTGCTATGCACCCCCCCCTTTTGACTCTGCTTTTTAGTAAAAAATAACAAAACCAATGGTGCCAAGTGACTGAAATATGCCATACTCTTTTAATGGTTTCTGTAGCTTATGGCCAGGGGCGGATCAAGGGGGGTAGGATGAAGGGTATGCATCCTCCCAGCCATTTTCAAGCATGTTTTTGATGTATACAATTTTTCCATAATTTTGATCCTCTTTGATAGCAATAAGCCTTACGCCTTAAGCACGCATAATTGAAAATGTGCGAACAAAATGCGTCATATTTGACGAAGCACTCAATATAAGGGTCAAAAAATTCGAACAAAATTTGCCTGAAATTATTCAAAAAGCACTAAAATAGCCATTTCAGCGTAAATTTTCAAAAATTTTCCGGAGGAGCATGCCCCCTTTTGTTTTTCTCAATCAGCTTCAAATTTGTTCTGCCGAAAAAAAATACGCTTGAAAAAAATGTGGAAATTATGACCCCCTCCTTTTAAAGTTTCTAGCTTTGCCACAGGCGATAATGTTTTTTTGATTTCGGGCCGAAATTTGAACATCTGTGGACGCTATGACCTTTTCTTTTGCTCATCGCTTGATTTTGGAGCACCACTGACCAAGGGGCCCAAACGAAATTTTTGCCCCGGGGCCCGCAATTTCTCTCGGCGGCCCTGCCAGTAGCTTAACAGTAGTAGCTTAAATGATTCATTTAACCAGTAGCTTAAATGTTTCAGCCAAACCAATAAGCGCACACTGCGCAGTCAGTACAACAGCGCCTCAGGCCAGTACACTACATGAGTTCATGGAAAAAGGGAAAGGGCAACACTGACTGTTTTAGTTAGCATATCACCATGGCAATTAAAAGCCGATTTAAAGTTTTTTTTGCAATATACATAAATTGCAACAATTTACACAAATTGCAGCAATATACATAAATTGCAACAAATTAACACATATTGCAGCAATATAGATAAATTGCAACAATATATGATATTGCACGTAATTTAACCAAAAAGATGATGCAAAATTTTATATTGCGTAGCTTTACACACGGCGCCCCATAGGTTAGCATACCTTTTCTAGGTACCAATAACCAAGTATATTGCGACCTACTGCGTCAAAAACCATCGGCGAAAATTGATTTCTGCCGGATCACATTGGATGCGGTTGGCCATAATAATGGGGGGGCCAAAAAAACGTTAGCATACCTTTTCTAGGTGCCACATGAAAACTTGTGGAAACGAAAGCTTACATTGACCAAATCACGAAATGGAATGTAACAAAAAATTTTCCGGTCGTTTACCCCCGACAGAAGCCCCCAAAGTTCGAGTGATGACGTCACAAAAGTATGCTAGCGTACCTTTTTTAGGTTCCGCATGAAACTTAGTGCAAACGATAGCTTACATTGCTACGAAATGGTGTGTGACAGAAGTTTTTTCGGCTGCTTTATCCCCGACAGAAGCCCCCAGAGTTTGAGTTTTGGCGTCATATGACTTACAGCGAAAAAATTGTGACTGAGAATCACGTGAAACTTAGTGCAAACGAAAGCTTACATTGCACTGATTACGAAATGGTATGTGACAGAAGTTTTTTCGGCTGCTTTACCCCCGGCGGAAGCCCCCAGAGTTTGAGTTTTGACGTCATGTGACGTCATAGCGAAAAATTTTTGACTGAGAATTGCATGGAACTTAGTGCAAACGAAAGCTTACATTGCACTGATTACGAAATGGTATGTGACCGAAGTTTTTTCGGCTGCTTTACTTCCAGCGGAAGCCACCAAAGTTCGACGTATGACGTCACAGCGAATGATGACGTCAAAGCAAAAATTTGACGTCATCATTTCTCTGCTCTACTTATTTCGGCAATGTGCTTATTTCAGTACTGTGCTGATTTCACTGCAGAGTTTATTTCAATGCTGTAAGTTTTTCAGCGTGTGCCCAAAACCTTGACAATATACCGTGCTTTTAAATAAACTTTTGAAAATCGCGTTGATACGATATTGCTTAGATTTGGCTAATCAACTGAAAAACGCGATATTAAAATGATTGCTACAAGTTACAAAGTTGATTTTTCGTTGTTTCTGTCTCAAATTATAATCTTACAATTAATTAGCGGACTAGCGTTAGCTTCCGCTAACGAAAAATTCGTGTTATCAGATTAGCGTTAGCGAAGCTAATCTTTTTGATTATCGGATTAGCTGTTAGCGGAGCTAATTTTTGCGTAAGCTGTGCCCACGTATGACTGTAACCATACCGTTGATTGGGAGAAATCGGAAGTTTTGAAAATGGAGAACAATTAATCTAAACGACTCATCTCGGAAGCTTGGTTAATCAATGCCCATCCTAAGGTTATGAACAGGTCTGATGGCGACAGTCTCCTAAATGTTTATCGTTCATTGGCTAAATGATTTTAATGCAATTTAATCTCTATAGTTTATAGTGACGCCAGCACTGCTTTAGATAAGTAATTATGACGTCAAAATTGATTAATTATGATGCAGAAACTAGAACCAAGCACTGCGGGCCTTAAGCGCATTAGGATAAAAAATTGGACAGTTACACAGGCAGAAATGTAGTTAAGACCATCACCTACAAGACCAAGACCTTGTGAATTTATCAAGACCAAGACCGTCTTTGTCAAGACCAAGATTAAGTCCTTTGATTTTTTTCAAGACCAAGACCATAAAAATGGAATGAGAATGAACAGTTTATCACTTATTGCTATTTTTCTATAAAAACAAAAAAAACGGGCAAAATATATACAGAATATTTAAAGAAATAAGAACAACACAATCACATACACGTTTACGGATACTTTTTCTAGCTGTGCAGGATCACTTAAATTTCTACAAGATGCTTTTTAGTTCTTTCGGTCTTTAAGACCAAACTAAATGGTCAAGACCAAGACCGCAAATTATCAAGACCAAGGCCAAAACCAAGACCGTCTTGGCCAAGAGCAAGACCTTAAACAAATGGTCTGAAGACCAAGACCGGTCTTCAGCACTGTACACAGGGTAAATTTATCACATCGCAAATGCGGACGGGCATCGGCAAAAAGTGACTAAGGGAAGCCAAGCCCCACCCTAATGGCGAGATTGGCCGCAATAGAACTAAATGCTAGATTCTTGGCTTCGATGTTTCAAAATGCGATGAATGGTTCGGCATGCCGGCCTAAAAAAAGGCTGATGCGGTGTACTATTTTTGATCCGATCTGAAGCGGAGTTCAGAGCTGGAAAATTTGAATCCAACTTTGAACATAACTGCCTGGAGAAGCGAATCCATAAAATTTTGCTAAGAATCAAATACATGTAGACACCATATCGATAAACTGTAAGTCAGGGGTTCTCAATTGGACCCCCTAGTGGGCAACGGGACATTAACCAGGAGGCCACTAGCGCAAGATTTACTAACTGTGATTAACCACTTACAGCCAGCGGACGGCTGTAATCACTAGGAATGAAATACCGACAAGATTTTATTACTAAGGTGGGAGTCACTTGCGTTGAGAGTATCCAGAAGAGACCACAAGCCATGAAAAGTTGAGAAGCATTGCTGTAAGCGTTGATTCCAGCATATTCTTGCGTTGCCTGAGAGACTGATGGAGTTTTTTGATTTGCTCACCCTTTCCAGCTTTTTTTTCCAACAAAAAACAAAATTTTGTTAAGGCAATATACTCTTACTTGCTTTTGAAATTGCCGTGATCCATTGTAGCGCAGCCAGAGATTGAGCAATGATCACCAAAGTCGTATGAAAACGGGACTTCTTAGTGTCTAAATCCTAATGCGCTTTTTTGTGCTGCGCTTCACTCTATTCAGAAAAAATGCCCAGCAACTATGAAAGAAGTAACTAAACTAACCCATAGTTGTCAATGGGCCGAAGATGTTGGACCCGACGCGCCCCTAACTCAATTTTTCAAACCCGAACCCGACCCGAATCCAAATTCATCAGCCAGTCTGAGCCCGATTTAAGCCCGACATTAAAAACACCACATCAAATTTTGAAGAACTTGTTCTTAATACCTATTTATGATTGGCAAGGCACTGTCAGACGGCAAGGCTGCTCTCTTTCACCTATTCTGTTCCTTATATTGATATGGATAGAATAGTTAAGAAAAGTGAGTCTTGTGGTGGAGGAAAAATCGATGAATGCACTGTACAAGGTCTGTTATTTGCAGATGATCTTGTGCTACTCGACTTTACCCAAAATGGTCTCCAGCAAGCTGTTGACAGGTTTTTGGATGCATGCTCTGTTGCCGTAATGAAAATTAATACAACAAAAACGGAAACCATGTGCCTGTCCAGACAACCTCACCACATCAAGTTCCAGTCTCTGCTGGCTTGTAGCTCGCCTATGATCGGCCAATCGTGACTTAAGGCCACGTTTGGTTTGACCAATATACACATAGTCACAGTCAGAGCAAGGGATCTGGTAAACAATACAACTCTTATCTTCTGTAGTGTACGGATCTTTAGGGGAGGGCAAAATGTGGCGAATGGTTTTTACAGGTCTCATGGCAACACCGACTCCTGCCTCGTTCAGAACTCGTCTAATTCTTTCTGCTGTACCGGTACCTTGCACATACGGAAGAGAAGTGAATTGTTTGAATTGAGAGTTGTGAGTTTGAGAGCGTGTGTTTTTGCGAGAGAAAAAAGTAGCTGTGGTAGGAAATCCGTTACGTTGCAGAGTAGAACGTATGTTCCGTAACTCACCGTTTTTTTGGTTTTGCTTAACCGTTTGTAAAATAATTACAATATAATCTCACTCCACAAATCTATTTCCTTGAGTTTGTTGCATTTATGTTTTTTGTTTATTTTGCAAGCTTTTCAGATTTAAATCAAATTATTTAAAAGTTAAGTTGCAATGATGTCATATTTAGGAAAATTTTCCGCGGCATTGTCTGCTCGAAGAGTTTCAATTAAAGATGATGGAAATACAGAAGTTTATTCCAACAATGAAAGTTTTCATGAAGGTGTTTTGTGGAAACTCAGTATTCTTACTCCAAAGCCGGACAACGAATTTGAAGTGACTGGTCAAATAGAAAAGCTGCAGGATGGTGTGCCTGTTCCGTTTGAACTTGAAGAAGCAAAATCGGCGATCTACGGAACGTTTTTCCAAGTAAGCAAAGTCACAGTTTACGAAACAATGAAGCCTGGAAAGACTAGGGAGCTTTATGTGGGAGCAGAAGTGGCTTTTACAGTACATTACGAGCAGGCGATGAAGAGCAATGCAAGGCGTTAAAACAAACAGAGCATATCAACGAAACAATTGACGATTGTTTGATCGAAACTGGAAAAATGAGTCTCGTAGAAAGAGTGAGCAACGTTCATGGGCTTCTTACATTGAACAAAGTCATTCCTTTGGAAGATTGCGCTCAGTAATTGGCAAAGAAGTTTCCCAAAAATCTCATTACTTGGATGACTTACTGCACTAATAGTGAAGCGTGGTACAATCGAGGCTCGGCGAAAGAATAAATAAAAAAATTCTATGGAATCATTCCGAAATATGCCCATTGCGTAACCTCACTGCGTAAACTGTTCATGCTCATTGCACGAATGAATACATGGACGCCAACAGAAGAACAATAAATAAGTCAGCATCAAAGAACACAAACAATGCATAAAACGGTAAGTCACAGTAAGTCTCACAGTCCAAACGTAATCTTGTGTTTAGCTTGTAATTGTCAATTTTGTGCACGCTAACACGCTTACAGAATAATGGTGTTAATTTTCTATGCAACATTTTGCTGTAAGCAATGCAATCACATTATTTTTGTAATTTAACCACCCATAATGCCCGTGCACTGTTGTGAAATCATGTCACAAAATAACTAAGACCACAATCATTCTAATCAATCTTGCTAGCGTTTTACCATAAAGGCTTGAATTGAGCGCTTCAACCAGTCCCCGCAACGAATAGATTTCCCCTGTAAACCAAATAACGATTAATTTCTAACCGATGAATAATAGAAAAACCAAAATCAAATCTTCATATTTGTGGTGTTACACTGAAGTGTGTAAAGAGCAACGAGGTCCATCTCTGCAGCTTAAAACCTGGGCAACACAACTCTCGACATCGCAGTCGTGGCGAGCCCTTGACGACACGGCGTCCGCTTCGTTCGTGTCACGTTATTATTCAAGTGATATATTTTGAGTTAACGGTCTGGTGATAAAACCGTCTTATTTGCCTAATTTGAACTAGTTCTGTAGTTATAGTCATTTGGTTTGTGAATACATTTCTACACGTGACGACAGGCATGATAAAATCCAGAACTTTTTTTGTTTATCGCAGGTTTTGACTAGTTTTGTTTGATACACTGGAACCTTCTAGAAACTTCTTATCTTGAACATTTTTTTATGTTGTGTATGACGTCATAATTGACATTTTGCAATCTATGGTGTTGTTTGCTATATTGGAGACGTTTACTGTTGTGTCATAATTACGTAACAATGTGGGACTATCTGGAATTTTCTGGAATCGTAAATCTTCTACAAGTAGAAGCGCAATTTTCGTAATTTGTGTGTTATTTTTTAGTGAGCGTAAGCGGAGATTTTAGAGTGATTTGTATTGCTGTGGGAGGGAAATTTTCTGAGTTACTTAATACATAATTTCTATATATAAAGAGTGTTTTTTTTAAGTGCTAGATTGCAAGATTTCTAAAGACCATTGGATATACTACTGATAATCTCACGCCGTTCTCTGGGATAGATAACGTTTCTGTTCTCAGAATTAATAGTTAAATCTCTAGCCAAGTTTCAATATCGCGACATCTGGGGGCTCGTCCGGGATGGTATCAGTTCATTATTTAATGAATATGGAGAAGCAATCTATTACAATGGAAGAATTAAAGAAGCAAGTTAAAACGTTAGGTTTGAAAGAACAGCAGAAGACTAAATTTTCAATAGAAGAATGGAAAAAGTTGTTTGAAGAGGAGCGCTAGGAAGCGGAACGGTAGTCTGAAGAGCAGCGCTGGAAAGCGGAGCGTCAAGAGAAGCGTTTGAAAGCGAAACGGGAGCGGAAAGAGAAGCGCTGAAAACAAGGCGTCAAGATAAATGTTTGGAAGCGGAACGGAAGCGTGAAGAGAAGCGTTTGGAAGTTGAGAGTGTTCGTGAACACGAACTAGAGTTGAAGCGGATAGAATTGGAACGGGCAAGGCTTGAATTTGAAAGTGGTAGATTGCAAGATTTTCAAAGACCTTTGGATATAATACTGATACTCTCTCGTCGTTCACTGGAATAGATAACGTTTCTGTTCTCAGAATTAAAGGTTGAATCTCTAGCCAAGTTTCAATATTGTGACATCTTGGGTCGTCCGGGAATTTCTAAACACATCTAATACACATCTGGATACAACAACAAATATCCGTCCCCACTTATAGAAAATTTACGATTCCTGAAAGTTCCTGATAGTTCCACATTGTTACGTAATTATGACACAACAGTAAACGTCTCCAGTGTAGCAAACAACACCATAGATTGCAAAATGTCAATTATGACGTCATACACAACATGGAAAAATGTTCAAGATAAGAAGTTTCTAGAAGGTTCCACTGTACCAAATATTACGAATCAAAACCTGCGATAAACAAAAAAAGTTCTGGATTTTATCATGCCTGTCGTCACGTGTAGAAATTGATTCACAAACCAAATGATTATAACTACAGAACTAGCTCAAATTTGGCAAGTAAGACGGTTTCATCACCAGACCATAAACTCAAAATATATCACTTGATTAATAACGTGACAGTCCGGCCCGGGAATCGAACCCATGTCCTCCCGCGTTGATAGCGATGTCTTCAACCCTAGTCTGCGTCAACGGGGTGTTGAATAGATCCTTAGTGAACCGTAATTCTTCATTATCACGTTTGTATTAGCCTTGCCAGAATTGTTGAGTGTATTGCGTATGGAGTGGGTCGAGTAGTTGATGCATTGGGCTCCGGAACTGACCTTGCGGGTTCAATACTTAAATACGACATTTTCCACGATGCATGTAATTCATTAGTATAAAAACCTAAGCCGCAATTACTGTATGTGGCTAAAAGAATGCTCTTCTGACTTGTTGTAAATCCTATTATTACGTATGAGTCTCAATGTTGTTTTCGCGATGTGCTCAAAGTTGTTTATTACCACTGTTTACTGCGATCATATTTTTGATTTCAATAAAAATGTGCATCATGGCGCTAGCCTTTTGCTGCTCAGAGTCTTTATGTACAAGAGTCAACATTTAAATTTTTCCCATTTGCTTGATATTCCATATATTTTGACGTTTTGGAATTTCGGTCACACATTTTAAGAAATCGCATGAAGACACTGAGACGAATAATCGCAGTAGACTACCAGAAACACATTGACTAATGCAGTTTGTGCATGTCAAAAAGCATTTAAAGATGCAATTGGGGGCGGTATATTTGAAAAACGTAGGCGCACTTGTAAATTACGGTTTCAAAAGAGCAGTGTCTATTTTGCCGTTACCAGTCATGCGTATCCACACTATCCAGGATTGATCTAGTACCGGCAAAATAGACCTAGAAACTATTTTGCCGTTAACGGCTAAATAGACACTGCCTTTTAAAGAACTTGCCGTGTCTTGAGCTGCATCTAACATTTTCCTATACAATGATTTTTGCCTAATTTTATATCGTTGTTATACGGGGGCGGATTCAGGAATTTTGTAAGGTTGGAGGGACGGCTAACAACCAAAAAACACGTATTTTGACATTTTTTATATCTAAAAGAATTGACGAATTGTTGTGTCAACAGGCCTATGCATGACTGAAGATTTATGGAGAGGGAGGGCTTGAACTCGCCCCTTATTTCCCTGAATCCGTTCAATATAATAAACTCTAAAAACTCGTTTTAATAAATTATATCGCTGTTTGACAATGACATCCTACCTTGAAGTGCTTCGATTTGTGAATAATCGAGAACTCCCGCATCGCCTTTCTGCCCCTTTATTCCGTCACTTCCGGTCTCCCCCTTCAAACCGACTGGCCCCCTTTTCCCTGGGACGCCTTGATGTGTTGCGCGTGGAGTTGATGGGAGAGCTGGAGTCAGAACGTCTTCAGTCCTCAAACAAGTGAGATGTTCTTGAGCAGAGCAAACGAGGAAGAGCGAAGTTAACATAACTAGCAGAAGCATCTTGGATAAAATTACCAACAGCCAACTTTGTAACTACAAAATTAGCGGTAAGCCTACTTGAAATGCGACTTTTTTTAATTTATTAATTCTAAAAAAACAATTAATTAATGACTAATCAAGCGACTGATGTAGCATTTGTTACTAAAATTTCAAAACTGCTATTTTGTGCTTAGTTATTGGTTTTTACCAAAACGTTTGCGAGTGCGATTGCAAATATACCGGCTATTATATTTTTTTTTAAATCAATTTACGAAAATCACTAAATTTGCTCGACACCTACTTCAGTGGCTTCCTCTTGTGGTTACATGTCCCTGCTGATTTGAGGCAATTATTACTACTCATCCTATTTCACCAAGAGTGGAAGTCACCATCCGTCCATTTATTGATGCATTAAATCACAAACAGTGTTAGTTATATAAGAGGAATTAATTTCACAGATCAAAATTGAACGACTGTGCTTCTTACACGATTAACTTATTCATAAGTGAATTCACCAAAAATGGTCGTAAATTTTGTTTTTCAGCTGTAATTTTTTTGTGTTGAAAATACAGAAAACTTTCTTCTTAGCACAGATAGGAACATGGTATTTCCACAGATTTTGAGCCATATACCACTACTCTCCGACCAGTGGTTACCGAGATATAAGAATTAACCCTGTGTCATCAGTCGCGATAACATTTTGAGGAGTAGCCGGCTGGAAAATGGGAGCAACCCCCCAAAACCAAATTTTCAAGAAGTTTTAGACCATTTTTCATGATTTGATAACTACACTTTTTTCGATTTCCAAAAAAAAAATATATTTTTTCACTCCACCCTATTGTATACCCTGCTATCTGCACTGACTTTGCTGGAGTCACTCAAAAGAAATGCAGCCTACTGTATTTGCAGTGTAATTTTTCATATTGCAAGGGGCGGGGGTAATTCTCGCCAAGGTGGAGCTTTGCTTTTTTTCAGACTTTATTTTAACGTCAACAACCAACCTTCAAACTGGATAAAATAAGCAGCTGCCCAAAAATAAAAGCGGTGGACTGAGCAGAAGATCTGTAGTATAGTTTTTAATTTTTTTGAATGTATTTAAAATTTTTAATTCACTTTGTTTTGCTGTGCAGTGCTAACCCTAGCAATTCCTGTGTAAACAATGTTTTTTTTAGTCAGAGAAAGCAATTATAAAAACGTTTCGATTCTAGCTTTACGTGTGGCGATGCGAGTTATGAAGTTGTACTATTTCTGCACGCATCACCTTATCGGTGTAGGAAATCACGTTTTTGGCTGCCAATTCCAAACACGCGAAAAACACGCGGTAATTCAAACGAATATTTTTTCTCTTTTGTCTGCCGAAAAAGCCTGAAGGAATTTGTTGACTTGTAAGTCAGAAGCATTATGAAATGAAAGTTGGAGTCGTTTTGTCGCTTGGTTTAATCGAATCCTGTAATGATTATTAAGTAACAGATATTTTCTCTCTGCTTGTGAGCGTCATGGCAGACAAAAGAGAAAAAATATTCGCTTGCGCTTCTGAATTAGCATTTTGGGTAAAATTTCGATTTGAAACAAAATTTTGACTTCGTAAGTGCTGTAGGCTTCTGTGATGTGGTTATGCAACACAGTACAAAAACTAAACGTGGCATACTGTTATACATTGACTCGTCGCAAGCAGGGCTGCGAACTCGATCAATTTTTAACCGAGTTCGAGTTCAAGAGACATTTGCAAGTTCGAGTTCTAAGAATTTTATTTTTTGAGTTCAAGTTCGAGTTCGCAGCCCTGGACTTTATAGGTCGCAATTAAACGGCATGAACAAATAAACGATATGCAGCTTTTTTTTTGGTTAAATCATAACTTTAATTTACACGGATTGAACTTGAACAACAAACTATATTTCGTAGTGATCTTTTATTTCTTTTCAACGATTTAAATATCTTTCTAATGAACTCGAACATTGTGATGCGAGTTCAAGTTCAGAAAAATATTTTTTCGAGTTCACGTTCAAGTTCGAGTTCGGCAAAATGATCGAGTTCTTTCGAGTTCAAGTTCGAGTTCTCAGCCCTGGTCACAAGGCTCTTTTTACTAATCATTCATAAATCTCACGTGGCATAGTATCGAGATTAATGGTTGGCATAGTAACTTTATTAAATTTCGTTGGGACGATCAAAAGCGGTATAGTATCGAGACTGGCATAGAAGCGGAGTGGCAGAGTATCGAGATTTGACTGTAGCGCAGACATTTCTATTGCCTTGATCGCAATAACTCAATGCCGAAATGATGACGTCATAGATTCAACCACGGTGCTTATGGTTCCGCTGCTTTCGCGGTGAAATGAAAAGCAAGAAAAAATGCGACATAAACTATGGGGTGCCATATGTAAAAGCCTACATTTACTATGTAAAAGCCTACATTTACACATTTTAGGACAAAAAACAGCACTAAATGAAATGCATTTATCCCCATTCGCAAATGTATTTGCCATTTGATAAAAAAATAACAACATTTAGCTAAATGTAAAACATTTGTAATGTCTTACAAACATTTGTAATGTCTTACAAATGTATTTGATTTAACAACATTTATTTGGTAAATGAAATGCATTTGTAATGTTTTACAAATGCATTTCATTTGCGACGTTTTTTTTTTGCAAATCAAATGCATTTATTTTGTTCACAAATGCATTTCATTAAATGCTTTTTTTCGTAAATGAAATGCATTTACGTTATTTCACAAATGCATTTCATTTAACAAATGCATTTGTTTAATTTCACAAATGTATTTGATTTAACAAATGTATTTGCCAAAATAAATGCATTTGTTTTGTGCACAAATGCATTTGCCACTGAAGCGTATCATTTTAAAGCTAACGTCCTGGTGGTTTTCATCTCACGTGCTGCTACTGTGCCTATGTTTTCTGGAAATCATAAAACACCGTGGTCTTTTGACCGAAATAGGTAAGAGGGTTCGGAATGAGAGCCTTGGTAATTGCTGGGTTTTCTGAGTTGAAAAATGTAATGGAGATGGTAAGAGTAGGTAAAGTTGTCGCTAGTAAAATAATTGTTGCGCTTTGAACTAGGCCTAAGCCTTAATTAGGCCCTACAGAGATTGATGTTTGTTTTCTCAGGTACTGTAGATCAGTAGATGGTAGGCTACAGCGGGTAATGTCTAGTATCAATCCCCAGGTGCGGTTAGGGTTAGGTTTGGTTAGGGTCAGGATATAGGTTAGGTTAAGGTCATAGGTTAGGTTGAGGTTGGCAGACAGAAAAAGCGTGGGGTCTGATGCTAGCCATTACCCGCTGTAGCATTACAAATGCATTTCATTTACCAAATAAATGTAAATGAAATGCATTTGTAATGCTACAGCGGGTAATGTCTAGCATCACAAATGCATTTCATTTACCAAATAAATGTTGTTAAATCTGTAAAACATTACAAATGCATTTCATTTGTAAATCTGTAAAACATTACAAATTTGTAAAACATTACAAATGCATTTCATTTACCAAATAAATGTTGTTAAATCAAATACATTTGTAAGACATTACAAATGTTTTACATTTAGCTAAATGTTGTTATTTTTTTATCAAATGGCAAATACATTTGCGAATGGGGATAAATGCATTTCATTTAGTGCTGTTTTTTGTCCTAAAATGTGTAAATGTAGGCTTTTACATATGGCACCCCATAATAAACCGGTTCAAACCAGTGTTTTAATTTCGCCTGGTTTTCATTTCGAGTATCTTGCATTGTAGATAACAAAAGAATGCAATTTGGAATTGATATTTTGACAATACGAATCTGTTACTATTCGCTACTTCTTGTTAACCGTTACTTTTTAACGAACGATTATTATTCGCCCATCTCTTGTAGATACACTATCATTAAATAATGCGGCACGCGCGTTATCTGCAGGATAAGTTTTCCAATCTAAAACTAGTCATGCTTATTAGTTGAACAATCCTACATTGCAAAAAAATACAATAAATAAATTCAATTTAACACATGCATGTAAACATTAGACGCAAACAATATATTGGTGTTTA
This sequence comes from Trididemnum miniatum, assembly GCA_964006365.1. Classification (NCBI taxonomy): domain Eukaryota; kingdom Metazoa; phylum Chordata; class Ascidiacea; order Aplousobranchia; family Didemnidae; genus Trididemnum; species Trididemnum miniatum. The sequence continues at coordinate 25,135,012 of OZ023237.1, read as the reverse complement.
ACGCAAAAGGACAATACAGTCACAACATGCTAACAACCTACACTGCAGGACCGAAAACTGACTAATTATCCTTATTCTGGTTTGGTATAACTTTGTAATTTGTTGCAAGTTTTTATGATATGGTACATGTGGTGAGCATGCAGTGGCGTAGTCAGGGGGGACACCGGGGCACTGCGCCCTCCCTTTTTGACGAAGCATAATCTGAAGTGTAATTAAAGTATTCCTATAAAATACCGTAAATTTTGTTTCAAAAGCTCTTTCATCTTCACCACTTTTCGTTTACGACTAATTTCGATTTGAATTTCGACGTCACTTTCGAATTTTGACATATTTCAATTCTGTCAGCGACATGGCCTAGCGGTACCGCGCGCAGGTGACAGATCTTACGTGACGGGTTTGATTCGCGCGAGGAGCCGATCGCATTTAACATATGCAACGGGTGACTGCTGACTCGAAAAACGTAAGCTCACTTTGCAGTCTCCCTCAATTACTGTTGAATATTCAGTTCAATATAATTTGAAAATAACCTCAGTTATTTTATATTTATTAATTATTCTCCGTAAAAAGCGCTTGTTAAACATTATTGCATCATACCAACGCAATGGGATCAAACATTTAAGTGCGAGGCCTACAGAGAAAAAGCAAGATTGTATCGAAAAAAGGCAATCGAATATGGCGAGCAAAAGGAAAGAATGTTCAATTCAAAATTATTTTATGAAGAATAGGGACTTTTTCGTTGTGTTTGTTGTTCTGTGTTTCTTGCTCGTGCAGGGCTACCATATGGAGACAAAATCGTTGGCTTTTCTTAATTTATTTATTCATATACTGATAAATCAGTAGTCCGGTAGAATCGGAATGCATTCGCAACTTAAAAATGAAGCTTCAGCAACATTTGTATAATTCTGTACAGTAGGCAGTTTGATTACTATTAGGATAGCGATTAGCGAACTGAAAGATTGCCTGCCTAGGTCTACACTAAATAATTAACTTCATATTCATCCGTAAACAAAATAAATAGGCTTACCAATAACTTGAAGCAAAAATCGAAATACTGGATGCAGAGCCGGCGACAGAGCAGTTGGCTTAGGGGGGCCAAGCATTTGTTAGAGGGGGGGCAAAGTTTAAAATTAAGCACAAAAGCTGCTGTCTTCAAAAGAGCAAGCTTGTTGATTGGGAGGCAAGCATATCAATTGGGGAAGAGCAGGCCCCCTGTCCCACCTTTGGCGCCGACCCTGACAGGAAAACAGCGTGAGCCTAACGTTTTGGTCTGAGCAGATCATTTTTTTGAAGTTCTTGGCCCATTGTAATTTGACCCCTCCCTAAATATTCCACTGGCTACGCCTCTGTGAGCATGGAAGTATGGAAGACGATCTTCCATTCCATTTTTCAAATCTTTCATTCCATTTTGAGCATTTTCCATATTCCATGCCAAAATTATCCTTCCATTCCATACCATTTTTCATTCCATTTCATAGCATGCCCTGGTGTCGAGGCCCATCTCTTCAGCTTAGCACCTGGTCAGCACAGTTCCGAAAAAATGTCGCAGCAATGGCGAGCCATTGGTGTTGGTTTGCTGCATCAATAAGCAGAGGTGTAAAAAGTAGTGAGAAACAAGAGTTAAGTAAAAGTATTGTTACTGGCAATCAAATGTAGTGCAAGTAGAGTAGAAACTACTGAACGATTGAACTAAGCAAGTAGAAGTATTAAGCAGACAGGTTTGAAAACTACTCAAGTACTTAAGTAGAAATTTTTGATTAAAAAAATAAATATTCCATTTCGCTGAAGTTACATCTTAACACACTGTAAAATGTTAGCCTAAACCAACCATAACTGCCCAACAGCGATCTTGCAATGCTTGGTATTACCATTGCATAGGCCTACGGCTCAATCGCAAAGCGTGCCAAAAACTACCTGGCTGAACGCAATCTTATCTTACTCTCTTATATGAGAAAAATGACTGACTGAATGAAACTAACTTACACCTGCATGGGTGAAAATCCAGGGGAATGCATCCCTCCAATTAGGGATCAAACGGGGCCCCAGCCGGGGATGCCACTTTTTGCCCCGGTCCGGCCCCGGCCGGGGGAAGTCATAAAATTTGGTCGGGGCCGGGGTTGAATTTCAAATTTATTTACCGTGTATTCCGGCGTATCAAACGACCTTTGAAGTATACAAAAACCACCCCTTAAAAATTATGGTGGTCTCATACAACGAATATAAAAGTCATATCTTAATTTTGGATTATATTTTATATGAAAAATGCGTTGGTGCTTAAAAATAAAGAACGTGCATGCTTAAAGCATTTTTGAGATTCGTCTTGCATTAATGAAAAGCTCAATGAAAAGAGTGTACAATTACGAAAGCATTACGAAAACAACTACAAAAGCATTACGTGACTGAAAGCATTCCGTAATACCGTTGACCGTATTTACATGAGGAGTGAGGACGCAAGTAGCCTACTTAGCTTTGTATTCTAGACAAAATGTAAAGCATTGTACAAATCCCGGCCCCGGCTACAAATGTTGCCCCGGTCGTTCCCTACCCCCAATAATCCAGCAACATCCCCCCCTAATATTTTCCATGGAAGTGAAAAATTCTCCATACAATGTATAATAAGCCTATCCAACCAAATTACATCCCCCAATTACAAAAAATAATCAATTTTGCTAAATCATCCGCCCCCCCCCTCAATTTCGAAAAATGGTCAATTTTGCTAAATCATTCTTCCCATTGCTCAGCATAGATTTGCACCCTGTACACCTGTAGCGCAGAAATCACTACTATAAATTGCTATTCACTTTCTTGACTCCGATTTTACCTGTGTGTATCGACAGTCGACCTAATCCGCATATTCACATTCTCACCACGGTTGGTAGCCTGCATTTTGTTCAACGTTGCTAATCAAAAACAGATTAAAAAACACTATCAAGCTTACAAAACTACTTGTAATGCAAAAAGTAGGGAAGTAGCGTTACCCTCTGCTATTACTACTCAAGTGAAATGTATTGACAAATTCTGCTTGAGTAAGTTACTTGAGTAGAGCTATTTTTGTTACTTACACCCTCTGTCAATGAGCTAATTGCACAAAGCACAAAAATTAATAGTGATCTGATATCTTAAAAAGAAATCTTAATTTCAGAGTTTCGGAAATGCACAAAGCACAAAAATTAATTGTGATCTGCTATCTTAAAAGGAAACCCTAATTTCAGAGTTTCAGAAATGCACAAAGCACAAAAATTAGTTGTGATCTGATATCTTGAAATGATATCTTAATTTCAGAGTTTCGGTGTCAAGTTATCGAGGATGATTTATGTTGCATTTCAATTTACATGCTACTAAAAAGGCTTGTTTTTTTATTTTTGTTTGCCAACTGCCGGCGGTTGAACTTGTTGACTGTGTTTAACCATACAACAAAAGATTTAGTTTCTGCTCAGGTCAGCGAGTTCATTCCGTCATGGAACAGCTCTGGAATTACGAAGGATGTTGAGAAAAATTGGGAAGACTACTTTTCAGGTTTGTTCAACTGATTTGTCGAAAAAGATGGAATAATTCTTAGCGAAAACAAAATGTGAGTACTCATCAGAATAAGCGATGGTTCAGCAAAACTTCAAAAAATTGCATCATCAAAATAATCAAAATGACCGAAATTAAAAAAAAATAATAATATCATTAAAATAAGGGCCTGGGCAACACAGCTCCAAAGAAACGTCGCAGAGGTGGCAACATTGCGTCCGAATTGACCGGCCCGGTAATCGAAACCCAGGCCTTCCGCACCAATACCAATGTGCTTAACAGGTGATCTTATTTACGTCAAGGTTAAACCACTTATTTGTATGTTTAAACTCGCGCTACCGCAAACAAAATTTGAGCTTGGGACAAACAATATATTACGTACGGATTAGAGGCAACGGCATATATTTCTACACGCGCAAAGTTGGGTTCGCTACGACAAAATAAGCAAGCATAGTTGTTGGCACTGGTAGAGACGGCCGTTTTTTGGTGAGCTACGTATACCGGGCCCAAATTAAGACCACAATTTCGTAACTCAGACCCGAACCGAGTTTAAAACGGACGTCCGTGCAGCTCAGGAATAACGCGCTCCCGCTTACTGCCTTTATCTTTAAAAGGATTCTACAACGAACTGCATACAAAGCATTGAAATTGCCATGTGTTTTCTAATTTCATCTTTTGCCAAAAACTGTTTTTTTACAAGTTATTAAAATGACAAACGGCCCAGCAGAGTGTGACATGACATGGGAAAAAGCTGGAGAAAAGTATTCAAGAAAATCATCAGTCCATTTGGCAATAACCGGAACTTGAAAGAACAATTAAAGCTTAAAGTAGGCCTTACTTTAAAGTTATAATATGTCACAAATTTGAACTTTGAGCGATCCGTTTGACGAACCAATTTTGATCCACTTTGCTTGCGGAGTCGCACACCCCCAAAGGCCCTAATGCTTTTGTGCAAAAACCAGGGTAAACCAACAATCTTCTAAACACTTACTATGTACGACCTCATTCGAAGCAAGGCGCATGAAATAGGAACTTAATATTGTTGCTATAACTTATGTTTTATAAAATGTGTATTGTTGACCGAAGAAAATCATGCTTTCGTTCATTCAACAAATAAAAAAAATCACTTACATACCTGCGATTTTGCCCACAGTAGCCTACATTTCACACAAGAGCGGCATAATTGTAGTCCAGCATTTCCCCCCCGTCTCCACCTTTCTACACACACGCACACAAACAAATTAATGTTGGGTCGTAACAAGTATTAAAATCATTACCAAATCAAAAACAAGTCGCGGTGTTCAGGGCGGGGCTCCTGACCAAGCCTGCCCCCCCCCCCCCCCCCGACCGAGAGTTCGGGGGGGGGGGGGGGCGGTTCCGCCGGCCTTGATCGCTGCAATGCATCTCTGGAGATAAAAGAATCGCTGGTTGTTTATAATTGAGTTGATTTGCATCATCAATGGCTAATTCTATATCAATATTGCGTACACAGACTACATTCTACGTAAAGTTCTAGCTCTAGAACAAACGAGCCAAAAATGAAGTCATCAAAACTCACTTTCAGTGTTAGCATTCCGTTACGAGGTTAAAGGTCACGCGTGTCAAAACCTTGACCGCTTAAAGCTAAAGCAACTATTGCGTTGCTTTACGTTGTCCAGAGAAGCACTAATAATTTAGTACTTTTTGTCGACCCGCTCTTTTCCCCTTAACCTCTTGCAACCTCCAAAGCAGCTAACTTTATAGCGAAAAACGAACTGCGCTATTTCAGTACTTTTCTTAAAAAGCAGCTGGTCGTTACATAACACTTCGCCACCCGGGTTCGCAGTATCCGCAGTATCCGGGTTTACTTCAGTTTCAAAAAGATCTTCAACTGGCTCTGTGACTTCACGGAGTTTAACATTTTTTTGCCTCCAACCAAGCGCCACGTATTGCCGATTTGGCTTTGCGGGTTTAAACTTGGTTGGTTTACCATTGCGCAGTTTCTCGATGTCGCCTTTCATCTTCTAATCTTTCGACTCAAGAACGCTGAGAATACTATTTTTCTACGAATCTTTTTCTTGAAGGCTCCCATTGCGTGAATAAATTTCTGTGTTACCTTTGTTCTCAATCCACACTCTTTGACCAGTCACCAGACAATGTCGCAAAAAATTTTCTTGAGGAAGACAATGTTACAACTTAACTTTCAAATAATTTGATTTAAATCTGATAAGCTCGCGAAAAAAAAGCATAATTGTAATAAACTTACAGGATTCGATTTATGGAGTAACATTCATTCGGTGAAGGAGGTCTTCGGTTCGATCCCTTGGCCGGTCGAATCGGGCACAGCATCGTCAACAGCTCACCATTGCTGCGATGCTTCTTTGGAGTTGAAAGAATGTTGTTTATAACTGATTTGGGGCGGTATATTGCCCAACTTTTGCTGCACTTAACGCAATGCGTTAACTTTCTTTATTCATTAAGTTAACGCATTGCGTTAAGTGCACAAAAGTTGAGCAGTAAGCTATACCGCACTTTTTTAATGACGATTGCATTTTTAGTGACGAATTCCAAATCAATATTGCGTACACAGACTGCATTTTACATGGAGTTTAAGAGCAAACAAGCCAAAAAAGAAGATCAAAACTTCACTCTCGCTGTTTGCATTATGTCGCGATGTAAACGAAGTTGACGATGTAATGATTTTTCGTGGAAAAAATGACGCCAGTACTTAACAGCAATTTTCCAGATATAAATTATTTTGTCAAAAATAAGAAGTCCATATGGACTTTTTTCACTGAACCTTCCGGTTGTATGACACCGGTTTCTATAGAAAATTCAACGTCAAATCTCTAGGTAAAATTCTTTCATTCTTTTTCCTTGCCTACACCTTTAAATGATGTACGCAAGGTAAAATTATGGCGGGATGGTAAGCAGAAATTTTCGGAGGATCGATGGGCGTAAAAAGATTGGCCCCATAAACGCCCAATTTTTCTTGAAGAATCTTAGCGATAACGGCTGTTAATCTGAACTGATAAATGAAGGGGCGCACTTAAAAGTTCCCTTGCAAATGCCACCAATCGTATTTTTTTTGTGGGCAAACGCTACCGATCGTAAGCTTAGTGGTTCGGAGCGTCGGTTTTACGACGGCCATGATCGCAAGGTTAATGGTTCAACTCCCATCCAAGTCAACTCCCATTAATGTACTATTTTTGCATCCTTGGATAATATGCTTCACGATATTTATCTCTGCTCGGTGGAATTTAACAAGCAGCAAATAATAAAGTCAGAAGCAAAAGTGAACCGGAAAAGCCAGAAACAAAAGCAACTCCTCAGCGAGTTTGGATACAGCGCCTCCTTCATTTTACCGTGACAGGAGGATACTATTAGGAAATTGGTCACTAAACCTTTTTTGGTTTCCTGTTTCTGCATCAACTCCCTTAAACTTATTAGTAACCTAACCTCACGTTTTCATGAAAAGATCAAGTTGTTACAGTAGGTTGATTATAATCTACAGTATCTACTCGTACATAAGCAAGGTTAAATGTATACTGAAATCAACGTATAATAAATTACATTAAGTGCACTAATAATTTCAACTACTTAGTCAAAATAACTTGCCATAGACGCTTGCAAATTAACTCAAAACCAAAAAATACAATTTAAACAAAACTACACACAATACAGTGTTTCCAAAAACTTGCCACCGCCGGGACACGCCTGTGTTGCTCAGGTTGTAAGTGGTGGGATGGACCCTGCCACTCGTTTCGCGTTTCAGCGTAATAGTGGGAGCATAATGAAAATTGCTTTGTGTGCCCATGCAAATGTAATAAAAAGATTTCTATACCTCAATGTCTTCCTATGCAAAATTTTGTTCCTTTTTCGATTTACATTACAAGAAATTGTTGAAATAATCGCGTTATTTATAATTGAGTTGGATTGCCCCATTAATGACGAAATGCCACATTAGTATTGCGCATGCACACTATTTTCTACAGTACATAAAGTTCAAGAGCAAACAAGCCGAAAATAAAGAACATCAAAACAACAATGTCGTACTTTCCTCACTTTTTAGCTCCCCTCAAATTATTAGTTTTCACCCCAATTCGGGTTACGCAATATGTATCTAGTTTATTTATTTCGCCATACCTATACAGTAGGGTGTTCCATATGCCCCTACCTTTTTAAAATCACCCAAGAAAATGTGATGTCGTTCTATCTATATATCTAAGACTTTCTGTAAATTTTCTGCAAAAACAAACAACATCCTATGCTTGCACATGTGCTGTTTGTTTCCACAAATTAATGAAAATATACCAATATTGGTGGTTATTCTATTTGTAACCCATATTCCATTGTGAACTTTAATTAAGCCGAAGTTAACTGTATCTTTATAGTCCATATGAATGCGATTAATGCCAATGTATTGCTTATGTTTGGACAAGTTTAAATTGTTATACTTACACAAGCTTGTTAACCTGTTTTGATAAAAAGTAGTGCACTACTAACAAACCATATTTTGCAGCTGAACTTCTTTAAAAATGAGTTCATCTCGACGCAATTTTGTTCTAAAAACTAATGTGACTGAATTTGATAGCAGTATTCCTGAAAATCGTTTGCCTTCAAGAAACAAATACTCAGAGCTTTTTTGTATTTCAATGAAAAAGCTATTAAAAACAGCCTACCAGGTCAACACAAATCCGTAAATTGGACTAGTGCAAAAAGCACTCTTGATCTCATCAAGCATGCATATGCCAAAGCCAGCATTCCAATGTTATCGGATGATGGGATACGTAAAAAAATATTTAAGTTGTATGATGAATACAAAACGCTGAACAAGATTCCTGAAAAAAGGCGATCTCAGGTAGCAGTAAAAAAACGAGTAGAAGATTACCAATTCCGGCTTCACAATACCACACTGGCATGTTGGGATCCAAAAGCAAAACTTGAAAAAGAGGATAAAGAATTTCCTCAAAATATGAAAACACAGAGAACATTTACTATTGGTGGTTTGGATACGAAAAGACAGAAGATGATTCAACGCAGGAACGAAAAAATGAAGCGGCAGCAGGAATTTCGAAAAAGGGCACTACAAGAAGCTGAGACCATACAAAAAGTTGTGGACCATGATGATTTACTGAAAGAAATAGGGCCGACGTTTTCCAGAAATGCCAGATTTCAAAGGAACACTGAGTCAGACTCTTCTGAGATATTTGCCCCAGAACCACTTCAGGAAGACATCACACCAAGACGGAAGCACAGAAGGACAATGAAAACTGGTACCGAAGTATTTATTCCATATGATGCTGTGGCAGGTCCTGGAGTTGTTGGTTATGAAGTTCGAACCAAGAGTTCAGCAACACATACTATTGGCTTCTTGAGCACCATAATTGAGCGTTTTGGTGGAGATAAAACTAAAGTCAATCTGTCCTTTAGCCAAGCATATCGTTGTCGTATAGCTACAGCAGAAAAGTATGCTGAAGTTGTGAAGGAAGGTTGGATTTGTCCAAAGCCTGCTGCCGTCCATTGGGATGGAAAAATTATGAATAATTTGGAGAGCCAGTACAAGCAAAAAGATAGGCTACCAATTTTAGTATCTGGACATGACACTCACAAATTGCTTGGTGTTGCAGCTCTTCCCACCAAAAGCAGCAAGACAGCTGGAAAGTTAATCTCTGAAGAAGTTATGCTCCTTTTAGATAAATGGAAATGTACAAATCAAATAGCCAGTATGGTATTTGATACCACTGCAACCAACACTGGTCACGTGACTGCAGCATGTGTGAGTTTGCAAATGAAAGTGGGACGCCCTCTTTTTTGGTCAGCATGTCGCAAGCACATTGGCGAGGTGGTTATGAGCCATATATGGGATGACCTAAACATTGAAAAGTCAAAATCTAAAGACATCATTATATTTAAGCATTTTAGAGAGAAAGAGTTTGCAAAAACTCCTCATTCAAACTCCGATGAACGAGTATTAACCACACAGGATGTATCAAAATTTGGACAGTTTGCAATATCTCAGACTGAAGCTGCTCGAAACCTTATAAAAAATCTCCACAAAGCGGGTGCTTATGAAAGAGACGACTATAAAAAATGTCTTGACCTTATGGCCGCATACCTAGGAGATAACCACGAGTACAACTTTTTGAAACCAGGTGCAATCCACAAGGCAAGGTGGCTGGGAAAGCAACTGTACTGCTACAAGATTGTGCTTCTTCAAAATTACCTCCCTGCGGGTATAATAACCAAGGAGCAACTTGACAAGTTACAGCGGATTGTGAATTTTTGCACTTATGTATACAATTTATGGTGGTTCCAATGCCCTCTAGCAACCTCTGCTCCGGCTTTGGATATGGAGTTGATCTACAACATCAAAGCTTATGCTGCTCTAGATGCCCCAGTTGCAAATTCAGCCCTCAAGGCATTTCGAAATCACACATGGTATATTCATCCAGAAATGGTAGTACTAGCATGGTGGGACAATGCTTTGGAAGACCAGAAAAAGCAACAGCTTGCTGATAAAATCCTTGAACAACCAAATGATGTGGATAACGAGGCTGAATTTCAGTTTGTAGGTAGATTTGGAACTGGTTATGGCAAACCAGACCTACTGTCTGTTAACATTGATGCCACAGAACTGACCGATCTTGTAACTCCTGCTTCATGGAGGTTTTTCAGGATCCTTGGCATCTCCCCAGAATTTTTGAGCTTTCCTTTGCAACAATGGTCAAAAAACACTGCACACACAGAAGCTTCGAGGTTTCTCACTCAATTTAAAGTGACAAACGAAAGTGCCGAAAGATCAGTCCAACTTTGCGCCAACTTTCTTGGCATAGCAAAAAAAGAAAAGTACTTTCAGAATTATTTGCAAGTGATCGAGGCTGAAAGAAAAGCTATGCCTGACATAAGAAAAAGCAACCGAAAGTAAAGGTTTCAGAACCTGACCGCTAAGTCAAACATAATTTGCAATAGCTTGTGGTTTTGCATGATTCTTAATTTTTTAAACTACAACTGTTTAAATATTCCGCTTGCTAAAGTAATGAATTAATAATTTTTAGAAGACAGCACGGGCAGAATAAATTCTTTTCGATTTCAAAAATGGATGCTATGAAAGTGTCATGCAGCCATCCTAGAAGCAGCATCATTTTCTTTGCATTTCAGAACAGGTCCTGCCTCAATGGTGCTGGCTATTTTAGTAATACAAAAAACAAATAAAAACCACTATAACCACAAAAATAATACAGGATGTGCTAGCATAAGATCACCTTCAAAATCTCCCATATTTAACTTAGTGGTTCAGTATTAATAGTAGAACATTTGGAAGCAGTCTTGTAGGTATCTGAACTTTTTTAAAATTTTGGGGGACACAGGACACACCCTACTATACAGGTAAAAAAACGTTTGGAATAAACAATAACAATGGCCAGAAAGCACCAAAGATCCATGGGCAGAATAAAGTTGTTGGGTCGTAATTTATGTTTCTATGAGGCTTTTGTGTGGTAAAGATATACAGCAATTTACTAGAACGTGAAGATACGGTGTGAACTTGTGATGATCGTGAGGTCGTATGATAGTTTTTTTCAAAATGGAGTCGCAGAGCAAAAAGTTGCACAGTACATGACGCTAACACAGCGCTAAAACAACTATAAAGATTTTAGGTGAATTAAGATATGTAAGAATGCAATAAAGAACGAACATAAGCGTTATCAGCAAGTTGCAACAAATTTAAAATCAGCAATCTCTTCTACATTAGGGGTTATAAAACTAAAATAAACTGCTCCAAGGGGACGGGGGAGGAGGAAAGGGGACTCCCTTAGCCTCTTGAAACTTCCAATGCAGCTAGCTTTATTGTGAATATAAACTACAACATTACAGGTCTTTCTTGAAAAGTAGCTGGTCACTCCATGCAACTTTTTCGCCATCCGGATTCACTAACGCAGTAGCTCATCCATGTGATGATTTTTCGTGGAAAAAACGACGCCAGTATTTGAGAGCATTTTTCCAGAGATGAAATTTCGTCAAAAATAAGAAGTCCGAAGACATTACTCACTGAATTTTCCTTTCGTATAACACCTGTTTCCATAGTAAATTCTTCTTGAGGATTTTTCCATTCTTCGAATTCTTTCAGATCTGTCCAATCACCTACATGTGTACGCAAGGTGAATGCCACTTTCTTAGCTTCAAAAAGATCTTCTTCTTCAACTGACTCGGTGAATTCACGGAGTTCAACATTTTCTGCCCCCAAAAAAGCGCCATGTATTGCCGATTTGGCTTCTTCGGGTTCAAACTCGATCGGTTCACCATTGCGCAGTTTCTCAATGTCACCTTCTATCTCCTCATCCTCTGATTCAAGAGCGCTGAATTTCCACAAAACGTCGTCAACAAAGCTTTCATTCAGGGAATAAAGTACTGTGTTGCCGTTTGGCGGAGATGTTCTTGAAGTTGCGCTGAACTTCATTATTATGAAAGAAGGCATAGTGATTATTTTTAACAGATTAATTTGATGTAAGTAGAGTAAGATCTAAATTGAAGACTTAAAGCGTGAGACATAAATATATTTGCTAATCGACATGGTCTTGAATCACTAATATACATCTGGACTCAAATTTAATTTGCAGCACTGAACACAGTGAACAAGTCCCAAAAGAAAAAAAAAATTCAACTAAGCAACCCGGCTGACGTAGCGGTTAAAGACATCGCCGTCGATGCGGGAGGTCTGGGGTTCGATTACCGGGCCGGCCAAGTCGAACACAGTTACCTTGATCACATGTCCAATTTTAGTGGGCCATAGGCCCGCGGTTCTTGCGGGGCTAAAACCTACGAAAACTGGACATGTGAACAGGGTAAGTGCTGCCTACGGCTCACCACGGCTGCGACCTTTCTTTGGAGCTGTGTTGCCCAGGTGATACACCGCGTGGATGGATCCCGCCACTCGTTGTACGCCTCGGTGTAATACCGTGCCGCGAGTATAATGAAAATTTGATTATCACATAGAAACTCTGAGTTTCGGGCAAACGAATATATCACCCAGATCAGAAGCATCGGCATATACTTCTGCACAAGCGAAGCTCTTTTACATTACCTTTTTTATGCCTCGTAAATGATGCGTTTAATGTACAACAAATGTATTATTATTTTGTTTCTTTTTGTCTTTCCATTGGACGCCGCTGTCGACCATGCATACAAGTCTGCCATATTACCGCGAGGCCTGGTGACCGCGCCATGCGAATCATCTTAAAAGAATTTTCCTTTATGCAAGGTCTGGACATGATGTTGATCCGAAATACTGTCTTTGTTGACTTTACTGATTACTCAGCGGCTTGTTTGCAATCAAATTGATGAATGACTTTCAACTGAAAACGCAAGTTTCTTACACCGGTCATAAGAGTCATGGCCAAACCTAGCGGGTTTAATGCTCCAGAGACAGACCCTGTGCATCCACTCGGACATCTCATCGGTACGGAAATTTTGAAATAAATCAAGGGCTGTTGAACTTTATTTGTGTAGTGCACAAGGGTGGAAACCTGGCTACTTGGCGTTAGGGTGTCGGTTTTAGTTTCGGTGTGTTGAAACTCAGATGTCAGGTTTCAGTTTTGGTTTGGTTTCACGGCTGTTGAAAAATCGGTTTCAGTTTCGGTTTCAGTTTTGCTTACGCGTAGCTTCGGTTTCTGGGTTTCAGTTTCGGTTTAAGCTTCATCCAAGAAAGCTATTTTACTGTGAATACGGATTATTTAAATCCTCTACTTCTTGGCGTTTTTATTTTATTACGATGATAAGTAGCAGCTCAGATGGCCGAGTGAGGAAAGCAATTGCTTCAGAAGTTGTCGACTTGGGTATGATTTAGAGTCCGGTGAAACCAAAGACTCAAAAATTGGTATTCACAGCTTTTCTATTCGACGCTCAGCGTTAAAGGAACTGTGCTGCTAAGGATGGTGATGACAATTTTTAAAACCTAAAACCTTAAAAAATTTTGAACAGGTTTTAGTTTCAGTTTCGACGTTTCAAGAAAAAACGGTTTTGGTTCAAAGTTTAAGTTTTCAAAATTTTGGCTGAGTAGGTGCCGGTTTCAGTTTGGGTTTCCAAAATTTCCTTTAAAACCGGGTTTTCAGGTTTCGGTTTAGGTTTGAGCTTCCACCCTTGGTTGTGCATTGTTTGATATTGCACTACTCCAACCATTAAATGACGAACTTTTCATTTATTTTTTGAAAAACGATGCCTTAGTACAAAAAGATTTGTGTTTACTGTTTAATATATGCTTGCTTTCACCCATATTAATGGCATAAAAATCAAATGTGGTTACTACTGTAGTTGCCCCACAATTAGCAGTTGTATGAACTTGTATCCCCATATTATAAATCTTCATTTGTGATAGGCAATGGGGCAGCCAGCATTGCAGCGACAAATCTGTCCTTTGTTGCAGAGGATCGAAATGCTTGGAAGATCCAACTCGAGGTGCTGCTCCCGTGACCCCCCCAAGGATAAGCGGGTCCAGAAATTTGATTGATTGAAGGCACTGTGAGAAGCATGTATGATCTCACCAGTTGAAAACGTTTGAGCGATCCGAGTTTTTATCAGAGAACCTTAAATGCAAGCAACGTTTTAATTAAATTGTTACATGTGTATGACATCACAACACGTTGCTTTGATTTGTATGACACAAAACCAATCCCCGGTTTCAAAGGCCAGGACAAAATCAAGCCCGGTTATAAAATGGAATGAAAGATGTTTTTTCCATATTCCATACTGCCGAATTTCTTCCATTCCATATTGAAAATTTTCCATTACACATTCCATTCCATACTAAATTTTTTCCATATTCCATTCCATTCTTCCATACTAATGTACAGTAACTTAATATCGCAATCTGTAATTGTAATCACAAACAAACACCAACAGCTTGACTCTGCATAAATGTCACATCGGTGGTGACTGGCACGTTGCTGGCAACATTGTGTCAAATTTGGCCGGCTTGAGATTTGAACTGAAATCTCCCAATTAAAGGTCAGCAATCAAAGCCACTAGATTAAACATAATGCGAACATTAGAACATCATGTGAGGGCTCAAATCAAGGCCGTTACCACAATTACAGTATTTTCAAAGTTACGATAATACGGGTAATACCGTATTGAAATGGGTTTTTCGATACACAGGAGGCGACAGCGTACGTGATTAGGCTACATCATTTTTTGGTTCTTTCATTTTGATGTTGAACTTTGTCAGGGCAACGCGAAATCAACAAGTTGTAGGCCTATCAGTCAGTTTTTAGTGCAGTATCGCAAGGTATCAAATATGTTTGAAGTCACCTTTCTAGGTTCTAGATGACAGAAATGAGACACAATGCAAGTTAGCTGGTTAGAGGAGAAAAAATAAAACCAAAATATTTTGTAAATTAGACATTTCGACAACATAAATTTATCTCAATCAGCTGTCATCATCAGCAGCATATGCAAGGCAGTTTGAAGCTCTGTCTAGCATATGCCTGTACTGCTGATGATGACAGCTGAATCTATGCTGTCGGAATGTCCTGTTGCTGTTTTACCAATTACAATTTGGCTTCATTCTTTTTCGTTGAGCAATTTTTGCTTTTACTGCATTGCGAATGCGTGGTGTATTCGTAATTGACATCATTGTACAACTAACTTGCTTGACACAAGCAAGCATAATTTATGTCGCAATAATATCAGGCCTGATACGATACTGTAGTTTTCAAAGATAGTCTTGTTATCGCTTTTTGCGTATTGGTAAACGTATCACATTTCATATGTGATTGGTGATCAGTTTTAAAATGAGTAAAGGCGCGTTTACCGATACGCGACACGCGACTAAAATTATAATGTAAGTAAATGTAGAAGGATTTCGCAGATGTTCGCGTGATCGGTGAACAGTAAAATAAAACAAATAAGGTGCGAAAAATTTTTGTCGCTTGCCGTGTGTCGCGTTGCCGCGTATCGCGTATTGGTAAACGCGCCTTAACTCAGAGTTAGGCAAGTATAAAAGTATACAAGACGATCTTCCATTCCATTTTTCAAATCTTCCATTCCATTCCATTCTGAGCATCTTCCATATTCCATGCCAAAATTCTCCTTCCATTCCATCCCATTTTCCATTCCATTCCATAGCATGCTCTGTCGAAGGCAGATATATGCGACAAGGTGTTCTCTTTCCAGCAATCGCGAAAGCTCTATTACTTACCGAAAACTTCGATTTTACTCCGGCGTCCGGCCCGACTGAAGCCCGACAATTTTTCAAAATCCAAGCCCGAGCCCGATTGACCACAATGAACTAGAAGCTTAGGTCTAATAGGTTTGATTTAATTACATTCCTCGTACTAAAGCGCAGTGCTGCCCGGCATCCATGCTACCATGGCACCATGGATGCTCTGTCTCAGACTTTTATGCTTGCTGCTGGCAAAAAAAAATAGTTTTTTTCGCACTTTCTGCAAACTGTGTAAATTAGAGACTCTTATTTAGCAAATCTTTTCGGTCGGAATTGTTTGTCAATGTGCTGTTGCTCAGCTACGTGATATGTAGCTTCCAGGTTACACAAAACAGTTTGGTACTGTATTAGGCTCAATCAGTTTTTTGAGGGGGAGGCCGGAAAGAAAATCAGTTTGTGAGCTCACAGTTAATGATTTCATATCTTCCTGGTCCGTAGGATGATTAGAATCAGCCAATAGGAGCCAAGTACTAACTGTGACGCCATGTTTTGCTCTTTTTTGTCATAAGCTTAACTTCCTGTTTTTAACGAGGTCAGTTAAAGACAGTTGATTAGAATCAGCCAATAGGAGCCAAGTACTAACTGTGACGCCATGTTTTGCTCTTTTTTGTCATAAGCTTAACTTCCTGTTTTGCGTAAAAAGATTGGCCCCATAAACGCCCAATTTTTCTTGAAGAATCTTAGCGATAACCGCTGTTAATCTGAACTGATAAATGAAGGGGCGCACTTAAAAGTTCCCTTGCAAACGCCACCAATCGTATTTTTTTTGTGGGCAAACGCTACCGATCGTAAGCTTAGTGGTTCGGAGCGTCGGTTTCACGACTGCCATGATCGCAAGGTTGATGGTTCAACTCCCTTCCAAGTCTTATTTTTGCATCCTTGGATAATATGCTTCACGATATTTATCTCTGCTCGGTGGAATTTAACAAGCAGCAAATAATAAAGTCAGAAGCAAAAGTGAACCGGAAAAGCCAGAAACAAAAGCAACTCCTCAGCGAGTTTGGATACAGCGTCTCCTTCATTTTACCGTGACAGGAGGATACTATTAAGAAGTTGGTCACTAAACCTTTTTTGGTTTCCTGTTTCTGCATCAACTCCCTTAAACTTATAAGTAACCTAACCTCACGTTTTCATGAAAAGATCAAGTTGTTACAGTAGGTTGATTATAATCTACAGTATCTACTCGTACATAAGCAAGGTTAAATGTATACTGAAATCAACGTATAATAAATTACATTAAGTGCACTAATAATTTCAACTACTTAGTCAAAATAACTTGCCATAGACGCTTGCAAATTAACTCAAAACCAAAAAATACAATTTAAACAAAACTACACACAATACAGTGTTTCCAAAAACTTGCCACCGCCGGGACACGCCTGTGTTGCTCAGGTTGTAAGTGGTGGGGATGGACCCTGCCACTCGTTTCGCGTTTCAGCGTAATAGTGGGAGCATAATGAAAATTGCTTTGTGTGCCCATGCAAATGTAATAAAAAGATTTCTATACCTCAATGTCTTCCTATGCAAAATTTTGTTCCTTTTTCGATTTACATTACAAGAAATTGTTGAAATAATCGCGTTATTTATAATTGAGTTGGATTGCCCCATTAATGACGAAATGCCACATTAGTATTGCGCATGCACACTATTTTCTACAGTACATAAAGTTCAAGAGCAAACAAGCCGAAAATAAAGAACATCAAAACAACAATGTCGTACTTTCCTCACTTTTTAGCTCCCCTCAAATTATTAGCTTTCACCCCAATTCGGGTTACGCAATATGTATCTAGTTTATTTATTTCGCCATACCTATACAGTAGGGTGTTCCATATGCCCCTACCTTTTTAAAATCACCCAAGAAAATGTGATGTCGTTCTATCTATATATCTAAGACTTTCTGTAAATTTTCTGCAAAAACAAACAACATCCTATGCTTGCACATGTGCTGTTTGTTTCCACAAATTAATGAAAATATACCAATATTGGTGGTTATTCTATTTGTAACCCATATTCCATTGTGAACTTTAATTAAGCCGAAGTTAACTGTATCTTTATAGTCCATATGAATGCGATTAATGCCAATGTATTGCTTATGTTTGGACAAGTTTAAATTGTTATACTTACACAAGCTTGTTAACCTGTTTTGATAAAAAGTAGTGCACTACTAACAAACCATATTTTGCAGCTGAACTTCTTTAAAAATGAGTTCATCTCGACGCAATTTTGTTCTAAAAACTAATGTGACTGAATTTGATAGCAGTATTCCTGAAAATCGTTTGCCTTCAAGAAACAAATACTCAGAGCTTTTTTGTATTTCAATGAAAAAGCTATTAAAAACAGCCTACCAGGTCAACACAAATCCGTAAATTGGACTAGTGCAAAAAGCACTCTTGATCTCATCAAGCATGCATATGCCAAAGCCAGCATTCCAATGTTATCGGATGATGGGATACGTAAAAAAATATTTAAGTTGTATGATGAATACAAAACGCTGAACAAGATTCCTGAAAAAAGGCGATCTCAGGTAGCAGTAAAAAAACGAGTAGAAGATTACCAATTCCGGCTTCACAATACCACACTGGCATGTTGGGATCCAAAAGCAAAACTTGAAAAAGAGGATAAAGAATTTCCTCAAAATATGAAAACACAGAGAACATTTACTATTGGTGGTTTGGATACGAAAAGACAGAAGATGATTCAACGCAGGAACGAAAAAATGAAGCGGCAGCAGGAATTTCGAAAAAGGGCACTACAAGAAGCTGAGACCATACAAAAAGTTGTGGACCATGATGATTTACTGAAAGAAATAGGGCCGACGTTTTCCAGAAATGCCAGATTTCAAAGGAACACTGAGTCAGACTCTTCTGAGATATTTGCCCCAGAACCACTTCAGGAAGACATCACACCAAGACGGAAGCACAGAAGGACAATGAAAACTGGTACCGAAGTATTTATTCCATATGATGCTGTGGCAGGTCCTGGAGTTGTTGGTTATGAAGTTCGAACCAAGAGTTCAGCAACACATACTATTGGCTTCTTGAGCACCATAATTGAGCGTTTTGGTGGAGATAAAACTAAAGTCAATCTGTCCTTTAGCCAAGCATATCGTTGTCGTATAGCTACAGCAGAAAAGTATGCTGAAGTTGTGAAGGAAGGTTGGATTTGTCCAAAGCCTGCTGCCGTCCATTGGGATGGAAAAATTATGAATAATTTGGAGAGCCAGTACAAGCAAAAAGATAGGCTACCAATTTTAGTATCTGGACATGACACTCACAAATTGCTTGGTGTTGCAGCTCTTCCCACCAAAAGCAGCAAGACAGCTGGAAAGTTAATCTCTGAAGAAGTTATGCTCCTTTTAGATAAATGGAAATGTACAAATCAAATAGCCAGTATGGTATTTGATACCACTGCAACCAACACTGGTCACGTGACTGCAGCATGTGTGAGTTTGCAAATGAAAGTGGGACGCCCTCTTTTTTGGTCAGCATGTCGCAAGCACATTGGCGAGGTGGTTATGAGCCATATATGGGATGACCTAAACATTGAAAAGTCAAAATCTAAAGACATCATTATATTTAAGCATTTTAGAGAGAAAGAGTTTGCAAAAACTCCTCATTCAAACTCCGATGAACGAGTATTAACCACACAGGATGTATCAAAATTTGGACAGTTTGCAATATCTCAGACTGAAGCTGCTCGAAACCTTATAAAAAATCTCCACAAAGCGGGTGCTTATGAAAGAGACGACTATAAAAAATGTCTTGACCTTATGGCCGCATACCTAGGAGATAACCACGAGTACAACTTTTTGAAACCAGGTGCAATCCACAAGGCAAGGTGGCTGGGAAAGCAACTGTACTGCTACAAGATTGTGCTTCTTCAAAATTACCTCCCTGCGGGTATAATAACCAAGGAGCAACTTGACAAGTTACAGCGGATTGTGAATTTTTGCACTTATGTATACAATTTATGGTGGTTCCAATGCCCTCTAGCAACCTCTGCTCCGGCTTTGGATATGGAGTTGATCTACAACATCAAAGCTTATGCTGCTCTAGATGCCCCAGTTGCAAATTCAGCCCTCAAGGCATTTCGAAATCACACATGGTATATTCATCCAGAAATGGTAGTACTAGCATGGTGGGACAATGCTTTGGAAGACCAGAAAAAGCAACAGCTTGCTGATAAAATCCTTGAACAACCAAATGATGTGGATAACGAGGCTGAATTTCAGTTTGTAGGTAGATTTGGAACTGGTTATGGCAAACCAGACCTACTGTCTGTTAACATTGATGCCACAGAACTGACCGATCTTGTAACTCCTGCTTCATGGAGGTTTTTCAGGATCCTTGGCATCTCCCCAGAATTTTTGAGCTTTCCTTTGCAACAATGGTCAAAAAACACTGCATACACAGAAGCTTCGAGGTTTCTCACTCAATTTAAAGTGACAAACGAAAGTGCCGAAAGATCAGTCCAACTTTGCGCCAACTTTCTTGGCATAGCAAAAAAAGAAAAGTACTTTCAGAATTATTTGCAAGTGATCGAGGCTGAAAGAAAAGCTATGCCTGACATAAGAAAAAGCAACCGAAAGTAAAGGTTTCAGAACCTGACCGCTAAGTCAAACATAATTTGCAATAGCTTGTGGTTTTGCATGATTCTTAATTTTTTAAACTACAACTGTTTAAATATTCCGCTTGCTAAAGTAATGAATTAATAATTTTTAGAAGACAGCACGGGCAGAATAAATTCTTTTCGATTTCAAAAATGGATGCTATGAAAGTGTCATGCAGCCATCCTAGAAGCAGCATCATTTTCTTTGCATTTCAGAACAGGTCCTGCCTCAATGGTGCTGGCTATTTTAGTAATACAAAAAACAAATAAAAACCACTATAACCACAAAAATAATACAGGATGTGCTAGCATAAGATCACCTTCAAAATCTCCCATATTTAACTTAGTGGTTCAGTATTAATAGTAGAACATTTGGAAGCAGTCTTGTAGGTATCTGAACTTTTTTAAAATTTTGGGGGACACAGGACACACCCTACTATACAGGTAAAAAAACGTTTGGAATAAACAATAACAATGGCCAGAAAGCACCAAAGATCCATGGGCAGAATAAAGTTGTTGGGTCGTAATTTATGTTTCTATGAGGCTTTTGTGTGGTAAAGATATACAGCAATTTACTAGAACGTGAAGATACGGTGTGAACTTGTGATGATCGTGAGGTCGTATGATAGTTTTTTTCAAAATGGAGTCGCAGAGCAAAAAGTTGCACAGTACATGACGCTAACACAGCGCTAAAACAACTATAAAGATTTTAGGTGAATTAAGATATGTAAGAATGCAATAAAGAACGAACATAAGCGTTATCAGCAAGTTGCAACAAATTTAAAATCAGCAATCTCTTCTACATTAGGGGTTATAAAACTAAAATAAACTGCTCCAAGGGGACGGGGGAGGAGGAAAGGGGACTCCCTTAGCCTCTTGAAACTTCCAATGCAGCTAGCTTTATTGTGAATATAAACTACAACATTACAGGTCTTTCTTGAAAAGTAGCTGGTCACTCCATGCAACTTTTTCGCCATCCGGATTCACTAACGCAGTAGCTCATCCATGTGATGATTTTTCGTGGAAAAAACGACGCCAGTATTTGAGAGCATTTTTCCAGAGATGAAATTTCGTCAAAAATAAGAAGTCCGAAGACATTACTCACTGAATTTTCCTTTCGTATAACACCTGTTTCCATAGTAAATTCTTCTTGAGGATTTTTCCATTCTTCGAATTCTTTCAGATCTGTCCAATCACCTACATGTGTACGCAAGGTGAATGCCACTTTCTTAGCTTCAAAAAGATCTTCTTCTTCAACTGACTCGGTGAATTCACGGAGTTCAACATTTTCTGCCCCCAAAAAAGCGCCATGTATTGCCGATTTGGCTTCTCCGGGTTCAAACTCGATCGGTTCACCATTGCGCAGTTTCTCAATGTCACCTTCTATCTCCTCATCCTCTGATTCAAGAGCGCTGAATTTCCACAAAACGTCGTCAACAAAGCTTTCATTCAGGGAATAAAGTACTGTGTTGCCGTTTGGCGGAGATGTTCTTGAAGTTGCGCTGAACTTCATTATTATGAAAGAAGGCATAGTGATTATTTTTAACAGATTAATTTGATGTAAGTAGAGTAAGATCTAAATTGAAGACTTAAAGCGTGAGACATAAATATATTTGCTAATCGACATGGTCTTGAATCACTAATATACATCTGGACTCAAATTTAATTTGCAGCACTGAACACAGTGAACAAGTCCCAAAAGAAAAAAAAAATTCAACTAAGCAACCCGGCTGACGTAGCGGTTAAAGACATCGCCGTCGATGCGGGAGGTCTGGGGTTCGATTACCGGGCCGGCCAAGTCGAACACAGTTACCTTGATCACATGTCCAATTTTAGTGGGCCATAGGCCCGCGGTTCTTGCGGGGCTAAAACCTACGAAAACTGGACATGTGAACAGGGTAAGTGCTGCCTACGGCTCACCACGGCTGCGACCTTTCTTTGGAGCTGTGTTGCCCAGGTGATACACCGCGTGGATGGATCCCGCCACTCGTTGTACGCCTCGGTGTAATACCGTGCCGCGAGTATAATGAAAATTTGATTATCACATAGAAACTCTGAGTTTCGGGCAAACGAATATATCACCCAGATCAGAAGCATCGGCATATACTTCTGCACAAGCGAAGCTCTTTTACATTACCTTTTTTATGCCTCGTAAATGATGCGTTTAATGTACAGCAAATGTATTATTATTTTGTTTCTTTTTGTCTTTCCATTGGACGCCGCTGTCGACCATGCATACAAGTCTGCCATATTACCGCGAGGCCTGGTGACCGCGCCATGCGAATCATCTTAAAAGAATTTTCCTTTATGCAAGGTCTGGACATGATGTTGATCCGAAATACTGTCTTTGTTGACTTTACTGATTACTCAGCGGCTTGTTTGCAATCAAATTGATGAATGACTTTCAACTGAAAACGCAAGTTTCTTACACTGGTCATAAGAGTCATGGCCAAACCTAGCGGGTTTAATGCTCCAGAGACAGACCCTGTGCATCCACTCGGACATCTCATCGGTACGGAAATTTTGAAATAAATCAAGGGCTGTTGAACTTTAAACATCAAGTTGATACACTTATGTGTAGTGCACAAGGGTGGAAACCTGGCTACTTGGCGTTAGGGTGTCGGTTTTAGTTTCGGTGTGTTGAAACTCAGATGTCAGGTTTCAGTTTTGGTTTGGTTTCACGGCTGTTGAAAAATCGGTTTCAGTTTCGGTTTCAGTTTTGCTTACGCGTAGCTTCGGTTTCTGGGTTTCAGTTTCGGTTTAAGCTTCGTCCAAGAAAGCTATTTTACTGTGAATACGGATTATTTAAATCCTCTACTTCTTGGCGTTTTTATTTTATTACGATGATAAGTAGCAGCTCAGATGGCCGAGTGAGGAAAGCAATTGCTTCGGAAGTTGTCGACTTGGGTATGATTTAGAGTCCGGTGAAACCAAAGACTCAAAAATTGGTATTCACAGCTTTTCTATTCGACGCTCAGCGTTAAAGGAACTGTGCTGCTAAGGATGGTGATGACAATTTTTAAAACCTGAAACCTTAAAAAATTTTGAACAGGTTTTAGTTTCAGTTTCGACGTTTCAAGAAAAAACGGTTTTGGTTCAAAGTTTAAGTTTTCAAAATTTTGGCTGAGTAGGTGCCGGTTTCAGTTTGGGTTTCCAAAATTTCCTTTAAAACCGGGTTTTCAGGTTTCGGTTTAGGTTTGAGCTTCCACCCTTGGTTGTGCATTGTTTGATATTGCACTACTCCAACCATTAAATGACGAACTTTTCATTTATTTTTTGAAAAACGATGCCTTAGTACAAAAAGATTTGTGTTTACTGTTTAATATATGCTTGCTTTCACCCATATTAATGGCATAAAAATCAAATGTGGTTACTACTGTAGTTGCCCCACAATTAGCAGTTGTATGAACTTGTATCCCCATATTATAAATCTTCATTTGTGATAGGCAATGGGGCAGCCAGCATTGCAGCGACAAATCTGTCCTTTGTTGCAGAGGATCGAAATGCTTGGAAGATCCAACTCGAGGTGCTGCTCCCGTGACCCCCCCAAGGATAAGCGGGTCCAGAAATTTGATTGATTGAAGGCACTGTGAGAAGCATGTATGATCTCACCAGTTGAAAACGTTTGAGCGATCCGAGTTTTTATCAGAGAACCTTAAATGCAAGCAACGTTTTAATTAAATTGTTACATGTGTATGACATCACAACACGTTGCTTTGATTTGTATGACACAAAACCAATCCCCGGTTTCAAAGGCCAGGACAAAATCAAGCCCGGTTATAAAATGGAATGAAAGATGTTTTTTCCATATTCCATACTGCCGAATTTCTTCCATTCCATATTGAAAATTTTCCATTACACATTCCATTCCATACTAAATTTTTTCCATATTCCATTCCATTCTTCCATACTAATGTACAGTAACTTAATATCGCAATCTGTAATTGTAATCACAAACAAACACCAACAGCTTGACTCTGCATAAATGTCACATCGGTGGTGACTGGCACGTTGCTGGCAACATTGTGTCAAATTTGGCCGGCTTGAGATTTGAACTGAAATCTCCCAATTAAAGGTCAGCAATCAAAGCCACTAGATTAAACATAATGCGAACATTAGAACATCATGTGAGGGCTCAAATCAAGGCCGTTACCACAATTACAGTATTTTCAAAGTTACGATAATACGGGTAATACCGTATTGAAATGGGTTTTTCGATACACAGGAGGCGACAGCGTACGTGATTAGGCTACATCATTTTTTGGTTCTTTCATTTTGATGTTGAACTTTGTCAGGGCAACGCGAAATCAACAAGTTGTAGGCCTATCAGTCAGTTTTTAGTGCAGTATCGCAAGGTATCAAATATGTTTGAAGTCACCTTTCTAGGTTCTAGATGACAGAAATGAGACACAATGCAAGTTAGCTGGTTAGAGGAGAAAAAATAAAACCAAAATATTTTGTAAATTAGACATTTCGACAACATAAATTTATCTCAATCAGCTGTCATCATCAGCAGCATATGCAAGGCAGTTTGAAGCTCTGTCTAGCATATGCCTGTACTGCTGATGATGACAGCTGAATCTATGCTGTCGGAATGTCCTGTTGCTGTTTTACCAATTACAATTTGGCTTCATTCTTTTTCGTTGAGCAATTTTTGCTTTTACTGCATTGCGAATGCGTGGTGTATTCGTAATTGACATCATTGTACAACTAACTTGCTTGACACAAGCAAGCATAATTTATGTCGCAATAATATCAGGCCTGATACGATACTGTAGTTTTCAAAGATAGTCTTGTTATCGCTTTTTGCGTATTGGTAAACGTATCACATTTCATATGTGATTGGTGATCAGTTTTAAAATGAGTAAAGGCGCGTTTACCGATACGCGACACGCGACTAAAATTATAATGTAAGTAAATGTAGAAGGATTTCGCAGATGTTCGCGTGATCGGTGAACAGTAAAATAAAACAAATAAGGTGCGAAAAATTTTTGTCGCTTGCCGTGTGTCGCGTTGCCGCGTATCGCGTATTGGTAAACGCGCCTTAACTCAGAGTTAGGCAAGTATAAAAGTATACAAGACGATCTTCCATTCCATTTTTCAAATCTTCCATTCCATTCCATTCTGAGCATCTTCCATATTCCATGCCAAAATTCTCCTTCCATTCCATCCCATTTTCCATTCCATTCCATAGCATGCTCTGTCGAAGGCAGATATATGCGACAAGGTGTTCTCTTTCCAGCAATCGCGAAAGCTCTATTACTTACCGAAAACTTCGATTTTACTCCGGCGTCCGGCCCGACTGAAGCCCGACAATTTTTCAAAATCCAAGCCCGAGCCCGATTGACCACAATGAACTAGAAGCTTAGGTCTAATAGGTTTGATTTAATTACATTCCTCGTACTAAAGCGCAGTGCTGCCCGGCATCCATGCTACCATGGCACCATGGATGCTCTGTCTCAGACTTTTATGCTTGCTGCTGGCAAAAAAAAATAGTTTTTTTCGCACTTTCTGCAAACTGTGTAAATTAGAGACTCTTATTTAGCAAATCTTTTCGGTCGGAATTGTTTGTCAATGTGCTGTTGCTCAGCTACGTGATATGTAGCTTCCAGGTTACACAAAACAGTTTGGTACTGTATTAGGCTCAATCAGTTTTTTGAGGGGGAGGCCGGAAAGAAAATCAGTTTGTGAACTCACAGTTAATGATTTCATATCTTCCTGGTCCGTAGGATGATTAGAATCAGCCAATAGGAGCCAAGTACTAACTGTGACGCCATGTTTTGCTCTTTTTTGTCATAAGCTTAACTTCCTGTTTTTAACGAGGTCAGTTAAAGACAGTTGATTAGAATCAGCCAATAGGAGCCAAGTACTAACTGTGACGCCATGTTTTGCTCTTTTTTGTCATAAGCTTAACTTCCTGTTTTGCGTAAAAAGATTGGCCCCATAAACGCCCAATTTTTCTTGAAGAATCTTAGCGATAACCGCTGTTAATCTGAACTGATAAATGAAGGGGCGCACTTAAAAGTTCCCTTGCAAACGCCACCGATCGTATTTTTTTTTGTGGGCAAACGCTACCGATCGTAAGCTTAGTGGTTCGGAGCGTCGGTTTCACGACTGCCATGATCGCAAGGTTGATGGTTCAACTCCCTTCCAAGTCTTATTTTTGCATCCTTGGATAATATGCTTCACGATATTTATCTCTGCTCGGTGGAATTTAACAAGCAGCAAATAATAAAGTCAGAAGCAAAAGTGAACCGGAAAAGCCAGAAACAAAAGCAACTCCTCAGCGAGTTTGGATACAGCGCCTCCTTCATTTTACCGTGACAGGAGGATACTATTAAGAAATTGGTCACTAAACCTTTTTTGGTTTCCTGTTTCTGCATCAACTCCCTTAAACTTATAAGTAACCTAACCTCACGTTTTCATGAAAAGATCAAGTTGTTACAGTAGGTTGATTATAATCTACAGTATCTACTCGTACATAAGCAAGGTTAAATGTATACTGAAATCAACGTATAATAAATTACATTAAGTGCACTAATAATTTCAACTACTTAGTCAAAATAACTTGCCATAGACGCTTGCAAATTAACTCAAAACCAAAAAATACAATTTAAACAAAACTACACACAATACAGTGTTTCCAAAAACTTGCCACCGCCGGGACACGCCTGTGTTGCTCAGGTTGTAAGTGGTGGGGATGGACCCTGCCACTCGTTTCGCGTTTCAGCGTAATAGTGGGAGCATAATGAAAATTGCTTTGTGTGCCCATGCAAATGTAATAAAAAGATTTCTATACCTCAATGTCTTCCTATGCAAAATTTTGTTCTTTTTTCGATTTACATTACAAGAAATTGTTGAAATAATCGCGTTATTTATAATTGAGTTGGATTGCCCCATTAATGACGAAATGCCACATTAGTATTGCGCATGCACACTATTTTCTACAGTACATAAAGTTCAAGAGCAAACAAGCCGAAAATAAAGAACATCAAAACAACAATGTCGTACTTTCCTCACTTTTTAGCTCCCCTCAAATTATTAGTTTTCACCCCAATTCGGGTTACGCAATTTGTATCTAGTTTATTCTATTTATTTCGCCATGCCTATGCAGGTAAAAAAACGTTTGGAATAAACAATAACAATGGCCAGAAAGCACCAAAGATCCATGGGCAGCATAAAGTTGCTGGGTTGTAATTTATGTTTCTATGAGGCTTTTGTGTGGTAAAGATATACAGCAATTTACTAGAACGTGAAGATACGGTGTGAACTTGTGATGATCGTGAGGTCGTATGATAGTTTTTTTCAAAATGGAGTCGCAGAGCAAAAAGTTGCACAGTACATGACGCTAACACAGCGCTAAAACAACTATAAAGATTTTAGGTGAATTAGGATATGTAAGAATGTAATAAAGAACGAACATAAGCGTTATCAGCAAGTTGCAACAAATTTAAAATCAGCAATCTCTTCTACATTAGGGGTTATAAAACTAAAATAAACTGCTCCAAGGGGACGGGGGAGGAGGAAAGGGGACTCCCTTAGCCTCTTGGAACCTCCAATGCAGCTAGCTTTATTGTGAATATAAACTACAACATTACAGGTCTTTCTTGAAAAGTAGCTGGTCACTCCATGCAACCTCTTCGCCATCCGGGTTCACTAACGCAGTAGCTCATCCATGTGATGATTTTTCGTGGAAAAAACGACGCCAGTATTTGAGAGCATTTTTCCAGAGATGTAATTTCGTCAAAAATAAGAAGTCCAAAGACATTACTCACGGAATTTTCCTCTCGTATAACACCTGTTTCCATAGTAAATTCTTCTCGAGGATCCTTCCATTTTTTTTCTTCGAATTCTTTCAGATCTGCCCAATCACCTACATGTGTACGCAAGGTGAATGCCACTTTCTTAGCTTCAAAAAGATCTTCTTCTTCAACTGACTCGGTGAATTCACGGAGTTCAACATTTTCTGCCCCCAAAAAAGCGCCACGTATTGCCGATTTGGCTTCTTCGGGTTCAAACTCGATCGGTTCACCATTGCGCAGTTTCTCAATGTCACCTTTTATCTCCTCATCCTCTGATTCAAGAGCGCTGAATTTCCACAAAACGTCGTCAACAAAGCTTTCATTCAGGGAATAAAGTATTGTGTTGCCGTTTGGCGGAGATGTTCTTGAAGTTGCGCTGAACTTCATTATTATGAAAGAAGGCATAGTGATTATTTTTAACAGATTAATTTGATGTAAGTAGAGTAAGATCTAAATGGAAAACTTAAAGCGTGAGACATAAATATATTTGCTAATCGACAAGGTCTTGAATCACTAATATACATCTGGACTCAAATTTAATTTGCAGCACTGAACACAGTGAACAGGTCCCAAAAGAAAAAAAAAAATTCAACTAAGCAACCCGGCTGACGTAGCGGTTAAAGACATCGCCGTCGATGCGGGAGGTCTGGGGTTCGATTACCGGGCCGGCCAAGTCGAACACAGTTACCTTGATCACATGTCCAATTTTAATGGGCCATAGGCCCGCGGTTCTTGCGGGGCTAAAGCCTACGAAAACTGGACATGTGAACAGGGTAAGTGCCGCCTACGGCTCACCACGGCTGCGACCTTTCTTTGGAGCTGTGTTGCCCAGGTGATACACCGCGTGGATGGATCCCGCCACTCGTTGTACGCCTCGGTGTAATACCGTGCCGCGAGTATAATGAAAATTTGATTATCACATATAAACTTTGAGTTTCGGGCAAACGAATATATCGCCCAGATCAGAAGCATCGGCATATACTTCTGCACAAGCGAAGCTCTTTTACATTACCTTTTTTATGCCTCGTAAATGATGCGTTTAATGTACAGCAAATGTATTATTATTTTGTTTCTTCTTGTCTTTCCATTGGACGCCGCTGTCGACCATGTATACAAGTCTGCCATATTACCGCGAGGCCTGGTGACCGCGCCATGCGAATCATCTTAAAAGAATTTTCCTTTATGCAAGGTCTGGACATAATGTTGATCCGAAATACTGTCTTTGTTGACTTTACTGATTACTCAGCGGCTTGTTTGCAATCAAATTGATGAATGACTTTCAACTGAAAACACAAGTTTCTTACACTGGTCATAAGAGTCATGGCCAAACCTAGCGGGTTTAATGCTCCAGAGACAGACCCTGTGCATCCACTCGGACATCTCATCGGTACGGAAATTTTGAAATAAATCAAGGGCTGTTGAACTTTAAACATCAAGTTGATACACTTATGTGTAGTGCACAAGGGTGGAAACCTGGCTACTTGGCGTTAGGGTGTCGGTTTTAGTTTCGGTGTGTTGAAACTCAGATGTCAGGTTTCAGTTTTGGTTTGGTTTCACGGCTGTTGAAAAATCGGTTCCAGTTTCGGTTTCAGTTTTGCTTACGCCTAGCTTCGGTTTCTGGGTTTCAGTTTCGGTTTAAGTTTCATCCAAGAAAGTTATTTTACTGTGAATACGGATTATTTAAATCCTCTACTTCTTGGCGTTTTTATTTTATTACGATGATAAGTAGCAGCTCAGATGGCCGAGTGAGGAAAGCAATTGCTTCAGAAGTTGTCGACTTGGGTATGATTTAGAGTCCGGTGAAACCAAAGACTCAAAAATTGGTATTCACAGCTTTTCTATTCGACGCTCAGCGTTAAAGGAACTGTGCTGCTAAGGATGGTGATGACAATTTTTAAAACCTAAAACCTTAAAAAATTTTGAACAGGTTTTAGTTTCAGTTTCGACGTTTCAAGAAAAAACGGTTTTGGTTCAAGTTTAAGTTTTCAAAATTTTGGCTGAGTAGGTGCCGGTTTCAGTTTGGGTTTCCAAAATTTCCTTTAAAACCGGGTTTTCAGGTTTTGGTTTAGGTTTGAGCTTCCATCCTTGGTTGTGCATTGTTTGATATTGCACTACTCCAACCATTAAATGACGAACTTTTCATTTATTTTTTGAAAAACGATGCCTTAGTACAAAAAGATTTGTGTTTACTGTTTAATATATGCTTGCTTTCACCCATATTAATGGCATAAAAATCAAATGTGGTGACTAGTTGCCCCACAATTAGCAGTTCTTGTATCCCCATATTATAAATCTTCATTTGTGATAGGCAATGGGGCAGCCAGCATTGCAGCGACAAATCTGTCCTTTGTTGCAGAGGAACGAAATGCTTGGAAGATCCAACTCGAGGTGCTGCTCCCGTGACCCCCCCAAGGATAAGCGGGTCCAGAAATTTACCGCGCTGCTGCAATCTTTTTTTTTTTATTTTTTATTTCAAGCCACTTAATTGCAGCTTAAGATTTTTGTGGTGGTGAAGTACATGCATCATGAAGATGACCTAGTTGAGGATCGAACCCGCGAAGCCAGCTTCGGAGCTTAATGCACCAACCACTCGGCCTACTCCATGTGCAACCGCACTGCTGCAATCGATCTAATTTTTCGTCTTTCTAATTGCGTTCTGCCCTCGAGCGCTTTCTGTTTTGTCTCGCCCTTCGACACTTTAATTTGTATATAAGCTTTGGTTTTCGTTCTCTTAGTTAGAGCTAGAAATGGCTCTTTTAGTTGTGCACTTGGTGGGTCCGGAAGGACAGAAAAAAGGATAACCGGTTTCCGGTTACTCTTTTTCGTGCACTCTGCACCCATGTCGTGCTTGCATTGGTCGGTGTCACAATTGATTGTTATAAATATGATCGGCCAATCAGTTTATTAATTATCGGAACTTTGATAGAGAAACCTTTCTATTGCAATCCTCTTCATGAGCTGAAATTATGGAAGAGAAAAATCTGTCACATTATTGCTATTGATTATTTTGAAGTACACTAGCAGCTTTGCGGTTTGACCTACGGGTTTCACTAAATCAAAAAAACGTATAAAACTATTCTTACTTTTTTAGCTTGCTTCAAAAGACATAACAAGAGCGTAGCTCTTCACCTGCACCAAGATAACATAGTGAATAAAACCTTATTTAAGTTGTTAAAGATCATTAATATTTAAATGTGCTTTCCGGGGTGCTTTCTTTTTGCAAAGAAATCGCAAAACACTTGAGTTTTTTTCTAAATCACTTGAATTGGCAAAGATTTTTATGACTAAGTAAACTGGCCTAGGTCGCAAGTAAACAACGTCAGAGATGAAAGTTAATCCATATTACGCAACGAAAAAGCTGTTACCAAAGTAGGATAAACTTTTGTGCTTTTGTGTGCGTAGTTTAATTCAGTTTTCTTCCGGAATTTTCTAGTAAGCACATGGAGTTGGCCGAGTGGTTAGTGCATTGGGCTGCAAAACTGGTTTCGCGGGTTCGATGCTCAACTAGGTCATCCTCCATGATGCATATACGTCACTAATGTAAAAACTTTAGCTGCAACTATATGGCTTGAAAAAAAAGATGTTCAAGTAAGCCAGCTGGAAGTTAAGCCTTGACCCAGCTGGTCTCCGCGGCTTAACCCCTGCTGGGTCGCACAGCTCCGAAGAAACATCGCAGCGGTGGCAAATAGTTGGCAACACTGAGTCCGATTTAACTGACCTGGGAATGGAACCCGAGACTTCCCGCACCGATTACAATACTGAGCTAGCCGGCTTTTTACGGAACCTTGATACTTGATAGTGAGATGTTTGCAGGCTTCTCTAGCAGCTGAAAATATTGAAAAGAGAGAACTCTGCCTTTATTTATTTTGATGAACACTAGCTTTGCGGTTTAACCAACGGTTCTCACTTAATCAAAAACGCATAAAACTATTCTTGCTTTTTTAGCTACAGTAGCTTCAAACGAGATAACAAGAGGACAATTCTTCGCTTGCACTAAGACAACGCAGTGAAGAAACAAGTCTAAGTTGTTCAAAATTATTGATTTTCAAATGTGCTTTCCGAGGTGCTTTCCCTCCACAAAGAAATCGGAAAACACCCAAGTTTTTTTCCAAATCAGTCGAATTGGCAAACATTTTTGTGACAAAGTAAACTAGCCAAGGTCGAGAGTAAACAACGCCAGAGGCAAAAGTTAATCCATATTACGCAATACAATTAAAAGCTGTTACTGAAGTAGGATAACATTTTGTAGGCTATATTTCTGTCCACAGTTTAATTCAGTTCTCTTCAGAAATTTTTTAATTAAGCACATGGAGTTGGCCGGTCGAGTGGTTGTTGTCCAACCAAGTCTACTTCCATGATGCATAATTTTATATTTCACTGATATAACAACGCTGCTATTATATGGCTTGAAAAAAAAAGTTGTTCAAATAAGCCAGTTGGAAGTTACTTTAAACCATGACTCATACCCAGCGATGGCGGAAGCATTTTTAAAGTGGGGGGCCCAAAACCAATGACCAGATTTTTTTCGTCTACAACAAAGGCCGTTTTTAGACAATGAGGCCCTAGGCTATTTGGTCACACTAATTGGAAGAGCAGAAAACAGAAGGTCTTACACGTCCTCGGATGTCATGTTTTTACTAAATATATCAGTGAAGAGCAAAAAGAAGGTCTACATCCGTGAAGAGCAAAAAAAAGATCTTCGTTGTTCGTGACTAGGCCCCTTATTTTCTCCGAGGCTCGATGATTAGCCTAAACGTAAATCTGGCCCTGCTTACAACCTGTATTGAGCCTGTCCAATAATATGTGGGCTTTAGACCCATGGTTCTTGCTTCTAGTTTCTGTTCCCCACCCCACAAACAAAATTTTTAAGAAAACACCTCTGGATTTAAGCTCTTTCATGGGTTTCAGTTTCGATGGTAGGCCTGTTAAGTTTCACATACATTTATACTGAAGCATTATTGTAAAAATATATGCGTAAACTAT
Source organism: Trididemnum miniatum (assembly GCA_964006365.1). Taxonomy (NCBI): domain Eukaryota; kingdom Metazoa; phylum Chordata; class Ascidiacea; order Aplousobranchia; family Didemnidae; genus Trididemnum; species Trididemnum miniatum. Next base: position 25,101,910 of record OZ023237.1, on the reverse strand, counting down.
GCTCTCCTGAAAAATAAAAGGTGAGGGTGCCAGAGCCTCTCCCCCGCTTCCGCCACCTATGTTCAGTGTTCACACCGAAATTGCACTTTAGTTCTCTTTTTGATGCAGCTCATACAAAAAACACAATGGATATTGATTAAATTGAACGTTAAATGAGCAAAGACACCGGCGGTTAGCTCAGTTGTAATGCACACGCTATTGGCGCGGTAATAGTTCTTTTTTACTGAAAGGTAAGGTCAAAAATAGGGGGAGCATGGCACAATGGCTCTTCCCCTAACCTCGTTCCTGCCTGTATCATTCACTATTTTTCGCTAGCTTAATCTATACACGGGGCTTTACTGGTTTGCCTCTTGGCTTCAACACTACCCAAATTTAAGTGAAGCAATTTAATTCAGTTATAACCCATCAATTGTTAGTATGTGGCTATATGCACAGTTACACGCATACGGTTAATATTGGTAATATAATATATCGATCAAACTTATAATGATATATAGATAATAAGAATATAGATCAAAGTACATCGGTGTATTATCATAATTGAATTGGGGGATAATAAGCTTAACTGGCGGATGCACTAACTCTAGGGGGCGAAGCAGGACTAAATTATATGTTATGCCGGTATGTGTTAATATAGCATTACCGGTAATTGGAAGTTTGTACTGTAGAAGATTGTAAATGTTTGTAAAAGTAAATAAGTTAAAAGATTGTAAAAGTTTGTAAAATACTTGGATGTTTGTAAAAGATTTTTTAGATTCACAGACTCGATAATTGGTTTAGCTTCAGATAAAAATTAAAGCCATGCCACGCAGATGGAAAAATTGCACTGTGTAACAAAAAATTTTTTTTGTTTGTTCCCGGGTTCTAACCAAGATTTCCTGATCACTTACGACCAAAAGGGTTGGAAAATCGCATTTTTTTTTTTTTAAACTTTGCTTTTGTGGTTTTGGGAGTGAGTTTTTAAGATTCAGATTTTTGGCTAAAATCGTGTGATATAGCGTTTGTATTGTTGCATATTTATCCTCCTATCACTAGAAAGCGATCAAAGCGCTATAACGAGCTCGTTAGAAGTGGCCAACCATCCGTCTACCACACCAAAATGGGGGAATCCCGCTAAGTGCCTTTCCCAACGGCACCACAAGTAAACGTGCCGGCTTGTTCTTCACACTGTCCTTTTGATGCTGAGCGTCAAGCTGAGAGCTCTGAATACCTATTTGAAGTCATTGATTTGACCCGAATAGGAATCAAACCTAAATTTACGACTGCAGAGGCAGACGCTCTTGGCACTCGGCCACCTGAGTTGTTACCATCACCAACAGGAATTTCTCGTAACCAGCTTTAAGAGAGTTTACACTTTACCGGCGATACAAAAGTTTTTCTAATTTGATTTGTTTGCACCAAACCAAATCAGAATGGTGGACATCCAGACTCAAGCTATGAAGTTTGCTTGATTCATGTGTTTGAGTCACTGACCGGTGTAAACGTCACCAGGACTTCTCGAGTTTTTTGCCTCAGCAGATGGACTTTGCTTTTGGCATAATGTAAATGGTGTTTTTGACTCGATTGGGATTCCTTGCATTCCAAAGGACTGGCGCCTTTTTATCGTTAGTTCAAGCAGGAGTCTAAAAGGCGTACTGCATCAGAATGGAAACAGATATCCATCTATCCCTCTTGCCCACTCAATGCGTCTTGAAAAAAACTATACAAATGTCAAAACTCTTCTGATTGCTCTAAAGTGTGACCAGTTCAAGTGGCAAGTAATTGAAGATTTCAGAATGGTGGCATTCTTGGTGGGTCTCCAAGGTGGATTAACGAAAGTTCCATGTTACTTTTGCCATTGGGATAGTCGAAACACAACTACACACTACCATAGACGAGTATGTCCAAAACGAACTGAATATTCTGTTGGGTACAGCAACATCAAATGGGACCTTGGCCCCTCCCAAGCATCCTCCCATCAGCCATTTTCAAAAATGTTTTTGAAGCTTACGATTTTTCTATAATTTCGAACCTCTTCGATAGCTATAAGTTTTTACACCTTAAACGCGCATAATGAAAAATGTGCAAAAAAATGTATCATATTATATGGTGAAGCACTCAGAACTAGAATCAAACAATTTAAACACAATTTGCCTGAAAATTATTCAAAAAGCACTAAAATAGCCGTTACAGCATGATTGTAAATTTTCAAAAATTTTCCGTGAGAGCATGCCCCAGGACCCCCTAAAGCTTTTCTTGTTTCTTAACCAGCTTCAAAGTCTGTCGAAAAAAATACAGAACGCTTAAAAATAGGTGGAAATTATGCCCCCTCCCCCCTTCTAAAATTTCTCGCTACGCCACTGCCCGTCCTGGTTGCAGGTGAAAAAAATCTGGTCATAGGTTTTGGGCCAACCCACTTTAGAAATGATTCCGCCATCGCTGGGCGTAATACCGCAGGTGCTATTTGGTCTAATGAAGATTTGATTTGACATACAGGTATGTTTTGATGACCGGCCGTTAGCTCAGTTACTAAGCGCACGCTCTCGGTGAAGTAGGTCTGGCTTTCGATTGCCGAATCGGTCAAATTGGCACAGTGTCGCCAACGACTCGCCACTGTAGCGACGTTTCTTTGGAGCTGTGTAGCCAGGCGCTAAGCTGCGGAGACAGGCCCCGCCACTCGTTAGACGCTCCGGTAGTATAATGATGATTTGTTTTGATTTTGATTAAACAACTTTTGATTGTTGTTGCCGAGACTAATGCATCTTAATTGGCCTGCGCTTGGTAATGTGCTTACATCCGATTTCGCTCCAAGCTACGCTATTTCGAGTTTAATTGCGATAGTTGCGTTATTATTTTACTTATAATTCCCAAGTTAAAACAAATGTGTTTGTGCTTTTTCAAAGCAAATCAAAAAATTAAATCTTCACTATACTCGCAGTATTACTCAGAAATGTATAGCGAGTGGCGGGGTTCATTTTTGCGGCTTGGCGCTCGGGCAACACAGCTCTGAAGAAGCGTCGCAACGGTAACACCAATTTAAGCGGCCCGGGAATCGAATTCACAACCTCCCGCACCAATAGCCATTAACCACTTCGCCAACCGGACGGTTGTATTTCAAGCAATCGCCAGAAAATCAAATACCATAAGGAACTCTGCGATCTGGAGTCAGCGCCCTCTCAGTCAACAAACCTCTCCTGCATGTCACCTTGAAAAAAATTTATACTTGTCAAGGTAACAGTACGAGACAATGGAGTAACATTGATTTTGTAAAAACCCAAAAAACAAATGTTAATTGTGCAAATTTGAACAATATGAAACCTCGCACTTTGCAGGATCGCTTTTGTTCAAGACAATTCACAAAAAGCTTTTGATCAACGGCAATATAGATCCAATCCCATTGGAAAAATATTTATATAATGGGTAGGCGAGAGAGAACTGAAGAATAGTTTTGAAGAAAGCTGTTTTCGCATTCGGCATCAAGAATCGCTCTGTCATAACTCTTTCGTGCAGCTTTGCAAAAAAGCTCTTTGTTCCAGAAGCTATTCGTGACGCACTCGTCAGTGGGTGACATGATTCACACACACTTATGATATATACTGTACTCGCGTAATACCGCGAAATCAAAAACTATGTCTTCATTATACTCGCAGTAGGCCGATCACACCGAAGCGCATAGCAAGTAACAGGGCCCATCCATGCGGCATATAGGGCCTGGGCAACAAAGCTCCGAAAGCGAAGAAACGTCGCAACGAAACTCACCGATTTGAGCGGTCCGGGAATCGAATTCACAACCTCCCGCACCCAGGGTCGGTTTTTGGCCGATTTGACCAAATTGGGCCCCGCACCTTAAGGGGCCCCGCGCTAGAGGGAGTCCCTTTCTGTACTGTGAGATACAAAATAGGTGAAAGTGCCAAAAGTTGAACCGGTGCATAATATCTATGAATCATTCCTATTTTTCAAATTAGGGTTAGGCTAAATAGAAAAAATCGGCAACTTGGTAGCTGGTCAAACCAAGCAGGGTCGGATTTACCATTCGGCAAAACAGGCTGAATTAAGCCTAAGGCCTCGGAGAAACAAGTTACCTCGGAGACCTCGGAGAAACAAGTTACCAAGTTACCTCGAAGAACTCGGAGAAACAAACAAGTTACCTCGGAGACCTCGTTACAAGCAAAAGGGCTCGACGCGATTACGGAGCGACCTCTTTGTTTTCGAGATCAATAATGGCCACCTTAGAGCTGCATCCGATCAGGAATTTATGATAAGTAGCGCCCTACCTGATATCAACATAATAACCTAAACCTAAGGCCTCTCATTCTCTAAATCCGGCTCTGAAACCAAGCTTTTGTAAGGAAAAAAGTTACGCAGTTGTTTGATCGTGTGGGTTTGCTGTTTACAAGTAAACGCCTGTCGCCTTAAGATAATTTTAGGGGGGTTTCATGTTAATTTCGGTTGCAGCTTTTTAGCGTCTGTTTAAGGATGCATGCTCTCCACCAAAGCAGTTGAGACTTAAGTTAAATTGTAAAATATACTCTGTTTAAGAAAAGCAAAACTGTGAGAAACCTTCAAGATTTATAGTAACAAAGTCAACAGCACAGTGGCAACATCAAGTCGAGTTCATTTGAAGCAATTTATGGACAAAACCATCTTTAGGAAGTCCGGGGCCATGCATTCCCGGAAATTTATTAAAATTTTCGTACAACAAGTGCAATTTTAGTGCATTTTGAAAAATCTTTCCGGTAGTTTTAGTTTATTGTTTGTTGGCATATTTAAGCATATTTGAAGGAGTTCCAAATTCAAAAAAATGTATTCGCTAATTATTGCGTTGTGGCATAATTTTCAAGATATTACCATAATGCTTGTTTGAAATTAAAAATTATTTAACTAATTGGCCGGCTTTCTTGATGTTAAAAGTACAGCAATCAATAAAAGCAGAGTCGGGGCAAAGGGGTGGCCTGGCCGCCACATACAGCAAGCTTGCCCCTCACCCACCCCCACCCTTAACCTCCAATCGACGATTTTACTTTTTTTGAAGACAGCGGCTTTTAAGCATAATTTTAAACATTTTAAGTATTGCTGAAACAGCTTCGCCAGAACTGTTTTGCGTTTCGTTCGAATTAAGAATATCAAATACGGAAACTGCGTTTGTTAACAACTTAACAAGCAACTGTGAGCGTATTCCACTGCTTTTCTTTTGTCTTCGAACTCGCAAAAAACAACATGACATAGCTGTGATGTATAACACTTGCACAGAAACGGTATCTTCAAGACTTAAAGTTCAAATCAACGTCAGCTCGATGCAAAGTTCTCGTTGATGAAGAAGACTGTGGCGTGAAAGCTTTCTTTGCAGTTTACAGAATTGATTAAATGTTTGACCCCTCTTGTAAAAGGCTTGGCCCCCCTAAGACGACTGCTCTGGTGCTGCCGGCACTTCAATTTGTTTTATAGCAGGTATTAAATGTCTATTTTTTTGCTTCGTTCGCATGTTTTTTTCATGAGACACAAACGTCTATACATTTTATTATGAAAAGAGGGGCCCCGCCATTAGATTTCTAATTGGGCCCCGCAGTTCCTAGCACCGGCCCTGCCCGCACCAATAGCCATTAACCACTTCGCCAATTAAGCAATCGCCAGAAAATTAATACAGAAAATTGATTAAGGAACACTGCATGCGAAGTGGAGTTATAGCGCCCTTTCAGTCAAAGGCTATATGACCTCCGCATAAAATCTGTTTGGCAAGGTAACAGTGCGTGTCCTGGCGAGACAATACAGTAAAATTGATTTGGTAAAAACCCAAAAGACAAATACTGATGGTACAAAGTTTGAATAATATGAAACCTCGCACTTTGCAGGATCGCTTTTGTTTAAGACAATTCACAAAAAACTTCGATTCACGGCGGTATAGATCCGATCCCATTTGAACAATATTTGAATAATTGGTAGGCGGTACAGAACTGAAGAATAGTTTTGAAGAAAGCTATTTTCGCATTCGGCATCAAGAATCGCTCTGTCATAACTCTTTTGTGCAGCTTTGCAAAAAAGCTCTTTGTTCCAGAAGCTATTCGTGACGCACTCGTCAGTAGGTAATTCGTCAAAATGAGAAGGAGAAGCGGGTCTGGTTTTGTGAACAGCACATTCCGACGTCTGCGAGGCGGTGTATATATTGACCTATCGAAAGAGAGTTATAACAGAGCGATTCTTGAAGCCTAACGCAAAAACAGGCTTTTACAAAGCTATTCTGAATGATATTCTACGTCTCTTGAGACAAGAAATGTAGTTTTTCACAAACAATGTCTTTCTGGTAATAATTTGCTTTGCCTGGTCTATCTAAATTCAAAAGCAGCTTTTAAATTGTGAATCAACAAGTTTTTTTGTTTCTGATACGATTCTTATATGTTTTATGAATGTCTTGAATAAGCCGTTATTAAATGATCAGGGATTTGTTTAAGACATTCATACAACACATTAACAAACCATATCTGAACCACAAAATTATATTTTCAATGAAAGCTTTTAAGTAGCAATAATTAAAATAAAAGCTACTTCAGCCGTTTTTTCACAAAACCTAACAACTACAAATTTTTTAAAAAACATTTTTTTTGCAGTTTTCGACTTGAAATTCCATATTTTATCATGTGTCCAAAAATCAAAGTGCTAACTTATTTAGTCATGCTAATATGGATACCTAGCAACTACACGCAAAAAATTTTTTTTACCTTTTCGTCGATTTTTCTTTTCAAAACCTAACAACTACATTTCAATTGTCAAGGCAAATTATGACGTCATACAATCATTTGCATTCTTCCGAATACTGTAAGTTGAAACAAGGTGACTGAACCCAAGTCCTGACTGAGACGCATGTTACGTCATAATCCAATTTGTAGTTGTTAGGTTTGGATAAAGTTTTACTTTTTAACGAAGAATGATTTTAGCTAACAGTCTTTTTTTTTTAAACTAATCGATAGTTTTTTTTTATGAATCAATTTTCGTGATAGAGCTTCGGGAGAGACTTTGCTCAGTAGCCATAATAATGCATCTGTCAGTGCATTTATAATGAACATTTTTATTGCAGAACTAAACGTTTTCGGCTTTTCATCTGTTAATTATAAATGCACTGACAGTACTGTTGCATTATTATGGCTACTTAAATCAATTTTCATTCATGTCGTTAGAAGGTCTCAATCTGAAAAAGAGATGGAAAATTTTGCAATCAGGATTTTGTGCCAGCTTAAAAAAACATAAAACCTTCATTATCCTGAAAACTTGACGATTGTAGTTGTAAGGTTTGGTGAAAAAACGGCAGACCTGGTTAAGATAATTTGGGAATTAACTTCACAAAAAAAGTTTAAAATTTTATTAGAATTTTATGAAGATCACTGCATATTAATTGAGCGGCACGATTAAACTGGTAAACGGTTGCAATGATATTGTAAGTGCAAATCTTGAGTTTGCAATTTTGTGCGAAGCATAAAGCTAAATAATTCACGCTGCTAACTATCAGTGTTGAAATCGAGAAGACTCGAGACCTGTTGTGGATTAAGCTGCACAAATCTTTCATAGCTGCACAAAAAAAAAAAAAATTGCAAGATGCTGTAAAAATGTAATTAGACTGCAGAACCATATTGACTTCGGAATGTCTGCATTGTTTTTGTCCCATACTTGCATTTTTTAAGATTGAGCTTTATCCCACCATTTTCCACATTATCAAATTATGACCAAACTTCGTTGACGACTATTTTAGTAGCTATGGCGTATATTCAAGGTAAGCAAGACTCTCTGTATTGGCCACAGTGCTAAAATATAAATCTGGGCATCAATTTTGTTGTTCGCACTTCAACTTTTCCGCCGATTAATTGCACCAACATCAACTGGTTAAATAATTTCATTGAAAGACGTTAACTAAATTAATATTTAAAAACGTAGCAAAATACGTACGTAGCAGTGGTTCCTAACCAATGGGGAACGCCTACCTAAAGTAACAGATATAAATTTTCAAGATAGCCCTATGGTCGCTAGGTGTTTTGCAGCACGTGATTAGTTTGTTTTTATGCAATTGCGACTACGACTCAGCCGTAGCTTTCTAATCAGGAAGAAACAGCGTATGCGGGATCTCTTCCATTTTCCATCAGTCGTACGGCTGTTTTCTGACATATTCCTCGCAATGACCTAAACGTCTTAGCTAGCAGAAATTGAAGTATTCGATTCTTGTACAACCGTACTTGTTTTCTTACGTGTCTATGGGTAAGTTTATTAACCATAGCATGCAAAGATATCAGGGAAGTTGCATTTCTACTAGACATGTAAAGAATTTAATTGGTTAGTGGTTTTCTACAAGTCCACAAAACTCTATATGCAGGTGAATAAATAACCTGACTAGAGATAAGGTGTGATTTCCTGGTAAAAGAGCATTTGTGATATGGTACTTCATTTTATCAAAATGATTTTCCTGGTGTTATGCCACTTCGTAACTAATTAGTTTGAAAAAGCATACCATGTTGCTGTTCTGTTATGCAGAAGGAGTGCAGGGCATGAATAGGGATGTGCCGAGTCGAGTCCGAGTACTCGGCCGAGTAATAAGGCATTACTCGGACTCGGCCGAGTATTAATTGATACTCGGCCGAGTATTAAACTATTATCATTTTGACCTTTTTTTGCTTTTTATCCGATTTTGAGTCGAAAATAGGACTTCTACGGACGTGATGATCTTTTTTTTTTTTTTTGCTCTTCACCTAATTTTGAGTTCATATTTTGATGTCGTAGATAATCGGACTCGGATTCGGACTCGGCCGAGTAATGTCGTGAATACTCGTTACTCGGCGAGTCTGAGTAATTTTCCTCGAGGCACATCCCTAGGCATGAAATAATATTTCAGCTCTGGGGCCAATGCGAACCCGAGACATTTTGGCTGGTACATATTCAGTGATGGCGTAGAGTACTCAACCTTCGAATACGAGTATCGAGTACTTACCTAGAAAATCTTCGAGTACGAGTACTGGTGGTTGACTTCGAGTACGAGTATTACAAGTACGAGTACCGAGTACATTTTTCGCAGTTAAACTTCTCACTTTAAGATCAGTTGCAGGCTTTTGCTGCGTAAATTGGAATCATTTTTCTTGAAGTTGTTTATTTAATTTTTGGTCACCTAATTTTGTCTTATTGGCTGATGATTGACTCATAATAATATGCAGGAAAATTTATGAAATTCAAAGTAGACTTACTCGTGTACTCGACTGATTTTTAGACCGAGTCCGAGTACTTTTAGGCTCGAGTACGAGTACTTGTTGAGATTAAAAGTTTCGAGTACGAGTTCTCAGAAAAGCTGTACTCGAGTACGAGTACAGTACTCGAGTACTCCGTCACTGTACGTATTAAACAACAAGGCTATGGAAGATTAAAAATCGCTAACAAAATTTAAAAATCTGGAAGATGATGGAATAAAGCACAATCTTAAAAGACGCAAGTATGGGACAAAAACAATGTTAATAATCCGAAATCAATGTGACTATGCAGTCTATAAATCACATTTTTCCAGCATTTTGCTATTTTTTTGCACAGCTATAAAAGATTTGAGCAACTTCATCCATAACAATTCTTATGGAGATGAAGACGAGGAATATTTGTGACAACTTAGCAACTATTTCTTGAACAATTTCTTTGATAGAAATGAAAGTTACCGAAATGAAATATTTAGCAATGTCGCTATTGACTGAAACAAAAGTAAATTTCGTATTTCTACCGGATAAGTTTTTGACCACAGTTAAAAAGAAAATTTATTAACCCAAAAGGGATCATTAGGGGTGTCGAAAAACAAGTAGAGGTTTAAAAAATGAAACTAAAATCGATTAGCTCACTAAGACATTGCGCCTCACAAATGTGCGTATGAACCGTAACTAACACTGTGTGCTGGCTGAAACAGACAAAGTTGGGTTTAAATAATTTTTACTTTTTAACTGTGGTGATATTATTGCATATTTGCTCTAACTGAATCTAGTTATCGAGCACTTTTTGAAATATTGATCTCCATAATTGTGAATAAGTTTTTGATGTAGATGGGCACGGCATCGTGATGAAACCTACTTTTTATTCATGACAACACTGCCAAAATTGAGTCGCGCATACAACGACGGCTGCTACGACTAAAGAAAGACAACCTTATTTCTTAGAACGTCTACGATGCTATCCGTCGAACTGGTTCTCAGCGACCACGCATGTACAGTCTACCAAAAACTCACAAAAAAGATGTACCATTACGACCGATTTTGTCCATGACTGGATCAGCTCAGGACCATCTGGCGAAATGGCTTACTTCCATTCTCAACCCCGTTCTCCAACAATTTTCTGTTAACTGCGTACCTGACTCGTTCACGTTTGTGAAAGAAGTAAACAACTTTACCTTTTCTCCCTCTTCTGTTTTCCTCTGCTCTTTCGATATATCCAGTCTATTTACCAATGTTCCTCTTGCTGAAACAATACAGATTTGCGCCGAGACTCTCTACAATGACTTCCTTACACCACCACCTCTCCCACCCAACGTCTTTGTTGAACTGATGCATCTAGCCACTTCTTCCGTGGAATTCAGTTTCAATAACAACATGCATCGCCAAATCGATGGCGTGGCAATGGGTTCACCGCTTGGTCCAGCGTTAGCAAATATTTTTGTCGGCTACCAAGAAGTGAAGTTATTTAGCAACATCAACAAACCGTTAGCGTATTTTCGCTATGTTGATGACACTTTTGCTGCCTTCAACAATGAAGACGACTGCAACAACTTCTTTACCCATCTTAACTCTCTCCACTCCTCCCTACGCTTTACCCAGGAAAAAGAATCTAACTCTTCCCTTCCCTTTTTGGACGTCTTGGTAGAAAGGCAAAATTCTGATTTTCTAACTTCAGTATATAGGAAACCGACTTTTACAGGCTAGTACCTGCGCTGGAATTCCTTTAGCCCCACCAAGCGGAAAACCAATCTGATCTCCACTCTGGTACACAGAGCTTTTATGATCTGCTTGAAAAGCAAGCTGGAGCCGGAATTAAACAAAATTCGATCAATCTTGACCAGTAACGGCTACCCCGAAGACGTAATCACATCGACTTTTCAACGCAAGCTCAAGTAACTCAGTGCCAAACTGATCCACTCAGCAGACAAGTGCCCGGTGTACCTGCATGTCCCATGGCTGGGGAACGTTTCGACGAGGTTCGAAAAACAAATCAGCTCTACAGTCAAACGCTGCTACTTTGCCGTCGAACCGCGTGTTGTTTTTACAACCCGACAGCTCTTGCCACCTACGAAGAAAGACGTGTTGCCTTCCCATCATTGCAGCAATCTTGTTTACCTGTTTGTGTGCCACTGTGATAGTCGGTACGTTGGTCGCACGTCTCAACGTCCTCAAGAGCGTATCAAACAACACATCCCTAAATTCACAATTTCAACCAGCCGGAAAAGCCTTCCTCGTCGGTGTAAAGCCAACAATTCTCCTCGGCAATTTCATGAGTCTGCTATTGGTCAACACCTTCTTGATAACCCTGTATGTGCTTCTCATTACAATGACGACAAATTTTCAATTCTTGCTCGAGGCCGTTCTCTCTTTCATCTTTCCGCTCTAGAAGCTACTTTTATTAAATCTCTCAAACCTATCCTCTGCAAACAAAAAGATTTCGTGTATTCTTTGAAACTATCTTAATCCATAAAACTAGCTGATGTTCACAAGTTACGTTCTCCCTCAGCTGCGCGGCCGCTCAGCTGGCCGAGAATCCCTGCGCAGTACATTCGTTCTGCCGCGCACTGCTTGCCGTAAGTATTGACAACAAGACAAGCAAAATACCTCGGTAGCCAGAGATACGCACCAGGCCAGTTACCACTAGGCCTATTTTCGTTCAAAATGTTGTGTTCTTTTCTATTTTTTCAAATTTTCTGCACAGACCTTTTTTTTGGGGCTCATACGGCCTTCCATTCGGCGCACACCAAGCAAGCTCTTACAGGGAACGTTGTTCACAAGCTACCTCAGCACCCTATGATTAGAAATAACGAAAAAGCCGTTCGTCCAGTGATCATTAAGCTGACGAATTTCTTTGATAAACAACTAACGTTTAAAAACCTAAAGCACTTAAAGAACTATAATGAAGCCTTAAATCTAAAAGCCAGGAATCCCGGTTATGTCTTCGTGACGGAGCATTTGCCACGCGAATTGCAACTTGAAAAGGAGAGATTACTTCCCATTTTTCGAAATGCGAAAGCTGAAGGAAAAAAAGCAACTTCGAAAATACCTGACGGTGGCTATCACCTTTACATTGATGGTGCTCAATTTCATTTTAAATGAGTTCGTATTCGCGCTAAAGCGGTGAATGAAGTAATTTTTACTGGAAAGAGTGTTTTGGTTTTTTGTTTGCTGAATAGCTATCTGTCCAGTTAACAATTTTACACCTAATTAATTGCTGATGTAATTTCAATATAAATGTATATGGTATTTTAACTCATTTTCAGCTTTGATGATCTGTTGAATTGGTTCATAATAGCGCTGTTAGGCTGTGAAGTTTCTGATAGTCTTTTCGATCTTTCAGTGATCACTGTTTCTGACTCAGGAGCTGAACCCAGTTTTTCAATTTTTTCCCTTTTGTTGTTATTTTACAGTTAGCACATGTGTGGTGACAATGCTTTTGATGTTAAGCCGTGGTCACATGGAGCGATTTGATCGCTGCGATTGAATCGCAGCGATTATCGCTACTTCGAAATCGCTGGGATTAATCGCTTTTACAGTGATCCACCTCGCGATTTGTTTCTTTGCCATGTTGTCACCTCAAACTCAAAAGCTCGTCAAAATGTTGCTCTTTTGATTCAACTCTGGGCTTGAGCATAGCAAACGCGCGAAAATTACGTCATAGAAGGAGTTTATACGCGCGATTTGGTCACGGGATCAATCAAATCAGGATTATTTCGCTACATTTATGACAGCATTTGCTCACGTGATCGTTAAATTTTGGAGAAATCGCTGCGATTTCATCGCTCGAGTTGAACTGCGATTTGCAAATCGCAGCGATTTTTGGGCTGTGAGAGCGATGGGCGATAAAGTGGTCACAGGAAGCGATTTGATCGCTGCGATTTCAATCGCAGCGATCAAATCGCTCCGTGTGACCATGGCTATTGGGTGGATAACGTACCTGTGAACGATGATAATCAATTTTTAACTTCAAATCGTGTTTCGGATTCCAGCCAGTTTGATTTAACGGACAACCATGACTCTGGGTCGCAAAAAAATTTTTACAAGATTTTCGCCAAGAAATGAACAAAAATCAAATCCTTATCAAAAAAGGTTCACCTTCGCTCTGAAATTTTGAACTCGAGACATGACATGCGGAAATTTTGGAGCATTATAAATACATTGACCGCTCAAAAACCGCGCTCAAATGTTCCTGATATTGTCGAAGTTGACAACGTCAAAATTTTTGATTTAGAAAAAATAGCTGAAAAATTTAACGATCATTTTTGCAGTGTCGGCAAGAAGTTAGCTGAGAAAATTGACGGTTTGGCCCCGTCGGACTACGTTAAGTATTTAAAAAATTCACCGCATTGTTCAATGTATCTACGCCCGACTGCACCTACTGAGATCTTGAATGTAACTTAATCAGACGACTTAATCCAAACAATTCAAGTTTCGGGATCTGATGGAATTGAAACAAGATTTGTGAAAATTTCGGCTGTAGTTGTATCGCCCATTTTGTGTTTGCTATGTAATGCTTGCTTTTTATCTGGCATAATTCCTTCTTGTCATGAATTGGCTAAAGTGGTTCCAGTGTTTAAATCTGGAGATAAAACAAACCTGACTAACTATAGGCCCATTTCTATATTGACGTTTTTTGCAAAAGTAATTGAGAAACTCGAGCACTCCAGAACAATCGCCTTTTTACATTCTAACTCCTTGCTAATAAAGATGGGCGAATAGTAATTATTCGTTAAAAAGTAACGGTTAAGAAGAAGTAACGGATAGTAACAGATTCGTTTTGTCAAAATACCGATTCCACATTGCATTCGTTTGCCATCCAGGGCCGAAACTAGGCAATGCGTGGCCTCCCCGAAATCATCTTTCGGGGCCCCGACGTCTAATTTTCCCCCAAACATCGGGTGAAGACCAAAAAAAAAAAAGGTCTTCACGCCTTCCGACGTCTTTTCTAAAGTAATAACTTGGAACTGTTACTCAAAAGTAACGGTTAAGCTCATCTCTGCTCTAGAGAAGATATTCCATACCTTTTATCTGTTACTTGTATTCGTTTAGGTAATCACAAATCGATGTTTGGGGGAAAATTGGACGTCGGAATGCGTGAGGACCTTTTTTTTCTTTTTCTTTTTTTTTGGTCTTCACTCTATAATTGAGGAAAAATTGGACGTCGGAAAGCGTGAAGACCTTTTTTCTTTGGTCTTTACCCGATAATAGGCGAAAATTGAGTCTGAAGGAATCACTTAGAGCTTAAAAGTAATCACTAAGAACGTAAAAGTAACGGTTAAGCACATCTCTACAGACCTTAACGCCTACCGACGTCCAATTTTCCCCCCAAACATTAGGTGATGACCAAAAAAAAAAAAAAAAAAAGGTCTTCACGCTTCCGACGCCCAATTTTCCCCCAAACATCGGTTGAAGACCAAAATAAAAAAAAAAAAGGTCTTTGATTTGCGATTACCTAAACAAATACAAGTAACGGATATAAAGTATCGAATATCTTTTCTAAAGCAATCGCTTGGAACCGTTACTCAAAAGTAACGGTTAAGCACATCTCTACTTGGATATGGGTTTCGAGCCGGTATGTCTACAGTGCATGCTACTCTGGACATAGTTTCTAATTGTTTGGACAACATCGACTCCAAGTGTTTAACCGGTCTCATTTTACTGGACCTGACCAAGGCCTTTGACAAAGTTCAACATGATATATTACTTGGTAAACTTCATCAATATGGTATTAGGGGAGTTGTAAACCAGGTTCTTCGTTCTTACCTTTCTGACAGATTTCAATTTGTGGCCCTTAACAACAATCCTTCTTTTTCGTTGAGAAATATTGACGTGGGAGTTCCTCAAGGTTCCTCTCTAGGTTCATTACTATTCTTAATCTACATCAATGATCTTCCTAATAGCGTAAACTGCTCCCCTAGCCTTTATGCTGACGATACTTGTCTCGTAATCACTGCTAGCTGCTTCGTAGAATTGAAACATCGCATGAAATCAGAAGTCGATAGGGTTAAAAGCTGGATAACTGCGAATAAGCTTTCTATAAATGCTTTAAAATCTCACTTGATAATCATTAATCTAAATTCTCTTTCTCTCGACCTGAATATCATATGTAAAACGACTATAATTAAATCTGTGCAAAGCTGTAAATATTTGGGAGTGGTTATCGATAATAAATTAAATTTCAAGGCGCATATAGAAAAACTAAAAGTTAAAGTTTGACGCTCTGTCGGCATTCTCAGCAAATCAAAATCCCACCTCCGCGATAGTGCCTTGCTTAAACTTTACTGTTTATTGGTGCACTTGCACTTAATCTTTGGCATGCCAGTTTGGAGCAGTACCTATCCAACGTATCTTTCCAAATTATCCAAAATTCAAAACAAAGCTATGAGAATAATCACTGAAAGTGACTGTGATGAAAATGTCAAACCCTTGCATCTACTGTAAAAAATGAAATCTTGGACTTGACGAACCTGAACAAATTTGAAACTGCTAAATTAATTCATAACCACCTGAACAAGTTTTTATCTCCTGAATTTGATAACTTTTTTAACAAGGCTGGAAATGCCTACAATCGTTGTACCCGGTTTGCTAAATCCCTCACCAGTTTACGAATACCCTTATTTAAAACAAACCGTACTCAACAATCAATTTTATTAAATACGTTGGTGTTAAAATCTGGAATGCAATTCCTAATCAAATTAGAGATCTTCCTTTTAGAAAATCTAAAAAAGAATACGAAAAACTGCTGTTATATTCTTAATCTATAATATGATATGATATATGACATTATTCCGTCCCGAGTTTTGTTGTCTTCGTGCTTTGCATTGTTATTTATTTTCTCTTGTTTTTTTCTCTAGCGTTAGCTTATTAAGTAGAAGCATTTTACAGTTATGGATGTCTGACTCTACTCTTGATAATTTGTAATTTTGCTTCACTGTTAATCACTGCGCACATTTGGTAACCCAATTAAAGTTGCTGACTCACTTGATTGTGATAACGTTAACGCCATAAAATATGGCTGTAGGGTGGCTTCTGACTCGAAGTCCTCGCGGTACCTTCAGAGTCACCATGCCACTAATCTTTATGTTATGTATTTAATGCCTGTGTTTTTGTCACTTCTGTTGGGTTGGTGACAAATAAACAATCATGAAATTCTGTTGAAATTGGAGGGCGATTTGCGATTTCAGAAATGAAAATGTTGTTAAGAATTGAATTCTGAATCGAAATAAATTCAGATTTAGTAGCAACATTTTTATCTAAATCTAACGCACTTGTAATATCGCCAGGAGCAAAGACAATATTACCAAAGCCTGAAATTTTATCCGATGGCCAGAAAATAGCAGTGAACGATTCTGTCAAGTATTTGGGTCTATGAATCGATGAAAATCTTAAGTTCGGTGTGCATATTAATTCAGTTGGACGTAAAACTGCTTGTGCTATCAGGCTTATAAGTATACTAAAGTGGTATTTTCCTCAAAAAGTATTGCTGCAATTCTACCATGCTCTCATTTACCCCCACCTATTTTCTGCCATTCCTATTTGGGGATCTACCTAAGCTACAACTCTTATCTTCATAAAATCTCTATTCTTCAGAACAAGGCCGTTAAAATCATCACCGGCACGAAATGGGATATTAGTGCTAATCCTTCTTACACCAACTTGAAGGTTCTCAACTTGCATGAACTGTACCAATTTGAAGTAGCCAAAATCATGCATACGTTATACCATAAAGAACATCCAACTAAATTAACTAAATTTTTCACAAAATCTTGCGTTAGACACACTCGCCTTACTTGCAGCTCTATGTCGCTTATGTTTACTGTTCCACTTATGAAAAGTACAAAGCTCCAACAATCCTTTTTATATCAGGGGGTTAAAACATGGAACTCAATTCCGCATAACATGCCAACCTTCTCCTTCTCTGCTTTCAAAACTAACTGTAAAAATTATTTATTAAGCAACGACAAATAAAGATTCACGAAGTGTGGCGTCGCAACAAGTCTCTCCTAACAATAACGTGTACCGTTACTTCAATATACCTGACGCTAATAATTACACGAGCGACAAGGTTCAAATAGCGGGGGCTGTGAACTAGAACACCTTAACAGATCCCTTTCAGTCTCCGGCCGTTTTCTTTCATTAATCTGTTTTGTGTTATATTTGCGAGCGTTGTTATGATATGATCCTAAAGCGACAAATAAACTGAAACTGAACTAAACTGAACATTTGTGTTGATCTTCCGAAAGAGTGTTTTCGGGTGTTGCGACCATGCCTACTAATCCCCTCATCTTCAAGTTTCACTCTCGCTAGCATGTTACTACGTTGATTGCTTTGTCTCTTCTTGCCTTTTCTGTGTCCGTTTGTATTTGAAATCCTATACTGCTGTGTTTTATTTATTTTGACGGTGCAGACAGTGCCGTAGCAGCTCAACTTTGGGCCCCCCCAAAAACCCTTTCAAGTCCCCAATACTTAGCTTTCGGTATGAATTGTTTTAGGTTTTTCCAGGGGTAACAACTCAGTTTCTCACCACAATGCGAATACTGTGGTAAAATTAAAACATATAACGCGTTATCACTGTGTAAAAATAAAAGGTGTAATTTTAAGACAAGTTTGTTACACCCAATTCATTTTCCATTAAAATCGTTTAGCTCAGGGTTTTTCTACCTTTTTCTGCTCATGGCCCACTAAAATGATAAAATATGATGGTGGCCCAATAACTTTTGCTAAAAGGTACAAAGTCAACGTGATGGCATGATTAGGGAATGCTAATATCGCTCTCTAGTCAAGCTCTGTGGCCCGCTGAAAACCATGATGAGGCCCACTGTTGGGTCATGGCCAATAGGTTGAATACCTCCGGTCTAGCTAGAGCGCACCTTTTTGTACACAGATGTTCTTTTGACAGCATCATAATCTGGAGATCGGGCGCATTAAATTTCGATTGACAACATGGCCAGCGAAGAACCAATCGGATGGCCGAGTGGATAGAGCGTGTGCTTCTGAGCCTGAAGGAGTGAATAGACCGAGGGTTTGATCACTAGTCAAGTCAAACCAATGACTTAAAAATTGATATTCACAGCTTTCCAACTACACATTCAGCATTAAAAGGATAGTGTTAAGAAAGCCGTCAAGTTTGCTTGTGCCGTTGGGAAAAACACTTAACGAGATTCCCCCATCTAAGTGCGATAGGTAGACAGATGGCCGGCAACTCCAAAGGGAGCTTGTGTAGCGCCCCATTGCTTTCTGTGATAGGTGGATAAAAATGCCAACAAATGGAAAGAAAAAAGATAGTCTGCTGTTTGCCATATTAGATGTAATAAACGTTTTAATAAATTTCAGTTTTCTGAAGCTTTGTTCAGCACTGGTAACAGTAACAACGCATTTTGTAAACTCGAGAAGCAAGGCAAGCGAGCACTTACAGGTATTACTATTGAATTGAAAGTTCAACGGTATTGAAGGGAGACTGCCAAACGAGCTTGTGTTGTTCTAATCAGCAACCATCTGATATAAATATCAAATGCAATAGACTCCAGCCGTGAATCGAACCCGTCGCAAAGAATCTGAACCTGCGTGCGGTATTGCCAGATCATATTGCTGACAATGGCTGTTCATGTACGGAGCTGCTGGGTGTAAACAGCAATGCAAAGACAGAAGCGACATCACATGTCAGCTTAAAACTTTCTAGTATCGACATAATAGCCTGGTCCACCAGTTGTTTTAAAAAGTTTGCTTTGAATCTCTTCCTCAGAAGCTGTACGATATAGATTTGCATTGTAACTAAACATTCTCTTTTCATTCTCTTTTTTTTTACTTTTTGATTGAGGAAGACCGGACCAATGTCCAATTCCTGCGCTATTTCAAAAGCACACGTTTTCAAACTAGCAAATCCTTTTTCAATGGACTTTTGTATTCGATGTCAGATTATGGTTGCTGACACAGAAATAGGGTAGGATTGAATTTAATTTACCGATCGGATGGCCGAGTGGATAGAGCATCTGCTTCTAAATTGGTGGACTCCGGGATTCAATTCCGGGTCCCGTCAAACCAATGACTTGAAAATTGGTATTCACAGCTTTTTTGGTTGACGTTCAGCATAATGGATAGCGCGAAACAAGCGGCAAGTTCGCTTGTTGTGCTGTTGGGAAAGGCACTAAACGGGATTACCCCATCTAGGTGTGGTAGACCGATGGTCGGCAACTCCTAAGCGAGCTCGTATAGCGCCCCGTCGCTTTTTCATGATAGGAGAATAAAATTGCGAATAAATAAAAAATAATTAGATAAAATTTTAAATCTGCTCACAAGGTGTTAATGAATTTGAATTTAATTTTTTCAAGAGGAATGAATTTGAATTTAAGCTTTGAAAAATGATTGCATCCAACTCTGCACCGGCCTCCTTTTTCAAGTCCTACGCGCACTCTTACACACAGTGTATTGTTTATGACATCATTATGCAGTTTATGACGCTATTTGAAAGTAAACGATAGCGAAAAATTTTAAAACTGAAATATATAGAATCTGAGCGCAAAAAATCCCATTCAACGCGATTCGCCAAGCAAAACTTTGTTTTTGAATTGATGCAACTTCGGGCCTTCAAGACAATTTGGGGCCCCTTTTGGCAGTGTGGGCCCCCCCAATTGGGGGGTTTGGGGGGCGGCTGCTACGGCTCTGGGTGCAGAAATAAAAGACACTACTACTACTCTGCCGAGGTGAAGACTTTTTTGCTCTTCCCGTGTTTTCAGTTGAAAATTTACATCCATGCTCTGTGGATGCGATTTGGTCCCGCACTTTCCAAAATGGGAGCATTGTGTGAAAAAGGTTGAAGACTCTTGATGTGCACCCTTTGACATCGCTTGGATTTTAACTAAAGGTATTGATACGTTGACGTGCAATATCCTAATTCATGCAGCGCGAAGAGACGGGGAGACAGGCAAAAAGCCGGCAGAGCTATCACTCGTAATCTTTTTTGTTGCTTTTCCTCATGATTTAGGTTCTTACACTATAGAACGAAGTTAACAAAATTAAATTTTCAAAAATTCCGAGTATAGGTGCAAAATGCGAAACTGACCAAAGCGTCGTTGAGGTCGAGTAGCGTTACGGCAGCTATTCTCTTAGGCATACGACGTTCTGAAGAATTTATTCTCAAACAGCAGCTTCTTCGGCTCCGGTAAAAAGATTTTTTAGCGCAAGGGCCAAATTAGTATTTTTGTTTGTAGGCTAGTGGTCACTGAAAACATTTCAGGGGGTGCCAAAAGGGCAATTGCCCCTCCCCCCCGAACTATTTTCAGTGACCACCAGCCCACAAACAAAGATACTAATGTTATAAAGTAAATCTAGTAACAACGCAAGCAGGGGCGGATTAAGATCACTCGGGGGTTCGCAAATCTACTAACAATGTAAGCAGGGACGGATTAAGACCACTTTTCGACAAAAAAAAACTACGCTAAAATGAGTATTTTTCTTGCAAAATCCCTAAAAATCCGTGGCGATTGGAGGCTCTGCCCCCAGACCCCCTTAGCCGCCGTCTAAGTTTATTGAAGCAAATTAATAAAACTTGTTCCAGCGGGAAATCTTACCCACAAAATGAAACTATTTGGACGCTTGTGTGATGAACACAGACAAAATAACGCGCTAATACACAAAGACGCATGGTTAATTTTAGACGCTTTTTCATACAACGCGGGTTCCGCATGACTGATTTCTCTATGAAATTGCATGGCGTTTGGACTATTTTATGTTGGAATACGTTTCTTCACAATTTTATGTTGGAATACGTTTCTTCATGAAAATTGCTGATAATTAATGCGAGATATAAGGATATAGACTTAAAGAAGGTTTCAAATTTGGATATACAGACATGAAAGGCTGCACTTACAAGCAACCCAAAGTTAACGATTTTTTGTGAATTGACTAACACTAATACGAAAAACCCACGAGTAAGTTAAATGTTGGTTTCATCAATCACTTAGTTATGATTCGTTTGCAATTTCGTATCTCGAAATTGAATTAACTCTACTTTAATCAACGGAGGATCACCAGGTTTAATTGATAAATTGGATTACTACGTTCGATTATTTCCATAAACCCTAAAAATAATGTTAAAATATTATCGGAATTTATTTCACGATAGTCAAATCAAGTTTTCGCTTATTTATTGTAAATTGCACAATACAGGCCGGTCAAATCGGCATAGCGTCGCCAACGACTCGCCACTGCTGCGACGTTTCTTCGGAGCTGTGTTGCCCAGGCGCTAAGCCGCGGAGATGGACCCCGAAACTCGTCATACGCTTCGGCGTAGTTCGGCGAGTATAATGAAGATTTCATTTTTTTTTGATTTGTTAATATAATATTTTTTATATACAGTATATGCAAATAAGTACATGTCATAATATTTTTTGTTTCGCTGTTTAGTCCTAATTTTTTTTTTTTTCGTATTTCAAGCCACTTTATTGCAGCTTGGGATTTTTGTGGTAGTGAAGTACATGCATCATAGAGATGACCTAGTTGAGCATCGAACCCGCGAAGCCAGCTTCGGAGCCCAATACACCAACCACTCGGCCAACTCCATGTGCCTGTTTAGTCCTAATTGCTAAATTTATCATGTTTTTGCATGGTTTTGTCCAAAAGTTTAGCGGATCACGAGTTCTAAACG
This sequence comes from Trididemnum miniatum, assembly GCA_964006365.1. Taxonomy (NCBI): domain Eukaryota; kingdom Metazoa; phylum Chordata; class Ascidiacea; order Aplousobranchia; family Didemnidae; genus Trididemnum; species Trididemnum miniatum. The sequence goes on along the minus strand of OZ023237.1, from coordinate 25,080,073 downwards.
GAACAAAATATTAACGAAAGTTAATCTCTAAAACCTAAAATTTTGACCTTATTTTTGCCTTATCACTGAATAAAAAGTAGGTTTCATCACGATGCCGTGCCTATCTACATCAAAAACTTATTCACAATTATGGAGATCAATATTTCAAAAAGTGCTCGATAACTAGATTCAGTTAGAGCAAATATGCAATAATATTACCACAGTTAAAAAGTAAAAATTATTTAGACCCAACTGTCTGTTTCAGCCAGCACACAGTGTTAGTTACGGTTCATACGCACATTTGTGAGGCGCAATGTCTTAGTGAGCTAATCGATTTTAGTTTCATTTTTTAAACCTCTACTTGTTTTTCGATACCCCTAATGATCCCTTTTGGGTTAATAAATTTTCTTTTTAACTGTGGTCAAAAACTTATCCGGTAGAAATACGAAATTTACTTTTGTTTCAGTCAATAGCGACATTGCTAAATATTTTATTTCGGTAACTTTCATTTCTATCAAAGAAATTGTTCAAGAAATAGTTGCTAAGTTGTCACAAATATTCCTCGTCTTCATCTCCATAAGAATTGTTATGGATAAAGTTGCTCAAATCTTTTATAGCTGTGCAAAAAAAATAGCAAAATGCTGGAAAAATGTGATTTATAGACTGCAGAATCACATTGATTTCGGATTGTTAACATTGTTTTTGTCCCATACTTGCGTCTTTTAAGATTGTGCTTTATTCCATCATCTTCCAGATTTTTATATTTTGTTAGCGATTTTTAATCTTCCGTAGCCATGTTGTTTAATATGTACAGTGATGGGAGTACTCGAGTACTGTACTCGTACTCGAGTACAGCTTTTCTGAGAACTCGTACTCGAAACTTTTAATCTCAACAAGTACTCGTACTCGAGCCTAAAAGTACTCGGACTCGGTCTAAAAATCAGTCGAGTGCACGAGTAAGTCTACTTTGAATTTCATAAATTTTCCTGCATATTATTATGAGTCAATCATCAGCCAATAAGACAAAATTAGGTGACCAAAAATTAAATAAACAACTTCAAGAAAAATGATTCCAATTTACGCAGCAAAAGCCTGCAACTGATCTTAAAGTGTGAAGTTTAACTGCGAAAAATGTACTCGGTACTCGTACTTGTAATACTCGTACTCGAAGTCAACCACCAGTACTCGTACTCGAAGATTCTCTAGGCAAGTACTCGATACTCGTACTCGAAGGTTGAGTACTCTACGCTATCACTGAATATATACCAGCCAAAATGTCTCGGGCTCGCATTGGCCCCAGAGCTGAAATATTATTTCATGCCCTCCACGCCTTCTGCATAACAGAACAGCAACGCGGTATGTTTTTTCAAACTAATTAGTTACGAAGTGGCATAACACCAGGAAAATCATTTTGACAAAATGAAGTACCATATCACAAATGCTCTTTCACCAGGAAATCACACGTTATCTCTAGTCAGGTTATTTATTCACCTGCATACAGAGTTTTGTGGACTTGTAGAAAACCACTAACCAATGAAATTCTTTACATGTCTAGTAGAGATGCAACTTCCCTGATATCTTTGCATGCTATGGTTAATAAACTTACCCATTGACACGTAAGATAACAAGTACGGTTGTACAAGAATCGAATACTTCAATTTCTGCTAGCTAAGACGTTTAGGTCATTGCGTGGAATATGTCAGAAAACAACCGTACGACTGATGGAAAATGGAAGAGATCCCGCATACGCTGTTTCTTCCTGATTAGAAAGCTACGGCTGAGTCGTAGTCGCAATTGCATAAAAACAAACTAATCACGTGCTGCAAAACATCTAGCGACCATAGGGCTATCTTGAAAATTTATATCTGTTACTTTAGGTAGGCGTTCCCCATTGGTTAGGAACCACTGCTGCGTACGTATTTTGCTACGTTTTTAAATATTAATTTAGTTAACGTCTTTCAATGAAATTATTTAACCAGTTGATGTTGGTGCAATTAATCGGCGGAAAAGTTGAAGTGCGAACAACAAAATTGATGCCCAGATTTATATTTTAGCACTGTGGCCAATACAGAGAGTCTTGCTTACCTTGAGTATACGCCATAGCTACTAAAATAGTCGTCAACAAGTTTGGTCATAATTTGATAATGTGGAAAATGGTGGGATAAAGCTCAATCTTAAAAAATGCGAGTATGGGACAAAAACAATGCAGACATTCCGAAGTCAATATGGTTGTGCAGTCTAATTACATTTTTACAGCATCTTGCAATTTTTTTTTTTTTTGTACAGCTATGAAAAATTTGTGCAGCTTAATCTACAACAGTTCTTATGGAGATGAAGACGAGGAACGTTTGTGACAACTTAGCAACTAATTTTTTTGAACAATTTCTAGGCAGAAATGATTTCGTGCATGATTTGAAGTACTTTAAACGATAATAGGAATAAAAATTGGTAAGCTTCCAGCTAGACTCAGACCTCTGGGCTGCCGTCAGCCGGATTATAATTCCTGTTTTTAAAAAGGATCTGATAAACTCAATGATAATAATCCCATTTCTCTCTTATTCTCAGTAACAAAAAATTTGGAGTGTTTTATCTATAACCGCCTTTTATAGTTTTTTACTCGTAACAATATTATTTTTCCCACCGATTACGGTTTCTGACGCAAAAGAACCGCAATACACGCTATTTTAGAACTGATTACAACATGCTATGGTAACTTAGACAACAGCGTCCTTCCACATTATTATTTCTATTAATTGTACTGTTTATTTTGGTGTCAACCTAAGGTACAAAACTAATCACAAAGAAATGACATAAAGTAAGAGCGACGCCACAGAGTCTATAAGAAGCCCAAAAGATGGCTTTTAATCGATTGTTCAAGAGACCGTTTTGCTGCGTGTGCCCTTTTCCGTGCTTGGCCAATACTTATTATGAACGTGTGTTTCTAACGTTATGGAGTGCGAAAATAAAAACGAATTGATTGATTGATTGATTGATTGATTGACCTATCGATTCATAGACTCTGAAATCAAAATAAAAAACAAAAAAAAGCGAAAGAAAACGTTTAAATATACTAACCACAAAGGAGATAAATGCACATATTTCTGAATAAAAAAAAAAGCAGTTGATTCAGTTTCGCATGATAAGGTAATTATTAAAAAACCACACGATAATTATAACTTTGAACAACAATACCGCCACTCGCAATCTTAAGCATGATTTCATGCAGTCTCGTCTCTTGACGGTCAAATTTTGAGTCCTTCTACTTCAGCTAAATAGGCTAGGCTAACTATTTCAGAAACTTTGTTCTTCCGGTAGTCAAAGATGGAGGCTAACGCAAAAACTCCAACTTTTTTATTGACGTTTCGCTCAGCAATTCACGCCGAGCTTCTTCAGAATAACAGGTGCCAGGGTGGAAACGTAGCATGCTATGCCCGGTAAACAAAATACCCTAAAAAACGTTTCCTACTATGCAGTGTTCAGCTAAATACTAGGAAATTTGTATGGATGACCATCTGTCGTTGAAACCACATATAAATTATCTTGAAAACAAAATTGCTCGGTCTGCAGTAGTTATAGTGAGATTAAGTTCATATCTTCCTTATTTGATTATTCTTTGCTATGCACCTTAGTTCGATTTCATTTGCTCAATGCTTTACCAGTTTGGGTTTTCACCTGTAAAACTTATTTGGTAAAATTAAAAAAACTCCAAGACTAGGCTCTAAGAATTTTCTCCAAAAGTCCCATCAGAAGCTGGATAACACCACAGTATTATAAATTTAATATTCTATAACTAGGAGATTTATTGATCTGCAAAGTCGGCAAGTTAATGCATCAGTTTTCATGCAAGAAATTACCTAATAACTTCAGCCACTATTTTACTTGCTGTATGTTTCTGAGGTTTCTTCACATACCACACGCCATGTCTTTAATAATATCATCTTCTTACACCGTTTACATACTTCTCAAAGTTAACGATCAATAAAATATATTGGTGCTAAAGTATGGAACGATATATCATCCGAAATTAAAAAACTACCATTTCGTAAGTGCAAAGAGACTTAAAAAACTTTCCTTTGCACAATAGTAGACCTAATGCTGAAATTGTCCTGTAATGCTATTATCATATTATGCAAGAATTATTTCATCTGCACTGAACTTAACTCTCAACACGCATTGCCTGAGTAGGCTATTATTATTTTTGTCTCATAATTTTTTTCTTCTTTTTTGTTATTTATTCACCAAGCATAACTGGGCTGCTGCAATTGGCTCGAAGACCTCTGGTCCCTTCGCAGTGTTCTGTTTCTGGTATTCTTTTTTACAGAGCTGGGCACTTGAAAACAATTAGCTAAGCGCTTCGCAAATTCCACCAACGATTTTTTGAAGTAAAAGAGCGCAATCACAAATTTCGCAACCAAAAATGGCGCCATTAGATTTTTTAACTGTGAAAGCTCAACCACAAATTGTGCGAGCAGATGTTTAAAATGGCAAAGCACAATCGGAAATTTTGCAATTGAAGTTTTGGAGCGGATAAGTGCAAACGCAAATTGCGCAAACAACATTTTTTAATGATAAACCGCAACTGGAAGTTTCATCATAAACTAAAGCGCAATCAAATTCGCTGCCTATGGTTTATTTCCCGACTCGTTCTTCGTTCGGGGCAAGGTCAGACAACAGAAGCTTTTTATAAGAGTGGCGTAGAAAAGCAGCTATCATCCCACCATGTCATCTTGTCTTATCTATTACCACTTCAATGAGGCTCACGAATGAGCGGATGTTGATATTAACATGGTGGATTGGCTGAGGACAAGACTGTGCCCCCAGCATCTAGCTCGGTCTGGCAGCTTTTTTAATCTTTCTCCGTTCGAAGGTTTCTTACCATGGCAAACCACGACTGCATATATGCGCTTATTGTACTTCAACATAGCAATCGAAAACAAAAAGCAAAACATAATGATACGAACAAATATCCACTTGCTAACTTCCGAACCAAGCTTTCATGAAGATAAAATTCTTAACATGATTTTACTTTCGAAAGAATAAAGCCTGGGGGAGACATTTTTCATTCTCCCGCAGCGACACAAATCGCTCAATATTTTCTGCGGTCAGCGACGCTCGTTTTGGCTGCAAAACGTCCGAGCCAACAGAGAATACTCTTTCCGCAGCTGCTGAACTTGAGACCGTGGTGTTATATTTTTTAAATACGTGGATCCATGCTTCCCGATGTAAAGAGGGGAAGCAATTTGGCATCACTTTTTCTCTGGTCCGTTCTACCCACTCGTCAAGTGATTTGCAACAACTGCCGGCAGATCTTCGGGTTGTTTTGCTACAGCATTGTCAATGCTGTGGTTTGTGGAATTTGCGAAATTTGCGAAACTGTTTTCGGAATGCCCAGCTTTGCTTGAAACGCAATGCAAATAGCCAGGGCCGGTGCTAGAAACTGCGGGGCCCGATTAGATATCTGATGGCGAGGCCCCTACTCTGCATAGCAAAATGTATGGTGCAAGTATTTCATAAAAAAAAAACATAGCTTACACACAAACCAACAAATAGACATTCAACACCTGCTATAAAAAAAGTTAAGGTGAAGTGGGTGCTTTTATCGTTTTACTTTTAATGTCAAGAAAGGCAAATGAGGCAATAGGCTACATTATGCTCTTTCAGAAAAAGACTTTTTTAGCTTTATTACTATAGCAAAATCATTCAAAATATTTTCAAAGTCAAAATCTTTAGCCATGACTAATGACTATCGGAAGCTCTCTAGTATCTACTCCAGACTAGTAAAAACCGGGTTAGCGCAGTTATAGAAGAACTTACTTTTTACTACATAGCATTGCAATTTGTAACATAAACCGATTGTCGGCCAAAAAGCAGACCATGCCATAGTGTCTTAAATTTAGCTTTGTACTGGTCCAAATTAGGTAGCGTAGGTGATTCATATTATCAAGGGCGTTGAAGGGTGGGAGGGGGGCTGAAACCCCCCAGGTATTTTTCAGCACCCTTCCTTTCCAAAGTTTTTAACCGAACCCCATTGCAGTTCAACAATAACTCATAGCGAGACTTGTGAAAAAATTTAACGAAGAAAATGTGTTAAAGCTTTTCAAAAATCGCTAAAACTGTAATTGCAGTATCTAAATTTTAAAAAATTTCCGGGGAATTCCTCATTTTACCTCAAATTATCTCTCCTGTTACCACACGCCGAAAGAAATCGCATCTAAAAAAGTCTCAAAAATTTGGCGCCTCTGAGGAAACTTTTGGATGCGCCCCTGCTTCCAGCGACTTCCATTGATACTAAACTAAATTGCATTGCCCGTTGTTTGTTGTTGCGATAACAAGACGGGGGTCTAGGACTCACTAAGAGAGAGAAACCCCCTACCAAAAAAATAGGCTGGAAATGTAGATTTTAGCCCTCCTTACTCTAAATACTTCCAACGCAACTACATATTATGAAAACTAATTAATACTGCACTATTGACTTTGTTTCCATAAACCTTGAAAGTTTCTCATAGCTTTTGGTTTTATTGAATGAAGTATGTTCGAGATTTTAACTTACGTGTCAATTGCTGATATGGGAAAGCTTACATACAAACCAGCGATTCAGTTGCTGTTAGGGGAGAGCATATTTCCTTAAATAGATGCTAAAAAGCTACAACTGAAAATAAAATGAACCCTCTAAAACTATCTACAGGTATTTGCTTGCAAACAGCAAACCCACGCGATCAAACAACTGCGTAAGTTTTTGCTTTACCAATGCTTTGTTTTAGAAGCTATACCGAGTTGCCGATTATTTTAATCTAATTTAGGAGACAGTTGACGTGGTCCATATTAAGCTCTGGTTCAATTTATGGCACTTTCCTCTATTTTGTGTCTCATAACATAGCAACAGACTCCCACTAGCACGGGGTCTTTTTAAGGTGCGGGGCCCAATTTGATAAAATCGGTCAAATCGGCCTAAAACCGGCCCTGCAAATAGCGCAATTGGTCAAAAATTTACCTTACAACGCAACACAAATTGCGCAAGAAACAAAAAAAATTGAAAGCGCGACGCAAACTTTGTAAGTGGTAAAAAAATTTACCTAATGCGTAATTTAAATTTCGTAATTACGCAATTTGCGAAATTGTTTGCGGAATGCCCAGCTCTGCTTTCTTATGTTATTGTATGTACTGATTGACAGATTGTAATTTGGCAACAAATAAAAAACCTGTTCCTGTTACAACTGGTTGTTACAACCAAGATATAAAGGTAAAGGTACGGGACAGCGGGTGCAAGCACACATTGTTTAGGCCATTTTCAATTGTCGGCCCATTACAATTTTCAATCACGAATGATTGAACGCTGTTAAGGGACATAACATGACGAACAACACATACACAAAACCCTTCGCACTTCCGCTTGTGCCGAGCGCCTGGCGCGAAAGCTGCGAATACTATTTTTAAAGTCTTTAGTATGACCCGACTGGGAATAAAACCCCAGTCTACCGGCTACCAAGTCGACGCTCTTAACCGATACACCAAGCGATAACTGGTTGTCATAAACAAGGTATTACTTTAACAAAAGGTTTTTATTTTTGTTTCATAATAACCAAGGTTTATTGCGCTAAAAAAAGTTATTATTTACAGTCGTAAAACCGTCAAACTTGGTTGAAATTTGATTCTAAAAATTCAATAAAAACCGCAGTGGTTGGTTAGGAATTTTAATATAAATTTTTTCCGCGTACCTTGCTCATTAGAGAAATCATCGCTGCGTGAGATGATTGATTCGCGCCTGGGTCGCGTATCGTACTTTCAAAACACCTAATAAAGATGTAGGCGTACGTTTTCATACAGTGCGGCATGTGCTTGGTGCCGATTTGCTTGGTTTCGGCAATAACTTCAACTTGACAATAATGAGGAATTCCGGTCTACACTACAGTACTTGCCCTGGAAACATTCACTGCACCAACACATCGTCGCTTGAACGTTAAAGTCGTTTATGTCACTACGATCTGAATAGGGGAAGTGTGGGACCTATCGGACAAATTTTACTTTATTTTTTGTCCAACTGGTTGGACAATCTCATATGCTTTTTAGTTTAAGTTGGACTTTGATTTGTGGTAAACTTATCCCGCATCTAAATGGAAAGATTCGAAATGTTGGGGGTGATTTTGTTTGCGATTGAAAAGTGTCATTCAAACGTTCGAACGATTCCCACCCATGGTGACCTTTCGTCCATAGGGTCGGGACCTTTCTGACAGTTGCAAATGTGACCTAAAGTAAGAGAAAACGTCTCATAAAGATCGTTGCTACAATTAAATAACGAAAGGATGTGTATTAACACGAAACAACTACGCACAATAAGCGATAATTACGGCTACATAATCTACACACCGCAGTTAACAAGATATGCTTTGAACGTAAAAATCCCGCACAGCCGCTTCGTTGTTGCAACTGAGACGGTTGTGGCAAGATTTTTACAATATCATTCAATGCCTTTCGGACAGCGTCTGAGTAATTGCACATTTACATGAACAGAAATCTGATCCTGAAATCAAACCTAATGCTACCCTGGGATAAAAAAATGAAGCGAAATTTAAAAATTCATTATATTTGATTCGCAGATTACTAATAAATGGCATGGGCTAGAGCGGGGGCTCGGGCCAGAGCGGGAGCCGCGTTAACACTTTGGAGGGCTCCCAAGATCAATGTTACGGTGGGCCCCATGCTTGTTTGCGGATCTGATTATGCCGTTGGCAGGAGGCCTATTTTAGAGGACGCCATTAAACAGCCTTTTTCAATTGTGGCCCGCCCCTGATCGAGGGTCTCGAGGCCACAGCTTCTTTTTCAATCCGTCCCTGGGCCAGAGGTAGGTGTATATGGAAATATTTGACAACTAGTCGTTTATCAATGTACTGTATTACGGTTTACAAGCAAAACTGATACATTGCAAGGAATCTACTGAATGCAATTCGATATTAAGCTGAAATCATGAAGATGAATACTAGGTAAAGTTGATTGAAATATACAAAATACGAAGTGAAATCAATATCCGAATGTTAAAAAATTGCTTTTTGATCAGGAATCACACAATGACGTCCCTTCAGCATTTTTATGTAATGTACCTAGCGCCAGAAGAACCTTAATCGCTTTTTTCTAACAAAGCGTTGGTTTATAAACGCCATCTAGGCCTTGTTACGCTATCACAAAAAACGCCTAGAAAATGGATTTCGTGATACCCACCGAAGAACTACATGAAACTTCGTAAATTTGAAGATTAAGAAATGCTGAATTTAAATCTCGTGTCTTCCGTGTCCAACAGGTGCCGTTACGTCATAATGACGTCATAAAGACAAAAATAGCTCTTTCAAAGATGCAGAAATTCCACACACTTAAAAGCCTCTAAATTTTTTTGTGGTTGATGTAAACGCATCAGATCACTTTCAAAATAATCTTTGGTTGACAGACTATGTCCATGCCAAACTGTGACGTCATACGTTGATGACGTCATAACCTACAAGTAACAGATTTTGTAAAAACAATTATTTTTTCTGGATGGGGTTTATACAGTTCCTTGTAACTTCGGTTGTAGTACGTTTAACAAGCTAAAAATTGGTGTGAAAAATCCAAATATACATATTACCACATCTGCAAAATTTCGACCAGTTTTATTCAGTAGTTTTTTGGCTATTGACCTACAATGATTACATATTAACCATTAGCTTAAACCGCAACCAGACCAGAAAATAAATAATCATATTGAGTAATTGCTTCCAACTTCTTGTGTTAGTAATACAAACACTTGAAATAGTTTGGAGACATCTCCAGTCAATAATTTGCATCTATTTCAAATACTGACGTCATAAGTTGATGACGTCATAACTCACAAGTAAGATTTTGCAAAAAATATATTTTTGCTAGACAGGGTGTATATACAGTTCCTTATAACTTCATATATAGTAGGTTTAAAAAGCTGAATTTTGGCTTGGAAAATCTAAGTATACATATTAACACATCTGCAAAACTTTGACTAGTTTGATGGAGTATTTTTTTTTTTTCTTCAATAGACGTACAACAATTAGTTATTTACCGCTAGCTTAACGCGCAATCATACAAGATAGTAAATAAATGTATCGAGTAATTGCTGCAAACACTTAAAAATAGTTTGGGACATTTTCAGTCAATAATTTGCTTTTGTGCCAAACACTGACGTCATAAGTTGATGACGTCATATCACCCATAAGTAAAAACTTTTTCTGAACAGAGTGTACATAAATTTTTTAGCCACTATTTTCATCAAAAAACAATGTGAAACTTGACGTGGATAAATTAAGCATACGGTACATACTGGCACACCTGCAAATTTTGTCCAGTTTTATCAAATACTTTCTAGGTTACAAGGCGATTATCCTACTCTCTAACAGCTGATAACTTTACATTACTTCACGTATTTCAACTACTGCATCAAGTTAACGCTAAGGAGTTCAATTGGTATAAATTAAGCACTTCAAAGTATGTTTTTAATGTAACCAAAAACAACATACCGGTACCCTTTGCGTCAGTTTTGTGCAATTAAATAATGGCATCATAATTCTCGAAAGAAATATATTTTACGATAAAGAACTTTATTGGATCAGAAAATTAATTTTATTAGTTAGTGTTCGTTGCTGCCAATCTACTTTAAAAAGATATAAACATAAATTTTTACACCGTAATATATTTTCATTGACTAAATTTCGTATCTAGCTAAAACACCTATAGGCTACATTGATAAGCAGGTCTTATTACTTGAAAAACAAAGAGAAATTTGGTGTGAATAAGCTATATTAAATTTCGTTACATTAAAATAAAACCTTTAGTTACGACAAACACATTTTAACATTTTTCAACTAGCTACAAATTGGTTGTCATCACTATCATCGTCGTCATTACTGACATCATTCACTAGTTCTACTTCAATTACGGTCTCCGAATCATTTTCACAAACAACGCAAGAGCAGAGTTCGGTGCATGATACGCCGTTTCCAACGCAAGAACACTGATTTATTGTCTCTGTTAACAGTCTGCTCAATCACTTGATCTGCGGCTGTTGCGAAAAATCCGTATCGCTCTTGTTGCTGAATTGCAAATTCACCAGCACGTAAATGCTCAAGAGCAAATGGGTGTGCTTTTTCAAATTCACGCATTTCATGCAAATAGACAGGAACGTAGCGAAAATAATTCACACGATCGTAGGCAAGCAGCCAAGGAGTTATCTTCTCCAAAGTATTTAAATGACCTTCCCAATCTAATCGACGGGTACAGCTAATAAAGTGTAATAAAGTAGACACCAAATGGCTGCAACAGGGCAAAAGTAGGGAAAGCAGAGGCTTGCGTAGCACAGAACATGTCGTAATTGCTTACAAAATATTGAAAGACATCTTCCTGAAGTGGATGGAAAAGCAGAGATCATCGCCTCGTCAAGTCACTAATTTCTTTTTTTTCACATATGTTGAATGAACTTGATGACCGCAACGCTTGTATGGACAAACTTTCAATTCTTTCATGAGAATCATCTTCTGGAAATATTCTTTTAGAATTCGAACATACGCGCCTTTCAATACTTCTTTCATTAGTAAATCGAAAATAGCATTATTGATGAAAACCATGTCTGTGGGTGCTCGGTGACAGATCAGTTAATGAATTTATATCCCATATAATTGTAAATTTTTAGCAGCAATAACTTTTTCAGTACAATCCAAACTCAGCCATTTATAAGCACATTACTTTAGAATGCTGAAACTTGTTGCAGTAAACTTTTTTGAATCACTTTCATAGACGTCATCATAGTGAATAATTATGCATTTCATCAAATCAAAATCAAATCTTCATTATACTCGCGGTATTACGCCGAAGCAGGTAACGAGTTGCGGGGCCCATCATTTGACCGGTCCGGGAATCAAACCCCAGACCTCCCGCACCGAGAGCATGCTCTTGACAACTGAGCTAACGGCCATTGATTCTCTAAATTATTCCTCACCGATAAATGAAAATCATATGCGCCAAGCTGAATGAGATCTATTACCACCAATAGTATTGGTAGAGTATTTTTGTATTTAGTTGCATATTTATCCTCCTATCACGAGAAAGCGATCAATGCGCTATACGAGCTCGCTGAGGAGTTGCCGGCCATCTGTCAACAACACCAAGATGGGGGAATCCCGCTAAGTGCATTTCCAAACGGCACAACAAGTAAACTTGCCGGCTTGTTCTCCACACTGTCCCTTTAATGCTGAGCGTCAAGCAGGGAAGCTGTGAATACCATTTTTACAGTCATTGGTTTGACCCGACCTGGAATCAAACCCAAGTCTGCAGCTCCCGAGGCGGACGCTCTAATCACTCGCCCATCTGAGCAGTATGGAAAACTAGTCTGTCCGTAGGAATTGCACCCAGATACTGGATTACCACAAAAAGCACGTAATTATAGTCTGACTTTTTTTCATCATTTCCTCACAAACCTATCCAGCAACACAGTATACAGATACGTAGGTTATATGACGTTTCTGCACGTAAACCTATAAGTCATTTCGATAAGCTAGGCTAACTGACTTTTCAAAAGGTATAATAATACCGCTTCAACTTTTTAATTTTATCAATCTCTACATTTCAGCAGCTAAACCTACCTAAGTTTGCGCCACTAGCACTTGTTGACTGCCAGTTCCACTATTTCGTTGTTTTACCTTGATCAGCTGTTTGGCGTAACTATGACGAAACAGCTGATAAGAACATGTTTCCAAATTTTAACTTGCATAAGTTAATTTTTTATGAGTTAGATGCTGTCACTTCATTTAAAAATTATACAAAAATAATTAAATTCAGCTTACAATTTAACTTAAAAATCAATATATCAGATATTTTTTTCTACTTCAGTTTAAAATGTTATCGAACACTGAGCAAAAAACATTTAGCAACCAACACGGCAACACCTAATGACGAAAAAGCAGTGATGCGCTTTAAGCGCAATAGTATTCATCCGCTAAAATTTTTCAATATTCAAACGGTTATATCTCAAAAACGGCACCTGCTTGCACGGGAAGACACTCCAGTTTCGATCTACTACCATGATTATATTTACAGACAATTTTTTACATAGTTCTTCGTTAGGTATCACGAGACGACAAGATAGAGCACAGTGCAACAAGGCCTAATCATTTGCTCGATTGCTGCGACTTTTCTATAGCTAGGTGACTTAGAGCGCAGCGTATTAGAGCAGCGTTTCTCAAACCATGGTCGCGACTCAAATGTGGGTCGCGAGGCTTTATAAATGGGCCGCTGACACAAGTATAAATTTCTAACTTGAGTGTTCTCGAAAGTTCGACAATAATAAAGTGTCTGATGCACGTCACCTGATGTTGGTAGGGTTGTTTGTGACCAGTCTATTAGTGTCATATTAATTGTTTTGTTTTATCGTCAATTTCGTCTTGGCCGGGGTGGGAATTCGTCGAATAATCAAGGGAGGGTGCAGTGAAAAATTATTGAGTAAAAATGCCAAAAAATGAAAGAAACTCCACATTCGTAGCAAAATTTTTGAAATTAACGAGATAAGTGCAATTGAAGTGATCATTAACTTCAAGTCAAAACTTGACGTTGAAGCGTGTAACATTGAAGCGTATTACGATGAAGCGCGTAACGAATGGCGGGGCCCATTTCCGGAGCTTAGCGCCTAGGCAACACGGTTCCGAAGAAACGTCGCAACAGCGGCGAGCCGATGTCGACACTGAGCCGATTTGACCAACCTCGGAATCAAACCCCAGACCTCCAACGCCGATAGAGTTCGCTTAACAGCTGAGCTATTCTGAACCAAATTAATAGGCCACGTTTCAAAAACTTGTTGCGGTGAAAGGTCTGTATTTTATGTGCGTTATTGATTTGTTTAATTTTCTTTAGCATTTATACCAGTAGGTATGCTCAATTCAGATGGGTTGTAACTGCTCTAGCACATAGTGCTTTTAAACGAATTTGGGTCGCGTAAGAAAAGGGTCGAGAAACACTGGTATAGAGGAAAGCGCTGCTCTGGTTTTGGGTTCGATTCTCGTCGCGGCTTCGCTTGTGACATGTGAGTCAACAATCGGGTTCGTCAAGATAACAGAATAGAATAAGAATGTAAGATCTGCAGGTGTTAGGTACATTACATAAATATGCGTCCCGTCAATCACTTGTTCATTACAGCGATTATGAAATGTTGAGCCAATTTGTCCAGTTGTTAAGTGCACGCTATCGATGCGGTAGGTCTTAGGTTCAATTCCTTGGCCGGTCAAATTGGCACAGTGTCGCCCATGGCTCGCCACCGTTGCGACGTTTCTTCCCAGCTGTGTTTCCCAGGCACCAAGCAACGGAAATGGGCCCCCCCCCCCCCCCCCCCCGAGTATAATAAAGATTTGGTTTGAGCTCACAAAATACAAGCTATTCCTTCCTTCAATCAACAAGAAAACTCCTGAATAGATCATGATGCAATGATATCAATTCTGTAAATTCTATTCTGGCACCAAAGTTCGATATTTTTTTATACAGTTTTCAATTCAGTATATTTATTTTTCGTAAATCAGAAAAATTCACATGTTTTATGTATCAATTTGATATCACTATACAACTCAAAAACTTGCCATAAAATATTTATTTTCAATCATTTTGTTTACCGGCAAAAAGTAATAGTATTACCATACGAAGTTTAACAAACAGATTTTGACGTAAAAATAATTAAACTTCGATTTCGCACAAACCACGCAACGCATCATTGCATGGTCGATCATTGCTTCTTCGACTGTAGGGAGGTGAGGGAACAATTTCGCCACAATCTTCATTGTTTCCGGCGTTGGAAGGTTGTCCACGATTCCATATCAACTGTCCACTTGAAGCATAGTTTCCGTTTACCCATTTCCAAATTCCTTCAGTTTCTTCATCACTTGCTCCAAACCAAAAGCGGTCCGTCAGTTGTAGTGCATCAATGATGATTCTGAAAATAAAAATTTTCGAAAGTGCATGACTAAAATTGAAATTCTAAGCCACGGAAATGGGCCCAGCCACTCGCTACACGCTTCGGCTGATACTGCGAAAATAAAGATTTGACTTTTTGATTTGCATCACTAAAATTGGACCACTAAAACAGCGAAACAATTGGGACAGTAAAAAATGCTTTTACACTTACCTTCTTGATTCCAAGCTCCTACGAACTCCATACACAGCGAGATCTCCTGTCCAACCTTGACAAACTCTTCGACTCTGATGCCAGGTTTGTGCATTAGGGGTTGCTTTGTATCGATAGCCATTGTGAGTAAACCAACCCAAGGACTGGAAGTATACTGTCTGGCTCAATTCTGAAATTTCAACAACTATTTTAAGAATGTAGGCCTACTGTATGTGGGAACCTATGCCAGTAATTCTCAACCTTTTCTGAACCGTGACCCTGGTTGACTGTGACACCATAAGACGGTGACCCTTTGAGTGTAATTTTAAAGGTACCGGTCAAGAAAAAAAAAATACATTTATTCCTACCTCTTGACTCTTTTAGAGAACAATCTGTGGCCTACTTGGGGGCCGAGGGCTCCGGTTGAGAATTGCTGGCCTATACAGACGCGGGATACATCTAGGATGAGGCAGCCATGGATCGTGACGTAGTTGCGGCTAGACAAGAAAGACATTAATATCACAATTGAAATTTTTCGTGGAGAGTGAGCACGCGCCCGAACTGTCCAGACCAATCATGGCTCCGACAAGTCGCAACGTAAAACCTCCTACGCACCGTAATTTGAAAGTACACTTAAAAAACTGGCAAAGGATCAGTGCTTGCTTCCCGACAGTAAGCGATTATTATTTCCCGCTTATGCATATCGTTAACCAATGCATTTGATTACTGTCTAAACTTCGCCATGGGCGCCATTTTATGTAGATACGCCACCACCTATACGTGAAGAAGAATGTTGAAGAGCATCCAAAAAACTAATGATTCCAAAACTAGTTTAGCATAGCGTAAACTGTAAAATACAAACTTACAATTTGTCATAAACCAAATAGGCTAATATTACGTGATAAACTGTCTGAAAAAAATTGTTGCACAACAGCACAACAGAAAAAAATTGTTGCACCCTGATAAAAACACAAAGCAATTGAAACGGCAGCAGCAACAAAACGATGTACTCTGACCAGTGGCGTAGCCAGCCCAAAATTTCGGGGGGGGGGGCAAATTTCATAGGTTTTTCCAGTGGCGCACCCAGGATTCAATCAATCAAGCTTGTTTATTTCGTTGCTGCAAATAACAATTTTACATTTACAGAAAAACAAAAAATAATCAGAAAACAGCAACAGGAAGGCTGCAAAGGGACTGTAAGGTCTTCGAGTCAAGCAGCCTTCCTGAACGCAAATTTAATTAAATCAACAATTGCCATAATATCAGATAATTAATGGCAATTTAAACAAACCGGCTTATAAAGAAAATAAAAAACTAAGCAGCAACACACACTGAAGGCAGCAAATGGGATGGAAGGGATGGAGTAGGAATGGAATTAAACAAATTAACGTAATAATTATGGTACTAGATGACTATTCTGTTGTGTTTGGTAAATAAGTTTTGTATTCTTTTTTAAAGTTTGCATACGAGGTTTTTCGAACTTTTAAGGGAATTGAATTCCAAATTTTAGGAGCAACAAATTTAATAGATCGTTGCAATCGATTGGTTTTATATAAGGGGATTCTCAAGTGGTCTGATGCTGAGTATCTGGTAGATTGAGAATGGGATGTTTTGGATTCGGCAAAGAGAGTGTCCCAACCGGAAGTGTGGGGGCAAAGTCCCCAGCCTCCGGAGGCTAACGGGGTCTGAGGGCAGAGCCCCCAGCCGCCACAGATTTTTAGGGTTTTTGCAAGAAAAATACTCATTTTAGCGTAGTTTTTTTGTCGAAAAGTGGTCTTAATTCGCCCCTGCTTACGTTGTTAGTAGATTTACGGACCCCCGAGTGGTCTCAATCCCTCCCTGCTTGCGTTGTTAGTAGATTTACATTATGGCATTAGTATCTTTGTAGGCTAGTGGAAACTGAAAATATTTCGGGGGGATAAATGTCCTTTTTGCCCACCCCCCCTGGCTACGCCCCTGACTCTAACACAGGCTGTAAATAGAAAACGTCACAATAAAATGCAAGGTCATTGCCAGGCCTGCAACC
Source organism: Trididemnum miniatum (assembly GCA_964006365.1). Classification (NCBI taxonomy): domain Eukaryota; kingdom Metazoa; phylum Chordata; class Ascidiacea; order Aplousobranchia; family Didemnidae; genus Trididemnum; species Trididemnum miniatum. The sequence goes on along the minus strand of OZ023237.1, from coordinate 25,062,935 downwards.
AACACTCTTCCCCTCAAAAAATATTTGCCCAACCCAGAAAAAAGTCAGTTATTTTTGCGTGTATACCAATATAGCTTATTAATTTGTGCCCCGGTAAAAGTATCTTAATCATTTGCTCGTAGGCCGATTCGCCGCACCTAACTCACCGACTCAAGAGTATACCGACATTTTTGATATGCAATGAAAATCCTTGGTGAACAATGTTTGCACAAGATTTTCATTGCTTTTCAAAAATGTCAGCATGCTTAATGTATTGCAAATCTTGCTTGACCGACAAGGCCAAATAATTATGCCTCTTTGGCTAAACACTCTCTCAATCGGAGCAGATAATGTGCTATAGGTTTTCATTCTGCTGTAGGTAAGCCAATAGCAAATGTTGGAAATACCAGTGGTAGTTGGTTTGTATTCAATTTAATTTAATTTATTCAATTTTGAAGCGAACTTTTAAAAATAGCTCCGAGACACTCTCCTTTTCCGAGACTTCAAGGTCTGGAGACGAGACCGAGGCTTAACCTTGGAGACCGAGACAGCTCTGCTAGTAATTGTCGATTTTGTGTTGCTCAAGAATGATTGTTTTTATCTGTTGTGCAACATTTTGCAATAAGCAACGCAATCACTTAATTTTTGTGATTTAACCACCCATAATCCCCGTGCACCGTTGCAAAATCACGTCACAAAATCACAGCCATTCAAATCAGTTACCATTGAGGCTTGAATTCAGCGCTTCAACCAGTCGCCGCGACGAGTTGATTTCCCCTGAAATCCAAATAACAATTAATTTTTAGCCGAAAAATAACAGAAAAACCGAAATCAAATCTTCATCATATTCGTGGTGCTGCGCCGAAGCATGTAAAAAGCGGCGGGGTCCATCTCCGCAGCTTAGAACCTGGACAACACAACACTCAACATCGCAATCATGGCTAGCCGTTGGCGACACTGTGTCCGCTTTTTCCGGCCCGGGAATTGAACTCATGTCCTCCTGCATTGATGGCGATGTCTTGAATCCTGCTCTACGCCAATCGGGTGTTGAATAAATCCTTAGTGAACAGTAATTATTCAATATCACGTTCGTATTAGCTTTGCCAGAATTGTTGAGTATACTGCGCATGGAGTGGGTCGAGTGGTTGGTGCATTGGACTCCAGAATTCACCTCGCGGGTTCGATGCTCAAATACAACATTTTCTATGATGCATGTAGTTCACTAATGTAAAGACCCAAGCTGCAATTATGCGACTAAAAAATACTCCTCTGAATTGTTTGAAGTCCCATTATTACGTATAAGTTTCAATGGTGTTTTCGTGAGGTGTTCTGAGTTGTTTATTCCCACTGTCTAAGGTAGGGGTGGGCAACTTCTTTAGTCGGTGGGCCATACGTGGGTACACAACGTTCTTCCCGGGCCGGAATGGTGATGAGCAAAAAAAAGAAAAGGTCTTTACGACCAGGAGTGGTTCCAAAAAACTTTAATAGGTAGGGGATAAATTTTTGAATTAGGTTGAATGTTAACTGAATACAAAGACGTTAGACCCAAAAAAGGTGTAAATAAACCCTTTGAAAATGTTTTCATGTCTGCGGCGTATTCAGAAATTTTTTCAGGGAGGGGTACCCAAATTCGACATATATTTCAAGCGTAGTTTTTCGGGCAGAATTATTTTGAAGCATATTGAAAATAAAAAGACCTCATTGGGGGTCCGGGGGCATGTTCCCCCGAAAAATTTTTGAAAATTTACATACTGTAGTGGCCATTTTAGTACTTCTAGAACAATTTTCAGGTTCATTTTGATTTAACTTTTTGCCTCTAATTCTGAGTGTTTCACCAAATATGATGCATTTTATTCGTACATTTCCGATTGTACGAGCTTAGGGCGTAAGGCTTATTGTTATCGAAAAAGTTCGAAATTATGAAAACTTGTATTCATCAAAAACATGTTTGAAAATTGCTAATGGGGGAATGCATTCTCCACATCTCCCCCCCTCCTGGATCCGCCTCTGTTCATGTCCTCAGATGCTCTGTTTTCCACCGTGAGGGTCGGTGAAGAGTAAAAAATATAAGGTCTTCAGATGTCCTGTTGTTACGAGTGTATATTTCTGTAACTGCTGCCGGCCGCACAAAATTGTCTCGCGGGCCGTATGTTGCCCACCCCTGATCTACTGCGATTACATTTTTGATTTCAAAAAAAATGTTGTTCATGGCGCTAGCTTTCTGCTCAGTGGCGTAAGCAGGTCTTTTCGGGGGGGCAAATGCCCAGAGTCTTTTTCAAAATGCCCAGAGTCTTTTTCCATGTGTTCGTAAGGCCTTCAAACCAAGACATACTTTAGGCTATTTCGCGGTAGTTTGCATACAATTCCATTGTTTTGAAGACCTTCAACCTATGTAAATGATTTTGCCATTAAATACATAAAAATTGGGAATATTTGTGAAGTTTTGGTATTTTCATTGCTTTTCAGTTTCTTTGGAACTTACTTTAGGAGACTCTTGTTTAAACCAAGCGAATAGTTCTAGTCTAAATGATAGTTTTGGGGAGGACCTTTTACATTATAACTCATGCATAATAGCAATTCTTTTCTTGAGTTTTCACATTTTTGTTTGTTTTGTTAGTAACCATCGAGAATAATAATTGGAGCAGAGAATGGGAGTTTATTAGCAGGTGAAAAAAATTTTAGGCGTTTAGTTTTAAGCCCAACTTCAAGCATGTGAGGTAGGTTGCACTAACACGTAAAACTTTCCTGAAAAACAGGCTCGCAAGTTGCAACTACAGAAACTTTGATTGGAGAGGTGGTGAAATTTGTTCCAGTCTTTTTTTAATTTTGTTTCGGTCATTTGACCGATTTTAGCTAAGTTTGCACCATTTTTTTCAGTCAGTTCGATTTTTTTTCGTACCAGGGTAATATTCTAACTTAAGCTTTAAAACCACATTTTCAGCACTTTTGTAAACTATGAAATTCATTTAAGTTTTGTGACCAGATACGTACGACCACTAAATGGGAAATTCGAGCATGGTAAGGTACAAACAAATAATTAGTTATGTTGTGAACTGGGCAACGTATTAAAGACACTTTATAATAGCTATTATTATCACCAGAAGAAAAAAGCAAATGGTAAAAATCATAGTTATTGCTTAAACTAAAATAATTGCAAATTTCTTTCGGTCATTGTGACCGAAAAAAATTTGGTCATTGCCAAAAATATTCGGTCAATGATTGACAAATAACCGAAAAAAAAAAAAAAAAACTAGGTTGTTTGAAATTTGCTGGGGGTACGAACAATTTTTCGGAGTGCGGTGACTTTTACGGTATCACCCCGATTCAGATATGGGCCACGCATCACACCATTATAGTCATTCTTTACGCCTGGATGACATATGCTATGCAACAGAAATTCTTGGACGTGAGCCATCACAGACGTGTTTGTCAAATTGATGTCTTTCTGGCTCCGATGTTCGCTGCATGTGGTAGCAAACGCTTTAGGTCATCAATCCTTTTTATTGGGCCTACTTAAGTGAAGTTACACTCAGCCATTTAATGTGGTCACTGGTCAGTAAAGATAAGGTTTGCAGAGCTTTTTTGTTTTACTTTTTTACGAAACTCGGACGTTAAAAGGTGTCAATCGACGACTCGACGCAATTAAATTGATCACATCATTTTGTTACTGATGCTTCGCCATTAGGCAAATGGACAATGCCCAGGGTCTCAGCTAACTCTAGTCACGCCTCTTCTTCTGCTGCTCACAGTCTTTAAGTACAAGCGTTAACATGAAACTTTTCCCATTTGCTTAATATTCATAATCTTTTGGCGTTGTGGAATTGCGGTTGCACATTTTAAGAAATTGCATGAAGACGCTGAAACAAATGATTGCAGTAGACTACTAAAAACACATTGACTCCTGCAGTTTGTGCATGTCAAAGAGCATTTAAAGATGCCGTTGTGGGCTATGAGAAACCTTGTGGGCTATCAAAAACGTTTGAAAAACGTTTGCGAACTTGCAAATTGCGGTTTAAAAAAGACAGTGTCTATTTTGCCATTACCGGTCATGCGTGTCCACACTTATCCAGGATCGATCTAGTGCCGGCAAAATAGACCTAGAAACTATTTTGCAGTTATTTTTGCCGTGCCTTTTACAGCAAAATAGATATGGTACTGCGTATTAAAAAACTTGCGGGACAGTGGCGCGGGAACGTTTTTTGGACAGGGAGGGGCTCAAAATAGTAAGATCGTGTCAACGTCTGGGGGGCGAAGCCCCCTAGACCCCCCTTTTCTCCAATGTACGTTTTTAAGAGCAGGTCGCACAGTTGACCTGTCTTCATAGACATCAATTGCATGCTCGCTCAAGTGACCGGAATTTTTTTAAGATAATTTTTTATCATGGAAAACGAGATTGCTTAGAGCCTACTTCCATTAGGCTTACCAAACTATGTACGAATTATTGCTAAGCATTTTGTGAGTACAAGCATTTGTAAAATGCAAATACCTCAATGACAAAACCGCAAAGTATAGGCAAACAAAATTTGTCCGATCTAACTCTTGCTTAACTGATCAGTAGGGCAATTTTCTATTGACCTAAAAAACTCAAAAAATTGACTTTATTTTATCAAAAAATTGATATTCAAGTGTTTCGCTTATCGCTGTATTGCAATCTTTGTAACATCAAAGTATGTTCGAATAACTAATGCATTGTCTTTTCAATCTTAATGTTTTTTACTACCGATACGTAGTGACAAAAATATGCAACAAATGAAAACACCACGTAAAGCTTATTTTATCATACACGAATTTTGCCAAAATTGCAATCTTGCAAAGCTGTCTGAACGGATCTTCACAATCGAATCAATGAAATTACACCAAACATTATATTAATTAATTAAGCATGTGTAAAACTGTAATACCGATAACAGTCTGGCGACAGCATACACCTCCCTGGTACCACCAACAGTTATCAACTTCCATCTCTCAATTATCTGAGTTATCTCTTTTTGAGTATAAAGTAGAATTGCGCAAAAAAAGCAAGATGGCAAAAATTGACCTAATGAAAAAAAAATTGATCTAAAAAACAAAAAATTTACATTTATTGACTTTATAACTTCATCAATACTGATTCTACGATCGTGAAATTTTGTTTCCACATTGTTAGAGTTATTTTCTACTTCCAAAAACTAATTGACTTGGTTGATCGTGAATCACCCTACTGATCAGAGTTACATGTAACAAACAATGCCCCACCAAGGTTAAAAATAACAAAAAACACACGATCAAAATAAAGCACTGAACCATTTTTTAACATAATGAAATGTGTAGATACGGGTATTTAGGTAGGCGTATTAGCTTAATTTTAGTAAAAATCACCGGTGCTAGTTCAGTAGTGATTTAGGTAGAAAAAATTCAAAACCATTAAAAAACTCAACCAGAAAAGAGAACTTGCACAAGCTCATAAAAGCTTGATCAGGGGTGCCCAACCAGTCGATCGCAATCTACCGGTCGATCTGTGGATGCTTGGCTGTCGATTGCGAGCCGATTTGGCATGTACACACATTAGGTTGGTCACTAACATTTACAGTTCATGTAACGCGTCCGGGCAGTGAAAATCTGTTTGTAGCTCTTTACAGAAATTTTGGTGGAATTCGAAACATGTGAAGGATTAAGGACCGTTTTTTTGCACTTCACCGCATTTTCGTTTACGATTTGTGTGATTCCCATGATCAGTAACGACTTTCATGAGCATTCAGAGTAGTTTGGCCTAAAGTGTTTGGCAGCTGCAAGAATTGGCAGCCATTATACTTCTACTGGTCCATCGCTATGACTGCTGCAAAAGTTTGCGAACGCTGATATAAAATACTGTTAAAAATGAACTTCAAACATCGAAAATTTTACCAGATTTCACGATGACCTAGTGAATAATAGCTGAGTGATTTTTAATAGAATAGTGATTCTTTGTTGGTTAAAAGCGCCATAAAAATTATTTGCTTCGTTAAGTATGTACGCTGCGAGCATTAATCACGTCGCACTCAGTGCATAATTTGTTCGATTGTCAGGAGGGGCTAAAAAAGTCCAGGGGGGGCTTGAGCACCCCCTGGCACCCTACTTCCCACGCCTATGTTGCGGGGTCCCGAGCTGCATTTGACATTTTTTAACAATGGTTTTTGCCTAAGTTTATACTGTTGTTATACAGGGGCGGATTCAGGAAATTTTTAAGGGGGGAGGAACGGCTAACAACCGAAAAATACCTATTTTGATGTTTTGTACGTTAAGAATCGAAGAACCATTATATCAACAGACCTATGTATGACTGTTGCTATATGAAGGGGGGGCGGCTTGAACTCGATTTCCCTTATTTCCCTGAATTCGTCAAAATCATAATCCCTAAAAACTCCTTTTAATATAATATATCGCTATTTGACAATAACATCCTACCTCGAAGTGCTTCGATTTGTGAGTAATCGGGAACTCCCGCATCACCTTTCTGTCCCTTTATTCCGTCACTTCCGGTCTTTCCCTTCAAACCGACTGGTCCCCTTTTCCCTGGGACGCCTTGTTGTGTTGCGCGTGGGGTTGACGGGGAAGCTGGAGTCAAAACCTTTTCAGTCCTCAAACATGTGAGATGTTCTTGAGCAGAGCAAATGAGGAAAAGCGAAGCAAACATAACTAGCAAACTCATGTTGCATAAATATACCAACAGCCAACTTTGTAACTACAGCAATGAAGTTAAATTATTTGAAATGCAATTTTTTTAGTTTAATCAATCTAAAAAAATAATAATCCAATCATGCGACTGATGTAACATGTGTTACCAGAATTCAAAAACTGCTTTTTTGCGTTTATCGTAAACTACACAAGCCATTAAATCTACGCCTAGATCTAAAAGGGCTTAATCATCCAATTACCCTGTCCACATTTCCAATGTCAGTGGACTTTAAATTTGCGGTTCTAGGATCAAGTTTCTACATCATAATCACTTTTTTGGGGTCACAGTTAAAGAAAGCAATTATGACATCAAAAATTGATTATGATGCAGAAACTAGAACCAAGAACCGTAGGCCTAAAGCCCAATAGGCTAAAATTGGACAGGTGGACAGGGTAAATGTATCACATCGCAAATATGGGTGGGCATTGGCAGAAAGCGACTAAGGGAAGCCAAGCCCCACCATAAAAGCGAGTAGGCCACTATAGGATTAAATACTAGATTCTTCGCTTTGCTGATGTCTCAAAATCCGATAAATGGTTCAACGTACCGGCCTAAAAAAAAAAGGTTAAATGCAATTTACTGTTTTTGGTTCGATCTGATCAGAGTTTTAAAGCAGAGTTCGGACTTGCGAATTTTGAATTTAACTTTGAACAAATCTGCCTCAAGAAGTCAATTCTCATAATTTTGCTGTGAGTCAATTGAGAGCCAGAGGTTCCCAACGGGGGGTCCATAGCCCCCCTGGTGGGCGACGGGATATGAACCGGGGGCCACAAGCGCAAGATTTATTGATAGTAATTAACCACTTACAACCAGCGGACAGCTGGAACCACGAGGAATAAAACTCCGAGAATTTTATTTCTGAGCAGAAGCATTGCTGTAAGCAGTGATGGGGACGATAAACCTTTGTGTACTAAAGCGATAACGATAATCGATAATTTCAAAAAAACCTGGGCGATACTGATAATTCATCAATATCAATTTCTTAAAGCGATATCGGTAATCGATAAATTATCGCCGATAAATTTTTCCAATAAATGTTGCGGAAAATTGTCAATGTGTTTGACGAAGTTTTTTAGTAATTCAAATTGCAAAAATGTTTTTCTAGATTTTTCAAGAAAAGAGAGCAGTTTACGGACTCTGCCGTGGCATTAAATAAAACAAAAGCGATGTTTTTAAACTGCAGCAAGACTTTATGGACATCGTGTATTTTTTTTATAGCGCCAACTCACCCATTTTGAACACTGTGTGCATAAAGAATCGTTTGTCGCGATAATTTATCGGCGATGACAAAATAAATTACAAAAGCGATATCGATAATCGACAACTCCAAGTTATGTTAAGCGATAACGATAATCGGTAATTAATTATCGCCGATAACTATTGCCGATGCATTATCTCGATAAATGCCCATCTCTGGCTGTAAGCGTTGATTCCAACATTATCGTTTTGATCCGTAGGACGATTAGAATCAGCCAATAGGAGCTAAGAACTAACTGTGACGCCATGTTTTGCTCTATTTTGTTTAATAAGCTTGGCTTCCTGCTTTAACGAGGTCAGTTAAAGACATTTTTGATCGAATGAAGTTGAATTTCACGCGCTCGACTTTCTTTTTCTTTAGCAACTTCACCATCACAGCGGTCGGTTAGCTCAGTTGTTAAACTTTTTGCTATCGATGCGGAAGGTTTTGGGTTCCATTCCAGGGCCGGTCAAATCAAACACAGTGTCGCCAACAGCTCGCCACCGCTGCGACGTTTCTGCAGAGCTGTGTTGCTCAGGCGCTTAGCCGCGCAGATGAGCCCCCCATTCTTTATACGGTTTGGCGTAATACCGCAAGTATAATGAATCACAAGCTACCGGTACTCAGTTAATGCTTGGTAATAAGTTATCCTCGTCAATCTGAGTGCGATAAAAACTTTTCTGTTATAAGCTTTTTGTAAAGTTTTTGGTCGCACATTTGTTTTATTTTCCTGTTAATCGAGCATGTAACGAATTCCGAAGAAAGCCGTCGGCTATCGCAGAACCGATACAGAACACACTCGATCAAATTGACAATTTTGAGCCGTTTCTATTATAGTTATAAGCTGCACAGTAGGAAACATTTTTTAAGGGGTTTTGTTTACCGGGCATAGCAGGCTAGGCTAACTATTTCAGAAACTTTGTTCTTCCGGTAATAGTCAAAGACGGAGGCTAACGCAAAAACTCCGACTTTTTTATTGACGTTTCGCTCAGCAATTCACACCGAGCTTCTTCAGAATAACAGGTGCCAGGGTGGAAAATCCAGCCCTGGCAGAGAACAGCAAAATAGTAGCACTTCTTAAACTGAACTGATTATGGTAAAGCAAAAAGTATGATAGAAATATTGTGAACTGTAGCGTCATAAGGACAATAACTATTAAATGGAATGAATTAACAAGCGTAGAGGTACAAAGACGGTAAAAAAACAATTTGGCATGAGAATTGCTAAAACAATATGTGATAAACTTGTGAAAGCTTATCACCATCAGACCTGTTCATATCATTGGGTCAGGAGTTAATTCTGTGCCAGTGGACAAGGCCTTTGACCTCGTGTTAGAACTCCTCTCATCTGATGATGCCTTGCCTTCTCGCACATCTCTCAGCATTTCCGATATCAAACAAGGTCTAAAAATCTGCTTGGATTCTACTATCTTTTCTAACAAAGACTCTTTTTACAAGCAAACCTTTGGTACTCCCATGGGTTCTTGCATCTCCCCTATCATCGCTAACATTTACATGGAACATATCGAGCACATTGCCATTACTACTTTTCACACTCCACCTTCTCTGTGGCTGAGATATGTAGACGACACATTCTGCATCCTCGACAAAGAACATGTCACCGCATCTCATTCTCATCTTAACTCTATCTGTTCTAGTATTCAGTTTACCATGGAAAACGAAAAAAACTCCTCTCTCCCCTTTCTTCACGTTTTGGTATCTCGTAAAGTTGGCAATGAGAGTAACACTACTGATATACCACTCATATTTACAAAAAACCTACTCACACTGACAGATATTTGCACTATACATCACATCATCCCAAACACCAGAAGCTCACTGTGGTCAAAACACTATTCAATCGCGTTAACACACACATCTACGACAACAAACTTAAGCACCGTGAGCAACTACACATACGCTCTACATTACAACTGAACGGGTTTTCTACCAGGACCACTTTTCTCTCGCCTAGGAAGGCATGCTCTCAGGATTCCCCTTACAAACATTTCACTTCTATTCCTTACGTTCAAGGCACATCAGAAAAAATTAGAAGAGTTCTAAACGAGGCAGGGGTCAACGTTGCCATGAGACCTGTGCATACCATTCGCCATGTTTTGCCATTACCCAAAGATCCATATACCTCCGAAGATATTGGCTGTATTGTCTACGAAATCCCTTGTTTGGATTGCAACTTTATATTGGACAGACGAAACGAGGCCTTAAGTCACGTTTGGCGGAACACTAACGGGCCACCCTCAACCAAAAGCCAGAACAATCTGCCCTCTACGTTCACGCGATGGAATTTGAACACAATATTGATTGGATAAATGCTAAGATTTTGAAGGTGGAAAACAATTACTCCAAACGTCTTGTTTCTGAAGCTTGGTTCATTAACTCCCGAGCCAATGTTATGAACAGGTCTGATGGTGATAAGCTTCCACAAGTTTATCACATATTGTTTTAGCAATTTTGTTATTTTACCGTCTTTACATGCCAAATTGTTTTTTTACCGTCTTTGTACCTCTACGCTTGTTAATTCATTCCATTTAATAGTTATTGTCCTTATGACGCAACAGTTCGCAATTTTTCTATCATACTTTTTGCTTTACCATAATCAGTTCAGTTTAAGAAGTGCTACTATTTTGCTGTTCTCTGCCAGGGCTGGATTTTCCTCCCTGGCACCTGTTATTCTGAAGAAGCTCGGCGTGAATTGCTGAGCGAAACGTCAATAAAAAAGTTGGAGTTTTTGCGTTAGCCTCCGTCTTTGACTATTACCGGAAGAACAAAGTTTCTGAAATAGTTATAAGCATAAATTAATAATTAAAATACTCGAGGAATTGAACTTAAACTTAAATGAGAGAAATGTGTAGCGTTGTTACAGAATGACCTCAGTTAGCCGTTAACATTACGTTTAAATAGGCGCTACTAGAACCTTAGCAGGCAATCAAACAAACTTTTAGCGGTACTCACTAACTATTTCTTGCAGACGGCAGATCAAAATATTATTTTTAAATCCAACAAAACGAGCAAACGCTCCAAGTTAAACATTGAGCAATATAGGTTCCAATAAAAGATACTCCAATGAGTATATAAACTTTACTATTTTAGCAAAAGCTCTTATTACAACGATAAATAAATTGTACTTATTCAAACAGAATTTAACTGCCATGAAAGTTGCAATTCCGACTAAATAAACGCTGTTATCATCAGCGCGTCAAACTCCATCTGATGATTCGACTATAGCAAGTTGCCCATTTGATGAGTTGTACAAGCACAATTACCGGAAATCAACTTGGTATAGCCTGTGTAGGAAACTGTGAACACTTGGAAGCTAACAAGTTCAATCAGGTAAAAGCACAGCATTTCAGGAAATAATCAGCAATTGCAAACCCGGAAGCATATTTCGGAATGGTTGGGTAGAAAATTCCACTTAACTCTTCAGCGATCTGATTGGCTAGCATTAGCGAGACGAAATATGCAACCCGGAAACACAAACCGCTCAATGCCAGTGAAATACAAGCCGCACAGCCACGCTTTGCGCAGCCTCAGCGCGTACGCCAGGGATGTCCGGAGTCTAAAAATTTCATTCCGAATCCGAAGCGTTAAAATCCGAATCCGACTTCGAATCCTAAAAAATTCAGGACAAAGAATCCGATTCCGAATCTAAATCCTGTATTGGCATTATATACAAGTTACATATATACCCAATAGGCCACTATAGTAGCTTATTAAAATCATTGGTTATCATCCAAAATTAAATCCGGATCCTGATCCGGAAAAAGCAAAAAAATCACAATCCCGATCCGGATCCGAATCCAAAGCAACAGCCGGATTATCCGGTTTTTAAAATCCGTATCCGGCTCCGTTGTACATCTCTGGCGTACGCCGCTGGTCCAAGCTTGAATGATTGTGCTCATTTGACGTAATAATGAAACTTTTAATTCCAATCAATTTACAAGTAAGTTTCGCAAAATGCAAAACTGAAGGGTAAACAATACAATAAATAAGGGACGAAAATAGCTTAAGGAGGAAAAGCAAAACCACAGCAAATCTCAAATCTGAACCTCGAAACAGTTTTGTGATTTATTGTGGCTTTGCTTTTCCTCCTAAAGGGTTATGTTAGTATTTTGCAACAAAGGTTATAGCAGAATATGGACAATCTAACGAGGGAATATGGCCCCGTTGCTCCTTCCGGCTGCGTCACTGCTGGAGTATGGCACGCAATTGAAGTCATTTCTTCCTGAATTAACATCTATTCTTTGATATTACCTTTCGAATCGGCAAAACGATCAAATTGACTAGTGTTTCCTTTCGGAAAGTCGGGAGGGGAAATTTCCCGGGAAATTCGGGATTTAAAATTTCCCGTTTCCCGGAAAGTTTATATCGGGATCCCGGGAGTTTTTATTTTTCTATTTTCAGAGCTTTAGTGAAACTGATATCTATCATTCCGACGTAAAAATGCGTTCATGTAAAAAAGTTAAAGTTTTTGTTTTACTCGTTAAAAATGATTGTTCAAATTTTCCAAAATTTTTTACGACCAAATTCTTGGGAAATCAAAAAGTTTTTCTTTAATTTGTTGAAAAATGTGAAAAACTCGAATCCAGTTCGTCAAAACAACATTATAAAATGCTTAAGATTCTGGATTAGAAATGCTGACATTTGAAAAAAATGTCTTTGTCATTCCTCTTTTGGCCAAAAAATCAAACTCGGGAAAAATTTTCCCGGGTAAACTTCCCTAGAATTTTCCGAGTTTCGGGAATCCGGAGGATTTTCGGAATCTCGGGATTCCCAAAAAAATTTTTGAAATTTCCTCGTTTTCCGGGAAGTTAAAAATCGGCAAAAAGGGAAACCCTAGAAATGACTGATGAATTTGCTTACATATTCCAACGTCATTTGTAGCCATAACTCACAATGAAAGTCAGTGGCTAAAACATTGATAGTGTCTTTTGCTCTGCGGACTAAGAGGCCTGCACTTGTCCAATTGTTGACAATGGTACGAACAACTGGAAGGTTCCCACTATAATATAAGGCAGCTCTAAGCCAAGTTGCCCATCTTGTAATTACAGGGTCAGTAGGAGATGGCAGACGAGCATCATGAAAATCTTTCTTGCGATCTTTGTTTTTGATTGTTGCTGCCTTAATCGTTGCTATTACTTCATCAGTATTTTTAAAATGAGCACGCACACACATAGCGCAGTTATGTAGTATCTGCGCAACGCAGGTGACATGCATCCAAGAAGGGTATAATTGCTTTAATGTCTTTCCAGCCGAAGACATGTACCGAGCAGCATCAGTCAAGAACAATGAAAAAATCTCGCGTTTTATTTCAAGTTGTCGCAATATGTCATCCACAGTGTGCAGAATAATACTGCTAGTAACATTGCGACCGTTGTCAAGTGAATGGCAATTAACGAGGAATGTCTGATCTGGAGCATCTAAGCTGCCCACAAGCACACTAATATACTTTTGTTGAACAACCTCTGCTTCATCCACAATCAAAAAAACTTTTTTGTCCCGAAGTAATTCTTGAATTTGTTCCTCATGTTGGGATGCCAATTTAGCAACACATGCCCGGGCTGCAGTCTCCGAAGGCAATACTTTTCCCATTCTAGCAAACAGAGACTTTAAAGAAGAATGGTTCAGTTTATAAAGTGGGATATCTGCAGCTAAGAATGAAGAAACAGCCTGTTCCTTGAAGTTTACTTGATCGAAATGCAAAAAGGTTTGCTTACTTTGAGATTTGCTCTTCGTCTCCACTTTTCCTTGGTGTTGTCGCTTACTTTTTCGGTGGCTTTCCACAAAAATCTGTTTGTCGCATTTGACTAACACGTCGCAAAGGTTGCATCGCAAGTCGCCGGCAGGAGTTGCCGAAAACTCATCCGGATATTCCTGACAAGTTTGCCTAACTTTCGCTATAGAAGATTTGGTTTGTTTTTGCATTCTTTGCTTTGCATGCTACAACTTAAAAGACCACGTGTAAAGAGCGCAAGGCTTTTATAGGATTAGATTAATTGTCTAACAATTATGTATTTATGCATCAACAATGACGTTTCATGCATAATAAGTGCTATTTCCTTCTCAATTACCGCACGCATTATTGTGACGATAGTGCAAACATTGCAACTATTTCAAAAGTTTAAAATCAAATTAAACTGCGCATAAAATTTTAATAACAGCTCAAAAATTCAAAAAAATATTTTAAAAATATAAATTTGTTCGCTTTTGTAAGGAAATTTTTGATAAAGACAATTTTGACAAATTTTGACTTTATGCAAAATTTAGACTTTATTTTGACTCATAAAATCTACCAAAACAGACTCCTGAACACCTGAAACGAACGTTAGTACACATTGATCATGTAACAAGGTCCTGAAAAAATTTTGACTGAATTGACTATAGCGGGCCCTAGTAATAAGTTATTCTCGTCAATCTGAGTTCGATAATAACTTTTCTGTTGTAAGCTTTTTGTAAAGGTTTTGGTCGCACATTTGTTTTATTTTCCTGTTAATCGAGCATGTAACGAATTCCAAAGAAAGCCGTCGGCTATCCCGGAGTCGATGCAGAACACGTCACTCGATCAAATTGACAATTTTGAGCCGTTTCTATTATAGTTATAAGCACAAAGTAATAATGACAATATTTGAAATATTGAACTTAAACTTAAATGAAAGAAACGTGTAGCCTTGTTACAGAATGATCTCAGTTAGCCGTTAACATTACGTTTAAATAGGCGCCACTAGAAACTCAGGCAATCAGACAAATTTTTTGGCGGTACTCACTAATTATTTTTTGCAGACGGCAGATCAAAATATTATTCTTAAATCCAACAAAACGAGCAAACGCTCCAAGTTAAATATTGAGCTATAAAGGTTCCAATAAAAGATACTCCAATGAGTATATAAACTTTACTATTTTAGCAAAAGCTCTTACTACAAGGATAAATAAATTGTACTTATTCAAACAGAATTTAACTGCAATGCAAGTTGCAATTCCGACTAAATAGACGCTGTTATCATCAGCGCATCAAACTCCATCTGATGATTCGACTATAACAAGTTGCCCATTTGATGAGTTGTACGAACACAATTGTAGATACCGGAACTTCGTATAGCCTGTGTAGGAAACTGTAAACCTTGCTCTTTGTAGGAAAATGTAAACTTTGTAAATTTTGCTGTGTATGAAACTTTGCTCTTCAGGGATCTGATTGGCTAGTAATAGCGAGACGAAATATGCAACCCGGAAACACAAGCCGCCCTATACCAGTGAAACACTAGACAAACAACCTCACAGGCTCAGTGCGTACGCCTCTGGTTCGAGCTCGTATAATTGTGCTCAATTGACGTAATCATGAAACTTTTAATTCCAATCAATTTACAAGTTTCACAAATGCAAAATCAGTGGATTACTGCAGTATTTTTGGAACAATGTTTATAGCAGAATGTGGACAATTTAGAAAGAGGGATCATGGCTCCGTAGCCCACTCTGGCTACGCCACTGCTGGGGTATGGCACGCAATTGACATAATTCCTTCCTGAATCAACATCTATTCTTTGATATCATCTTTCGAGTTGGCAAAACAATCGATATGACCGATAAATTTGGTTACAAGTTACAACGTCATTTGCAGCGATAACGCGCAATGAAATTCAGTGGCTGTGATTTGTGATGATAAACATTATTGTGCTGAGTCAGCTAATCGCGTAAGGTAACTAAATTGGAACACAAACACATTGTCGGGCCCTGAGTTTCAGCCCACTCCACCCCCCTACTCCATAATCCGCCACTGGGCCCTGTCTAGGATTTATTTGCGGTCGAGACTTGATGTTCCATAGATACATCGTTGGCGATACAAAAAATCTTCATCAATCTGTCCTGGGGTTGTTTCAGAAATGCTGTGGTGTAAAAAACATAAGCCAGTATTCGGAAGTTTCATGTTTCGCTCAGTCAAGATTGAATTTTTGGCCCTTACACGCTGATGAAGTTTTTACATGAACAGAAATCTGACCCTGAAATCAAACCTGATGCTCCTTTGGGATAAAAAAATGCAGCGAAATAATTTCACTATATTTGATTGGCAGATTACTAATATACGGCATGGGCCAGAGTGGGGGCATAGGCCAGAACGGGGCCGCATTAATAACTTGGGCGGCCCGAGGTTAATTTTACGGTAGGCTCCATGCTTGTTTGCAGAACTGATCATGACGTTGGCTGGGGCCTATTTTTGACGATGCCATTCAACAACCTTTTTTAAGTGTGGCCCGCCCCTGACCGGGGTGGTCTCGGGGCCATAGCCTCTCTTTCGATCCGGCCCTGGGCCAGAGATGTATGGAAATATTTTACGACTAGTCGTTTACCAATATATTGCGGTTTGCAACAGGCCGCCGAGAGGGGGGCAGAAGGGGTCACTGTAGGGGGGGTCGGGATACAGGGGGGCCCGGGGTTCAGAATTGTCAGGTATAGAATGCAAAATTCATCAGCTCAAACTACGGCCTGCGGACGCAATGATGTTTTTTTTTTTTTTTTTTCGGGTCGAAATTCGAACATCTGCGGACGCTATGACCTTATTTTGCTCATCACTAGATGTTGAGCCGAAATTTGAACATCTGCGGAGAATATGACCCTTTTTTTGCTCATCACTTGATTTTGGGCCAAAATTCGAACATCTGTGGACGACGCTATGACCTTTTTTTGCTTATCACGTGATTTTGGGGCACCACTGATCAAAGGGTCCGAACGGAATTTTTTGCCCCGGGGCCCGAAATTTCTCTCGGCGCCGCTGGTTTGTAAGCAAAGCATTACCATGAATCTACTGAACGCAATTTTATATTAAGTTGAAATCATGAAGATAAAATGATATATATTACATAAAGTTGATTAAAATATACAAAATAAATAATGAACTTCCCAATCTTAGAAATTGTTTGTGATCAGGAATCACG